>JACATO010000693.1:600000-971208 GCA_018389105.1 Nautilus pompilius | reverse complement strand
CTTGTTCTTGCCGTGAAAAAAATTAAAGTTAATTGAAAAGTACATTTCTAAATAGCTGGGCCAGGTTATATTATGTACTTAGGTTTTTAAATCAACACATTATTGACAACCGGAACCCTTCTTTGAAATTTCTTTTTTCATTAGCCGGATGTTGTTATACACCATGTTTCTTTCTCTCTCTCTCTCTTTTTTGCGTGGACATCGATAGCTTACGCATAAATTGTAGCGCGAGAAGAAAGAGTTCGTATGTCGTGTACGTTTGTCAGTTAAAAAGTAAGGAAGTGTTCATTTAGTACTAACAAACATGAACTGGTGAAATCATTTACTATGGATGAGAGAGAGAGCGAGAGAGAGGGAGAGAGAGAGAGAGAGAGAGAGAGAGAGGAGAGCGGAGAGAGATGAGGAGGGGATAGGGCGGAGAGAGAGGAGAGAGGAGAGAGCGGAGAGAGAGAAGAGGACGGGAGAGAGGGAGAGAGGAGAGAGAGAGAGGGAGGAGAGGAGAGAGAGGAGAGAGGAGAGAGGAGAGATGAGTCAGGACGTTCCGGAGACATGAGAATATAGAATGACGTCAGTACAGAGAGAGATGACGTCAGTCAGTACAGAGAGATGACGTCAGGACACTGAGAAAAATATAAATGACGTCAGTACAGAGAGAGAGAGATGACGTCAGGGACACTGAGAAATAAAACGACGTCAGTAAGAGAGAGAGAGAGAGAGAGGTGGGAGGAGAAGAGAGAGAGAGAGATCATGGTCTGGTGCGTCATCAGTTCTTTGCGGTTTTGAAGTAGCTCGGCGTGACGAAATGAGACTCCTTACCAAATTCTAGCAGGGGAAACAGGTGAGGGCGGTCCGAAAGAATTTCACCGATAAAAATGGTGAACCTAGAAGTTTATTTTTTTATTATTTTAAGTTATGATGCCAAGAGAGCGGAGCCGGGTTTTCCTGTCCTGCAGATCAGCCCTGGTTACTTTTGTTTACAAGTCTTGGCTGATATTAGCCGGTACGCCGATAGGCTGGGCAATAACTCCGGAATGCCGTTCTGGATCCCGTCCAGACGCCTTCTTGCCGTGTTAAGTCCATGGAAACTGAGCTCAGATTGTTTGTTGTGCGGGTCCGGTCCGCGATCTAATGATCTAAGAGGATCTTTTATAGAACGACGTCCGGTTTACCAATTATGCTCGTATCGTCGTCCACGGACCATGAAGAAAACAAAGGGGAGGGGGGGTAAAAGAGTGGAAAACGTATCAAGGGATGCACCCAGCCGGTTCAAACTGGAGGGAATGGGTTTTTCTCTCCGGATTGTAACTCTAATCAATGCCTCACGCTTGGGGTTGGCGCGCATGCGTACCGCAGCTGTCCGCGCACGTTGCCCCTTGCGATTTATTATAGATAAATTAGACATCACTCGCTGATTAAACGGATTTTAGATACTCCCAAAATTCTTGAACTAATTCTCTCAGCTGGTGTTATAGGGAGTGAAACAGATCCGTCCGCAGACAGATTAAAATAGATTAGCAATTTATAAATAGGACGGATTACTCCAGACGTCAGCTGACCGTGATCAACTAATGAACACTTTATGAAAACAGTGCAAAGACGTCAGAGTGATCTGTGCACTAAAGACACACCGGAGGACTTAAATTCTAAATACAGCTAGTTAATTGGTTTCCTGTAACTTCCATTAAGTTGTAAACAAAAACTACGAGAGTACATCTTTAATTTAAAAAAAATAAATAAAGTAAAAATAAAATGCGTTTATTGATATCAATCTCACGGTTTAAAATGACGCCAATATTAAGAATTGATGAGGATTTTGCTATCAAAAGTACAGGTGTGGGTCTAATTTATAAAACCACCCTGCCGGGATAACTGTGCAACCTGTTGGTATCGCGGCATCTTAGTTCTGTTTGCGGTGAATGGCAAATAAAGAAAAGTGGTAGAGTGAAATTCCTTATGTTAGTACTTTGTCGAATCTTTACTCTGTTTGGCGTTGGATCAACGAGATCTTGCTTCATGTTCTGATCCAGGTTTCCTTCTAATCGAGTGAAAGCATACACTAAAAGTCGTGCTTTCAGCTGGCGATCTAGATGTTCCCACAGCTGCTTGATGGTCTTCTTGCACGATAGGTGTGATGGGTAGCGCACTCCTAAAAATATGGGCATTCTATTTCAGTATTAGAATGGTAAAAGGTAAATCTTTAAAAGGGCAGTGTGCCCAGAAGAACCATTCTGAAGTTCTGCCTTTCCTACCACGCCACAAGTTAATTGTGCCTCCCTCGCGATAACGCTCCCTTCTCCTTACTTGACGGTGGTCTAAAGATACTGCCTGGAGTTGAACATCTTTGCGAAGTTGTCTCCAAACACAGGTGCGCCCTCTAGACGTGGATTTCTGAAGCCTCGATTCACTGGAGAAGAGTTCACGTCGCTTACACTCGAGGATCGGGCCAGACATCTTCTCTGATCGAAGCCTTTCAAAAGCATTTATTTCTGTCGAAGGTAAGAACTTTTTCTTTTTTAACAAGCTGCGTGTCCCCCGCCCCCTTGTGGCCAAATCGGGGAACCTGACCTTGGTCCATCTTTTGGGTTCATTTCTGTTGTAAGGACGTCGGGGGCTCAGAGAGCAGAATCCTTTCGCTACAACTGCTGGCCAACGTCTCTGTCTCAATTTTTCCCCGTAATTAGTTGAAGTCGCCAAGCTGGAGGGGGGGGGAGAGGGGTTTCATACTATCTCGGAGAAACGCCGGGGCTGCACGTATACCAGCCATCGGGAAGTCCTATCGAGCACCGACCATGAAGAAATGGCGTTCTGAAGGGGACACATCCTCAGCAGCCGGAGGCAGAGAATCAAAATGCGCTGATCCGGTACCGACAAAATTAGCAATGCCATTGAGATACCCTTTTTTATTTTAAAAGATACAGTTAAGTGGCCCCGACAGGATATGAACAGAAACTGCCTTTAAAAAAACAAAACAAACAAAAGCAGATAACAAAATTTTATAATTAAAGATGACTACGCGCAAAGACGACAGAGTCATCTATTTCCAATTTACACACCTGACAGCCAAACTAATCAGAGTTTATTTCGGCTCGCAGCGCGGAGAAAACAACTAAGGGCCCTCACATAAGTCAACAGGCGCCCTTACGGCGACGACCACAATAATGTGTACAAACTACCTTTCCCAGGTGGAGCTAACTGCATTGCTTCTGCGTGTGGAGAAAATTACAAGGGAGATAACTCTACGTCAAATCCCAACGATTCGGTTGAGCTATACAGTGTATTGCCATAATAATTGAGAAACCTGTTGTCATTACGCTGCTAGTCTGTTTCGGCAGACAGTAAGAGCGGGAAGAGACTCTAGACCCTGTTTAGCACTGAATCAGTGATATATTATTTCACGGTCCGGTTCATGTTCCGCCAAAACCCCGTGTTTCATTATGATATTGGCGGAGCGTGGAAAAACTTCTCTCAGCTGCTTTAACGAGTGTTTAGTCAAATTCATACCGGGACTTTGGGATACCAGGGGGGGGGGGAACACCCAGCTCCATGCTTCCGTTCGTTTCAAAACCACCGGGCAGAGAATGGAATTGTAACATCGGTCTTAACAGCGGCGTCATGTCATCTCAGAGAGAATCCCCGTCAACAGCTGCATTGCGTAAGTAGGACGACGCTCCCTCCCAATACTGAATGCAAGTGTCAGTCATGGGAAAGACGTGCTGCCACCTGGCGACAGTGTGCCGTCCCTAAGGAGCCAGAAGCGTCAACTGGTGGTGGCGATGGAATCGAGCACTTCGAATGGAATGCAATATATAGGAACGAACTCATTAGGCCGGGGTCGCTCCTCCGCCAAGAGTTTGGGTCATGTGCTCGGGAGTTTCCTGAGTGCAAACATCTGTTCGATGATCGTAAGACAGCCGTCTTGGGTGCTAAAATCGGAGGTTCGAGTTCGTTCGGAATGTTCTAGGGGCTGGAGCGGCCGGATGGTGAGGAAGAGAAGTCATTTGATAAAAGGACAAACGGAGACAGTTTTTAGAGAAACAAAGCTGTTAAATCCTTGAATAATAATAATTAATAATAATAATAATAATAATAATAATAATAATAATATTAATAATAATAACTCGACACGTTCAAGTCTGTATTTGCGTGAGTGGATCACGTCATATCCCCAATTAAGTACTAAAGGCAATTCGTTAAGACGCTTAGTTTTATTAAAAGCCGCGAATTCGGGGTCCGGTTAACAAGGGCCTGGCGTAGCCGATTAATTACCACGAATACTCGTTGCCACCCACGGGTGGGTATCGCCGATCGTCTACGTCAGACCGACGTTGCCTGGCAGCCGTAGCTCTTGAAGGCTACAAATTAGCCGGCTAACATTAATTTCAATTAAGAAAATTTGCGCCAGGCTCTTTGTCGAAACCATCCCCCCCTCCGCGCGCCATACATGCGATACCTCAACAATGGCGTGCGTCCGGGTAGCCCCGATTGTGATTTTGTATTCCTGTAGATGGATTTCGGCTGCTTTGATGGATCGCTGCGGGAACATTAAAGACGGGAGGCGATGGTTTGTTGTTGTTGAACGATGCACAATTGCGTGGAGTGTTTCCTCTGAGTCGTAGCGGAGTTCGCTGGAGCTTAACAGATGAGGAGATAAACAGCACTCTCCGTGGGCGTGAAATCAGTTTTGGTACTCTGGTCTTATTCATCAAAGGAGAGCGCGATCTCCTCACACAACACACACACGCGCACACACGCACGCACACACACATACACACACATACACACACACACATGCACACACACACGCGCACACACACGCGCACACACACGCGCACACACGCACACACACCACACACACACATATTCGCATCTTATAATTTTTTGCCTTCAATTATTTTTGCAGTCTTTATTTCATTCCGGTCATGGCGGTCAAATCTCGCCAGCCACCAACATTTACAGGCGAACTCGACGCTGAGGGCGAGGGACACAGAGGAGACCAGTTGTTACGGCGGTAAGCTAAAGACGAGCTATAGTCAGTGCCATATGGTTTAACCCTTTTTTGATCGAAGGTCAAAGAGTGTGACGTCAGTTATAGCTCATCCATACGTTTAATTAGGAAGAATTACAGGGGCTGCACCGACTCGCGCCCGTATCAACCTGGTCTTCTTCGTGAAAGAAAGATTTTCGTATTTATGCTTCCTACTACAATATCGCTTTAGGTTAAATCTGATTAATTAATAAAGCGAACAGTAAGCAGAGTTCTAGATATCTTTGAATAAAGAGAATTTCCACGTAAAAGTTGTAAAAATGAAGCGAGGAAAAAAAAAATCAAAATAAAAGTATAGGGTTAGTTTGCAATAATTTTCCAGAAAATTTCAAGAAAGCAGCTACAAAAATACCAGAGAAACTCATCTGTAAGTATGCACTGACTGACACGGCAGAGAGAGCCGCCCGGACAGCAATTTATGACACTCATTATGGTATTGCATGAACTCGATACGAGATACGAGTTAAATGGAATTACTATTATAGAAAACATTCCAAAAGTTCTTATTTTATACGTAATTACTCTGCCTGAAACTTGTTGGACTAATTTCAAATCCACGTAACTAATAGATTTTCTTTACTTGTGTGTATTTTTTGTGAGAACTCTCTGACGTATGATGGTTATTTTTAGGCATTTCTTGTTTGTCTTACCACTAACCTGTTACTAAATTTATTGACTGGATTGTCGGCCTTCGTTTCTCTGCTATATACACTTTATTGACTGGATTGTCGGCCTTCCTTCCTCTGCTATAATACACTTTATTGACTGGATTGTCGGCCTTCCTTTCTAAAGATGAACATATTGCTATCTGTTGGTCAGTCGTTATTCTACGACAGATTTCGTAAATGAACGTGGTTCTGAACTCACTTCTCATCAAATTAGCCTCTTGGGGTTTGTTGTAATCGTTAATCAAACCACTCAAACCGAAATATCATTGCGAGTTAATAAGCATTTTAAACATTTGTATCTTTCTAAGTTATATAACACTGTGGTTGCGCAGATTAAAATGCGAGATACTACAGGTGTTTGTTTGATATTAGGGAGGTAATAAAACACCAGGATAGGCTGGCATCAATATAAAGCAAATATTTACAATCCACATCCATCGGTTTAGTCATTCGGCGCCGGCCATCTTTTGTTTCTCTGTATCAACCCAGATGTAATGCCTTCTTTTGTGTGTAGCGAAACTAAATGAATATTAGTGTTGACAGATAGCATAGATTTTGGGTGGATACCGATAGGGCATAAGATCAATAGAGTATGGTGAGACGTGTACCAAGGTACTTTTACAAGAAAGGATCGGAAAAAAAGTAAGGTTCGGACATTGGGGACTCCTTGTGCAAAGCTAAACTGATGTCTCATTTTTAATCCTTCATTTAATACGAAATCTGTCAGCGAACGTTTCCTTTCGATAACAGGTGCTTTTACAGAACAACTCTACCGTGAAAAGATACCAGTCTTCCTTTACTGTGAGAAGAATGAAAAATTCTTCTTTTTTTTAATGCAATTTGTGCCAGAATTAACCCCGTTTACCTACATCTTAGAATCAAACCTCATATTTAAATATTTAAAGCTGAATTAAAGTAATCGTATTTTCCTAATCATATTTTCGCGTCCCCAGTTTGCGTTTTCTGTTTTAAAATGATAAACCTAACTTACTATTTAATTAGGGAAGGTACTATCTTCTTATGTATTTGCAAATAAGGTGTAAATCTTGTGAATTTTTTATCGTGTTTAATGCCACCGGTTCCATGGCCCAACCTTCCCCGGTTGCCGACCTCACAAACACCGGTCAAAAGTCTGGTTTATCATCCTACTTCTGTAATTTAGCAATTAATTAGAATCATTCCCTCGCTAAAATAGATGAAACCTGTAAAAACTTCGGCTGGAGCAAAGGGCAACTTTACTCTAACAATCAGCGTAAAGGACCAGTTGGACCAAGTCTAAGTGGTATTTCCACGACATTTACTACCCTTCATATCCAAGCTCGCTTCAGTACCTCGCTAGCGATGGTGGATTACTGAACGGCTGATTTTGGAGGCCCCCTCCCCCCAGGATCTGATCGGTTTGGTGTACCCCTCTACCATGCTCTTTCTTCGGTCTACCCCACTTATCAGTAAAAGAAAAGCTGGAGAGTTCCAGTTGGAGACTTCTGCAGTAGGCGCGAGGCGGATCGGAAGAAGAAACGCCCTGCTAAAAATCTCTTTTAGTTCTTCCGCGGCGATCATCAAAGCGGAAGTCGGGATAATCTATGGTCCAGTGTTAGACTGTTCATTCTAGTCCTGCCACATGCTTTCTCTAAAATCTGACCTCTCTGTCAATTACATAGCGTTGTCCCGACAACCGGACTTCATCGAATCGAATCTCTCTGTCATTGCCTTTTCTACTGCACGGGATGGATACCTGACTTTTAATTAGTCGCATTAACTAAAACTTTAAAAGACGAATAGCGAAAATTACCCCCGCCTAAAGAATTATTAAATTAAAATGTTTAAACGTAAAAGGAAATTAAAATTTGCCAAATGTAATCACTTCGGCAGAGGGTAATTAATTAGACTTACGCTCGTTTATCTTTCGCAGCTCTGACGGGCTGAGATTTGTTGGTATCCATGGTGACGGTTTTAATTATAGCAGAGAATACACCAGAAATGCAAAGAAAAGAAATAAGAATGGTTTTAATACATAGGTTTTGTTTGTATCACAGATTTGTCAGTGTTATGTGGAAGATTTTCCAAAATTAAATTATGCACAAGAATTTTTCTTTTAAAAAAAAAAATTAAAAAGAAGGGAGGTAATCACCTTTTGTTAAAGAAGGGGAGGTAATCATTTATTATTTTTTTTTAAAAAAAAAGAAGAAGACGACAACCCCAAACAGTTGGATTTAGAACTTAGAACGCATTGACAAAGTCGCCATTATTTCGTTATGTGGCCAGACTCATCGTCAGTGGCACCTTGTCGCTGGAAGTGGGGGGGCGTAACTTTTTTAGCCAATCAAGAACGACAACTAAAGTGGTTAGAAAGAGCGCTCTTCAACGGCATTTGCCGGAAGTCAGCGCGAGCAAAGAGGCAATTCCTTCATACCAGCTGCTTTTGTTGTCATTGTTGTTTTTAAGCTGATGCCGTCCATAAAATCCACTTAGTTATTGTATAATTGGTTTAAGGAACCCCACTTCCTGTTTATAGAACTTGCAGCAAACATGGCCGTCTTCCCCCCCCCCGTCCCTCCCTTAATACCCAGGAATCCGTCAGCAAATATCCGAAAATAACCACCGTAATACCGTTATCTCGAAGACCTCTCACAGAAATTTTCCGATTTAATCAGGCATGTATATGTGTATACACACACATCTTGCCTCGTAATTAAAATCCGATCGGATTTAACATAAATACCGCATTTATCTTCGCACAGTTTCCATGTCAGCAAAAAAAAAAAAAAAAAGTGACATTCTTTTACATCCGATAAGAATCTCAGGAAAACCGTGTAAATATATCGCGGTATATTTACAGTTCTCCACAGCCAGAGATAATAAAGGCGGCTCCGATGCCACGGAGTCTGCAGGATGCAGAAGGAGGAGGGAGAGCTCGGATGTATTTCGTGTCTTTATCTGTTCGGTTTGTCGAATGGATCCGTTAAGTCGTTTCCTTGGCAACACCGTAACCTAACGCGGTTGGCGACATCTGTGTAGTTGGAGAGGTGGAGGGGGCTGGACAGGAAGTGGGGAGGGGTAATGAATTACGGGAAATTCCGCTGATCGCCCCGTCTCTCCATGTGATGTGTCATCATATTCGTGTGTCGTTTATCAAAAGATAAAGCTGTATATTTTGGATTGGGTTACGGCTGTACAAGCAGTTTCATCATTATCATTATCTACTGGAAGTCGTTTAGCGCGAACCAGGTTCATGTCTGGACTCGGGGAAGCAGGGGATACTCGAGGGCGAGCCGGAAGTAGCCGAAAGCGATCCATCTCTGCTCTGAAGATTCTAGCTTTCTGTTTCGCTAGATGAGCGCAGGTAAAAGAAAAACACAAACAAACTCTGCTCTGTCGCTGCGCCGCGCCTGCCAGAAGCAAACAGCCAGTTATTTTGAAAAGGGTAGGCCGGGCTTCCGGTGACACAGCGGTCAGCTTTCTCCAGTTCTAACCTCGGTTTGTCGTACTCCTCGCCAGGGGGGGTTAGTTGTCTCCGACGCGCGCAATCCTTACGCACGTAAATAAACCTTTCTACGGAAACTGAGCTGTGAGAAAAACGGCAGATGTTCATAAATTAGGTAACTCGTGGAGTGTGGGCTAAAGTCCGGCCTCTCCGCGCTGAAACCGAGACATTCGACTTCACCGGGGCCGGGCCGACGTCCGCGTCGCCCAGGTTGGGAGATTATTCCGGGCGACGAAGAAGCTCGATAGCTCCGGCCGCGGAGTTTAGCTCGGCGACTGACTGGACTGTACGGGCGGAAAAGATAGGGGTCGGCGGCCCGAGTGTCTTCACGACGTCCTCTAAGACATTCCCCGCAGTGTCACCGACTTCCGGCGCGTTCACGCCATGATACGGCGAACAACTGCTCGCGCGCGCGGAACCTCGGTGCGGCCAACCGCGACGTCTCAGGTGACCGCGCCCACCGGAAACGTTCACTTTGGTGGGCAGGACTCCACGAGGAAGTCAGTACGGGATTGCAGCTCACCGGCGCCGCTCGACAAATAGAACGAACGAATAATCGATCACCTCTCAGGCCTACCTGCCACTTCTTCGCCTTCAATCACATCTTCGTTTCCTGGAGATATTCAAGATAACTAAGAGGGCCTTCGACACGTGGGCGGCTGCATTTGGGGCGAAGTCGTAACAAATAAATAATCGAAAGTGTCACGACGATTAAAAATTGATTTTTTTAAAAAAATTTAGCAATATAAATGTAAATGAATAGAATTAATTAATCTCCGGCGAGTTTCCGTAGTGCCAGAGTAAACTAGTCGCAAGTTAATAAGCATTATTTGTGGCCGGAACCCCGTACACGTCGTCATGACGATATCTGCCTCCTTGAGGAAACCAGATCTATTACTTACTTAGTTTCCAGAAAAGGAAGACTGGCAACATTATTTTTCCGTCGCATGAAATAAGGGAAATCGAGTAGAAGAAAACAAAAGTAGGATTTTCTATTATTCCGTGATCGATTTGAGAGCAGAAAAGGCATTGAGACAAACTCAATTTTACTTATACCGCTAACAGGATCTCGGAGGCAAGTATGTGGTTCTGCCAATTCAATTTCGGTTCTAGAAATATCTCGGGAGCGTGGAAACTGAGCTAGGGCAAAGATGAATTGCAAACTGCGCGATCTGTGCTGAATCCAAACTCGTGGCAGTGAGCTTGAAGGGGTGCGTGTGAGGTACCAACCTTTTGGACCAAGCAGATTACCTGAGTAAGGGCGGTGGTCGAGGTACAGACCAGTCAAGACTCACTCAAAGAACTTAAACTACGCGTATCTTTGAAATCTCTATTAGGAAAGGTAATCCTAACAATTAAGTAGGCACCGTTTTACTTTTATTTCTCTCTAGCTCATGGTGTGCGTGTTTGTGTGCGTTCCAGCTCCACCGTGAAATTCGTAACTGAGATAATAATTTTTGAAAAAGGAAACCATTTGTATCACGATAACCTGGGTTATAAGCTCTCTTCACAGAATAACATGCATAAGTATTGTTGATGAAGTAGAGGGGGGGGTCATTCCTGGAAGCTTTACCAAGAAGACAGGATTTCGTCGTCCTTAGTCATGTGATGATTTCAACGTATAACCTTTCAGATTTAGGACAGTGACGGTTTCCTCCCCTTTCCCGCTATTTTAATGGCACGTGATCAATCAGCAACGAACCAGAGGTTTTGGAATAGGTTTACAGCATAGCTACCCGGAAACCAGGACTGTGCCTCAATCTTTAAAGAATATAGGTTCCGAACTGCTTTTGGTGTGATCTGTATTTTTATAACAACAATCAGAACGGGTAAGGGATAGTTTCTCAAAACCTGCAGAACTCGATCGTAATTATTGATCTACTAGATCAAAGGTTCATCTCCTGGTCGTTGACAACTATATTAAGGGATGTTCAGCGAACCTTTGCTTGGAGATTCTGCCTGTTCTGGTTTATGCTGTTGTACTTCTTTTTCTCATCAGCTCAGCCTCCTTTTCAGCGACAAACAAGGGAAGTAAAAAACACAAAGGAAAAGATGAAAAGCAGAAAAGACAAAAGACAGGCAGAATATAACAAAGAGAACCAACCGAGAGAAGCACAAACATGACAAAACATAACGTGAAAAACAAACAACAATAACGACAACGTAAACAGGCACTGACAGAAAACAACTAGACCAGTCGACAACAGAATGCAGTGAAGGGTTAAAAAGGCAGATTATTTTTCTGATTCGCTGACGACATTAAAGGTAAGAAAGAGACGGAAGGCGAAGAGGAAGGTAGATTTTGCGAATGTCGCATAACCCCGGAAGTAAGCGAATCAATCTTCAGCCTGAGCTCTTTTTTTCTTCGTTAAAAGATTCAGCGTACACAAAGACGCTTTGTATCTTCGTCATCCGTATAATTTAAAACAAACAACCCCGTATGTGATGCTGCTGCATGTGTCGGCCTGCAGGTAGGCGCTAGAATAGATTTCTTGACGGCAATGCCGACTTCTAAACCGGTCACGGTCGCTAACAGTGACGTCAGAACCAGCACCTACTGATGGTATACGCCAAACGGCTGCTGATCTAGTCAGTTTCTGAAACAAGGAAGCAAACTCTTTTTGTTACAGAAACTGAAACAATTATAGTTTCGGAAGCATGCAAATTGAAAGAGAGAGGAAATCTGATAAAGAACAATTCTACCTTTTGTGCCTTCAGTGTTGATCGAATTAGTATTTAAACCCTATCAATACGATACAACTTCTTTATTGAAAAAAGAATATACATATTTTTTTAAACCTTAACCATCCATTACCGAACGAAAAACCATCCTTACTCCATTTTATAATTCTTGGATAGAGGACCAAGAACAAAAACACTTTTACGAGGTACTTAAATGACAAAATATCGTAGCTAGTAAATTCCATGCAAATTCTACGTAAAAATTTTATGTCCGGTCACTAAAGGTATAGTAAAAAATGACTGTGTCAAATGAATAACCAAATTTAATATTTTTAATTAAAAATACTAAGTACTGTTAATAAATCCATTTTAAAGTAAGCTAACTATTTAAGAGCACCTTGTTTTGTTTTTTTTAAATTAGAAAGAAACTTTTTTTCAATTAGCAAATAACTATAAATGACATTACGGTAGATAACCGTTTAGTGTTTTGAATACTGTATTTAGATAACATATTTGTGAAGCAAGAAATGCAACTCTGTCGTTAGATAGCCAGAAAAAAACTAGCCGATATTTATCGTAAAATTTTACTAACTGTTGCTATTGGCCTCTGATTCGTCCCGATTGTCTCCAACCTACACGTCTGACCAACTCATGCGGTGGTACCCTCGTTTATCTAATTATGTTCCGCTTCGAACAGCTTTTGGTGAAAAGGTCTCATGACTATCGGCCCATTTCCTTGCAGCGTTTAATAGTTTTGCGTGTTTCTGTTTTTTCCATCTGTCGGTCTGCAGGTAGCAGTGTTTTAACTGTATTCTGTTATCGGATCTTTCCTGCGCTGCGAGTATCACTGGCGTTTGTGTCTCTGTCTCTATTTTAAAGGGAGGCATGGGAATAGTTTCTCTCTTCAATCTTTCTCGAACCATGGTTTAACCCTCCCCCAATAAATAAATAAAAGGGAGAGAAAGAATATCAAAATAAAATGATGCAAAGGAAGACGGACGGACAATGGATTAGCCAACGAAGGAAATACAAATAAAATGTAGCAAGACAAAATACAATTGAAAAATGAAAATAGAAGGAAGTTGACCCTTTAACCTTACAATATGATGCCGGCAGTAGGAAACGAGTGTAAACCGAATTCCTGTCGCTGATACACCGGCGAAAAATCTGGACGATGTTTTAGGTTTATTCAGTGAGTGTTGGGCGAAGACAATGGACCGAGATCAGACATAGTGGCCCGGTAAAAGGCTGGCATTTGTTGACGATGATACCTCGCATATTCTATTATTGCACTTTGGTCGCTATTAGAAAGACCCGCGGGCGGGTTAGGGTTAAAGGTTAATCTTGTTTTTCAGTTGTCTTGATTGTGCTTTTTAACAAAACGAGGTCTCACCTCTCGCAAGGATACTGCACTTAAATAACAACGTTAGAAAAGAAGGGGTCCGTCTTTGACTTTGTTGCTACAACTAGTTAATAGATCTTGCACATTGGTTTAAAAGATAAAGTCATGAGGAATATCCGATTTCATCCAGAAAACATTTACTTAGCGAAAGTCCCTCGTACTTCATCTTTAATTACAAATCGCTTCATACTATTTGCACGGCAAGTAAACATAAAGAGAGCGAGTGCCATATAAATACCGCATATGGTCTTAAGATTTCTACATGGCGTTTATTAAAGGCGAATTAAAGATGACGTACTGTCTGGTGTTGAGGGTAATGGACTAAGGTGTGTGTGTGTGTGTGTGTGTGTGTGTGTGAGTGTCTGGCTCCCACTTCAGATGTGAGAGAATTTTAAAACTAACTTTATAAATTAGAAAAGGCGACAGAATCGTAAAAAAGATGAAGTGGTAAGAGACGGCCATTGTGGGTTCTGGAGGAATAAATAACCGGTGAGAGATATCTGTATCCGGCGGTCACCGTAAAACTACGCAAGAGGTCTCGTCAGATGAAATAAGTTATAATCGGTTATTTTGTGTCGGGAGGGAGAAAAAAAAAGAGAATTTTTTTCTTAAAGTGACATTAGACCAAAACTCTCAACTGATCGGTCGCAGGAGTAGAAGACAGCGGGGGGCGGGGCGGGTTCCGGATGGCTGGCCAGGCGGTGATGACGATGATCTGTTTGTGCCTGCGCGAACACGTCGATCACTTTCAACTCGAGCACCTACAATATAACGAGTTATGCAAATTCAATCGCCGCGCGAGTTCTAATTATTACATATGGTTGGATTCCATTCAGCGAAATCTAATTCGATTTTCTGTTGCGAGAGAAGGAGAGACCCAAGCGCGTACTCGCGAGTTTTACACAATACTAATTTTACTTAATCCTAAGTTTAAAGCCCAGCAGGCTTTTGTTAACTCGCCGTGCGGATGAATATAACCGTGGGGGCACTGCACTGGGGTTTCGAATGGAGACTGGCGATTTCTGATTCCATCGCTCCCAAGAAAAGACAGCATCATCGTTATTGTTAAGGATTATCACGAAAGGATACTAGGGAATCGTTTCAAACCGAATGATTGGTTCGGTGACTTGTTCCCGATCTCCCGTGATGTCGATCGCCGAAATGGGGGCGATGATTTCCTCACGCATGCGTGCTGAACGAGACCGAACTGAACAGCCCCCCCCCCGTCGGCTTGTAGATTACGTCTGGCCGGTCAATGCGATTTAAAGGAGATAAAGAGTGTACTAGGGCCAGGTTAGGCTCTTAAGCTGTTCCAGTCGCATCCGTGTTTACCCTTTTATTTATCTTTTGTGCGACACCAGCCCTTAGCTCTGCCCCGCTGCCGTGATCATTACTCCTAGAAATCGAACATAGATTTTTTTTTTATACATTCCAGAAAGTGGGGCGCGGTGGGATGGTAAAACCCCTCTTCATTTCCCCTATTTCCCAGTAGTCGTCTATACAGACGGCCTAAATGTTAAACAGTGGGCCTCGTCGCTGGACCGATCCGAGTTCTAATCCCGTCTGGCGATAACAACTCCTGTAATGGTTTTAGCAGCCCAGTGGAGAGGAAGGAAGACAAAGGTCACGGTGTATTTACCACCAAATGTCAGGAGACTGATTATTTATTAAAATTAGTGATGGCGATTAGCTGTTAGCGATCCGGAACACAGCCCATCATTGGAGTGTAAGCACAACAATAATGCCGGAAATTGACACGGTCAGCGTTAAAATGGCAAAAGTCGGTCTGATGTCGTTAACAGTTAATTTACGCTTCATTGAAATATCAAATAAAAGGCGATGCGCATTTATTATTATTAAGACTTTTAATCCGAGTAGAAACCATTGAGCGCTTGGACGTATAGGGCAGTAGATATCTGGCTGAAAAGTTACGCTAATGGCACCATATACACATATACAGGTACCTGTCATAATCATTTGAACTCCACAATGTGAGCTCATCCATTATTTGCATATCCGTCCATCGTTACCACTATAAATAGATATAGACTAGCGGGGGTACACAGACTCCTTTAGAACCCTCGTCCACCCATGGCTGAGTAACGGCCAACCTTTTGCTGTCCTGGATTTTGTGCGTCGAATGGTTTTGGTGTTTAGGTAGTAAACGGGTTAACTGCATACTAACTTTTTTGCCGATGTCGCAAAAAAAAACAACAACAACAACGGGCTGATGTCGCTACACTCGAAGCGACTGCTTAGCAACCTTGTTTAGTCTGTTGCTGCAAGCAGCAGCACGTCACACACACACACACAGAGAATTTATCGTCTTGATGGATAAGAAGGCCTACCAAACGACCGAGGCTAACATCGCAGCCGCCGGAGTGTCTTCGAACATGGCGGGGAAAGTCTTGACGGACCGACCGACTAGCCAAGTTTTGAACGGTCAGCTTACAAGGATCGCGTCACGAATCATCGTCATCAACCATCAGTCATTCCGTTGTTGGTGAGAAGCCATTTTCCTAATGCGAAATTAGAAATGGGCGAGAACTCTCCCGCGCGGACTCGGTCGGTCCGGATCGGAAGAAGGGTGGCTGCCATCGACAGGACAGTCCCGACTAGTACCTTCCATAAGAACGAGAGAAAAGAACTATGCGAGGGATGTGCGCCAAACCAAACTGAACTGTATCCCCGTCGGAATTTGGATTCACTCCTCAACTTCAGCAGTTTAGTATACTAACCACCGGACTACCGCGTCACTCGCAGACAATGTACATAGAAGTAATAAAATCAGAACCTCGAAACCGACTTGGACATCGACGATGTTACAAAATATTGCCGGTGATGATGATGATGATAATGATAATAATAATAATAATAATAATAATAATAATAATACTAATAATAATAATAATAATAATAATAATAATAAAAGCGTCGTTTTTAAAATTAGTTTCCTTGTACATCGGCGTTCATTTCTCGTGCAGGAACAAAAACGAGGCTGTAGACGTACGTACGGGTTCGTTGCAAAGATCCGGGACGATGATAACAGCCAGCTTGTTTTCTGACACGAGGTTGGGGGGGAGAGCAAACACTAAAAGAAAACCAACGACAAAGAAGCGGTTTGTAGCAGACACGAAGAACAAGTCCTTGTGCGACCGGAAATTTCCCTTGGTGACTATTAACTCGCAGCAGTCCCAGCGCCAGAGAAGCGAAGCGGTCGGCCATTTCTATTCTTGGATACGGGCCCCGAACTGACTGGCGTCCAGTATAGGAACCGACGGTCATGTTTTAAAATCCATTTTATCCTTTTGTTTTAGCTGTTTATTGAAATAGGAATACCTTAAACTGCGATAAAAGGGATACATTTTGTATTTCTAGAGTTAGTTCCGTCTTTGAATACTTCAAAGGCGCCAGCAGGGGGAGGGAGTCGTCGTTTGCGCACGCGCACACCTCTCCCCTTTCACGTGTCACTTCTGTTTATTTTTGACACCCAGTTAAGCGCATTTCCACATTTGTTCTTAGTCCGTTCGCAGGAAACGGCAGTTGGAGACGCAATTAGACACATCTACCGGAAGTTTATACATTCAGCTTTAAATATAACGCCGGCAATCGGAGAACTAAGCTGGGCGAGGGTGGGGGGGTGGTGGTAAAGCGAGATGCCAACCTCGCTCTCGATTCTGCTAAACCTCCCCTGCGGAAGACATCGCCCAGAAAACGTGGGAAGTAAGGGGTTTAACGTCCGTCTTTAAGCTTAATCCGAGCGACCCCGAAGTTCCATCGAGCCGTGCTGCCTCAGCGTCGCGGATATTGTAAAGTAAGAAAACACCAACCCTGTTCTACTTTATCGGTGTTTGAACAGTCTGGACTAATTGGTTACTTGGTAGCGTCTGTTAGCTTCTCGGGTACGAGAGAGATTCTATCAACGTTTGTAATTTGGCAGGACATTAAAACAAACAACCATTTTTAAAATATATATATATATGTATGTATTTCTTGGATGACACGATGTCTCTTTTCCCCCTTTTCCTTTCAATCCATCAGAAAGCTTTTAACCCATACTGACGGTATACTAGCGCATTATTAATAAGTCGTTCGTTGTTGGTCGCTAGCTGGTTCAGTTGCTGGTGTTTCTTCGCAGAACCCTAACCTCCTACCTCCCTGTACCCCCCAGACAGCCAGTCGTCGTCGACTGTCCGTCCTCAGCAGCTCCCGGCCGCCGGAAGAAGATAATTAGAACGCTGAGAGTGAGAAGCAGACTCGTGGGGGGGGATGTAATGATCAGACTTTTGTTAACAAGAAAACAACCATCAATAATATTTTTTTTTAAAAAAGGGATGAGGGAGGGAATCTTGTTTCAATTCTCTCTTTCGCCGCTCTGCGCAGAGCTTTGATAGGCGATACGTCTCTCATCCGGCTGCTCCCACTTAAAACTGTCCAACTAGTTCCGTTCCTTCCGCCTTACTGCTGCGGTCTTCGTCCAAAGGCAGCCATCGAAAATCAATTAGCAACGTTCCAGCCACGGTTAAAAGAATAATAATAAACACCTTTCCTTTTTTTCACCATCACGACATTACTAGAGGCTCCCTCCCGCCTCGTCAGTCCCACCGGTGTTGCCATCGTCTCGTTAATTCGATACCGGCTTTGGTTTGGACACTTAGTGAAGTCCGACCGGCCGCTGTTTGATCCGATGAAGTAACTGCAGGCTGTTCGGCATTTTAAACTGTTGAAAGGATTTTCAAATTAACTGCCCTGAAGCGGCTTAAAACTGAACAGAGTGGAAGTCACTGTTACAGAGAGAGCGAACATTTTGTCAGGTTGTTGCAAACGTTTTGTCGGTTGTTTTACCGCAACAACGAGACTTCGTATCGTCGCTGAACGTGAAGTTTATTAATCAGAGTAAGTTCCATTACAATCCGTACACTGCTGCCAACGAGTCACAAGCGCATTTATACCATTTTGAAAAAAACCTGGATTTCCGGAGTCGATAAACTGTTGGAAGGCAGTTTCAGTTGCTGCTTGATTGGAGAAGGATTTCATAGAGAGGAAGCTGTCGAGATGTTTGTAAAGGTGGTGGTAGTCTGTGGGAGACAGGTCTGGTGAATAGGCTGGGTGAGGGAGAACTTCATACCCCAGCGTGTTCAGTTTCTGAAGAGTCACTTTAACAACATGAGGACGAGCACTGTCGTGGAGCAGGAGTGGGCCTCTTCGATTCACCAATTTTGGATGTCGTGGGAGAGTTTCTGATGAACGTTTAATCCACGACAGTACTTACTGGGCTGTGAGCTTGATGGTTTCGCCCTTACAAGACGTTATAGTGGATGACACCAGATGCAGTTCACCTGACAGTGATCGTAACCTTCTTTGGGTGGAGGCTGGGTTTTGGAATATGGTTAGCTGCTTTGTCTCTGTCGAGTCACTGCGCTGATTGTTTGCGATTGTCGTAGAGGATCCGTTTTTCATCACACGTAATGATTCGGTCAAGAAATGGGTTGTTTTGTCTTATGACAAGCGAAGAGCAGATCTCCAATCGACGATTTTGTTGCTGCTCATTTAACTGGTGAGGCACCCACCTGTCGAGCCTTTCCACCTCGCTGATTGCGTCAAGATGCCGGGAAACAGTCGCAGTGCTTACGTTGAGCTCTCCAGGGACTTCTCTTACTGTTTTTCTTGGATCGGCTTCAACCGAGGCTTTCAGACGGTCGTCATCGCAGCTGGAAGGACGTCCGCTACGCTCCTTATCTTCGAGGATCGCATCTCCTGATCGAAACTTGCGGTGTCCTCGCCCCGCGATCGCCTAATGTTACGGTTGCCTCGCTCGCTTTGTGGCCCGGTTTGAACTCGCGAAGCAAAATGGCACGGAAAACATTTTCTATCCAAGCTTCACTCAGAAACCCGAAACAAATATCCATTTTATGATTTTTGAAAAGGTAGGTTTTGCATAATTATATGCCAAAGCACAGGCTACAAAACGGTATATAGCCTATCTACAGACACCTTCACAACTATGCAAAAGATGAACCCAAAATTAACATAATATAAAAACCGACAGAACTTTTGTAACGACCTGATGTTTCTTGTCGAATTACCGTGGCTCAGCTATTCTCACCGGTTCTGCTGTTTCCTTCTTTCTCTTCGAATGTCACGTGAGGCCCCTACCCCTGGTGTCAGTTTTCTAAACCAAGAGGAGGGGGAACAGGGTGCGAACGTTAGCCGCACGTCTAGCACAGAAATTCTCTACTGGAAACCTTCACTTTTTTTGTAGGAACGGAAGAAACTGGCGCGGGCAGCTGGTGAGGAAGAGCGAGAAGAAATGATGGCAGGGATCGACGACAAACGGAGCCGGTTCCGACCAGGATTCGAACTCCGCCACTCAAGCGTAGCAGTTTAACAGAGGCATTAATATTACTGCTATTAAATTACTTCGTTAAAATGGAACACCGCTATCACTACTAACACACTGCTACCACCACCAAAATACAAGGCTACTTACTAAAAGAAAAATAAATAATATTTTTAAATATATACCAGACCTCCCCTCACGTAGTGGGCGGAGCGCCGGTTTTCGGCAGCTCGCTTGAACCGGGTCACAATAGCTGGTCCGTTATCGGAATTCTGCCGACGTAGATCTCCTCCGATCCGGTCAAGCGTGCGCTGAGTGGAAATCAATCTTCGTTAAGAAACTACCACTTTTCGCGTCTGACAGCTTTCACTGAACTGTCCACGGAAACCGTGAAGGGGGAGATCAGTAATTCCCCTCGTGATCCATGCTCGGTTTTGACTTTAAATGTGCTTCTTCTTCTCTTTGTTTTTCGGCCATTTATAACCTTTTACAGGAAGTGATCGTTGACCATTATGTACGCAGAACAGAATCTGCTACGAGATTGGATGGAGCCAATCCATCCAGCTGTACCACAACCACGTGTAGTGAAACGCAACTTCGCTTCAGCATCAACCAAGTCTGTTAGTAAAAGGGTTTAGCTAATTTCCTGACAAAATTGTTTTTTTTTTTTAATATAATAATATAATAACTTACCTGCATTATTAACTCCAAAGAAATCTTAACCAAGGATTTCAGTGGAAAATATTTAAGCAAATACACAGCAAACTGCGGTTGACCAAGTCAGGATACCTTCACGTAAATATTTTAAATCTAGGGTGCTCTATTATTTAAATGTGGGGTTTCTTTGTCGATCTCCGATTTTCTTATTTCGATTCGCTTAAATTTACATTTTAGATACTTTTCAAGCAACCTCGTTTACGTCATAGTTGTGCGCTGTGCGGTATGCCACACTTGATAAGTTCCGAGGTTATTACGCTTGTATCTAACTGTTTATAAACCGATTCTGCTAAAATCGAGTTACCACAATGGCGACCAAGACTTCCATTGAATTAAAAGCAGTTCTCTTCGGCCAGTGACGTTCGCTACCGGGGTTCCACGGCCAAGGGAGCTAACTGCCCGCGTTAAAACACGCCAGTGATAAATTATAATTTGCATACAAATAGATCTTTTGTAATTTTCAACGTCGGAACAAAAGGCGAAAGGCATTTATCGCTTAGATAAAACTTTTAGAATTTATTTCGAGCAATTCTGGGGGGGGAGGGAGGGAGGGACATTAAGGTAATTAAATCCGTAATATGCGTGTGACACGCGGTTACTTAGCAACCCGAGTTCTCGTAGTTCGCTTTTTTGTTAAGCCGTGTGATAAGATTTTCTCAATCGAGCGTTAGGGGTCTTTGAGTTAAGAGAGAAGATAAATCAATTATTTTTTTCTTCTCTTTAATGCTAAAATATTTAATAAAAATGTGTTTATATAGCCCAGTTTCACGTTTCAGTTGGTTTTTGAAAAATAATATTTTCGCCCCCCCCCTTTTTTTTTTATTTAATGTTTTATAATTTTGCTGTGTTCCACAATATTTTGTACCTTATATAATGCAATTAAAAGCCACCTCTGCTTCCGGCTGATGGTATACGCAGGACTCACTCGTGGGCAACATCAAATCTCGGAAAGAGGAGACAGGCACGAGTTGCGTCCCCTGTCTTCGGCCGGAAGAGGTGTGCGCGAAAATAAACGGATACCTGTCTCTCGCGTGTGCGTGAGGGTCTGTTCTAAAGATGCCCTCTCGCTCCTCCGCCTGTTTCTATTTATAAAATTCTTATTAAATAAAAATGTTTAGCATTTCTGTATCGTGATATTTTATTAGCGGGTTCGAACTTATTTCCTCTTCATAAACTTCGCTGTATACATTTTTTAAAATCTCAGTGTAAAGAGAAGCCCATCAGTCCGTACAAACAGGCTGATTAGCTATAAATATCTTGATCAAAGCATCGCCTTTACTACAGCTCTTCACGGAGGCTGCAATGAGCCAGCCAGCGAAAGGTGTTCTGCATCAGTGATTGTGGAAGGAAAGGGGGAGGGGAAAAAAGTATATCTCGAATGCCTCTGGCCGGAATAATGTCGGAGTCTATTTTAAAACGATGGACATCGTTTTATAAAAATATTAGGTTGGCAATTTTTATCCCCCTCCCGCCCGCATCTTCAATTCTAAGTAGTTATTTGTTGCTATGAGACTGAGCTTTTAGGGAAGAAGGAGCGATAGCGGAAACTTTTGTGCGTGTGTGTTTGTGTGTGTGTGTGTGTGTGTGTGTGTGTGGTGTTTAAACTACTATTCGTGCCTGTTAACTTAACCCCAGCAATACCATTCAGCGAACTTTGCCAGATTTTGGTTTGCCCTTTTGTGACGCTCGTGGCTGAATGTAAAGTTGACTTCGATACGTAGAGGAAGAGCCCTCGAGGGAGAGAATTTCCCGGGTAAATCAGTATCCATGGTGAAAAGTTACGGAAGCGCCTTAATCTCTGTGTTCTTATTTTTATTTTAGATTGTGCCGCGAAGTCTTGAATGGCCAACTACAACGAACGGTACCATCCTTGTTCTTAGAGCTCTTCTCGTCTTTGTCTTCCTTTTTTTTTATAGACCGAAACCAAGATTAATACATGGCTTTCGTAGTGCGACAGTCAGGGGCAGTTCTCGGCTGGGTGCTGTCCTTCAGTGTGGGTTCCTGCTGCCCATCATTCGCAAGACCAATCCTAACGAGGTATGTGTGACTAGTTCCCCCCCCCCAATCAGCCGTCGCTCGCACCGTGCCAGGAACTTCCTCTCGCTGCCCTCTCTCACTCAAGCACCCTCCCTAACACTGTCTAGATGAGAAACCATCGGTGGGGGAGTTCTTTTAGTGTTTCGTCTCCCCCCACCACCACCGATCGTCCCAAAAGTTCTCTGCCGTCTACAGCTGCTTCCCCGTCCTCTCGCCCCGTTTTCTCGGCGGGAGTCTTCTCGCTTTGGCTCTTCCTTTTTGATAATTCCGATCAAAAGAGACGAGAAAAAAAAAGTCTCGCGTTCACTACGAATCTGGGCCGAGGCCAATAGATGGAGCTGGACCGGTGGAGTTTATAAACAAGATGTCGTGAGCGGAGTCGGCTCAGAGTTCGGCTTGTCGATCGGCGGCCATGTTGAAGGAGCCGGGTTCTGTCTACATCTGGTCCCCCACGACGACTAGGACCCCGCCTGTTCAGCACTCAGAGTATCCCTACTCTCCGCGCTCGTACCGGCGAGACCGCGTCCGTCTTAATCTCCTCATTAACTCACATCGGATCTTGAATTTAAGGTGGGGGAGTGGATTAAGTTACCGGCGAGTGGCGGTTTTGATTTGTCTGCGGTGGAATGTCTTGTAGATGAAGTTTCTCTAGGCGGTGTTGGTTAATAAAAGAACTGCTCGAACATTCTAGAGCCAGAATGTTTTCGCGGAGAAACCTGGTTAATTAGCTCTCACTCGAATTTGTGCCGGAGACTTAAGAGAAAATTGGGAGTGGATGCGGTGTAGTTAGTCCTCAACTGCCATCTCAACTGGCATACAGGGTTACCTGCCCTTTGTTGGGCTGAAAGCGTCGCGCGCACAGCGAGTAAAACCATGTGATGCCAATGCGCTTTCCGGTAGAAGAAGAGCAGGAACTGGCCAACGGTTGATACCACAGAAATTGAAAGTAATGGCAGAGAATTTTCACTTTAAAACCGTGGTGGTGGTGGGGGCGGGGAAACAGGTTGGGAAGACAGCTAGAGAGATGGGCGGTAAACCGAAGTGTCAACCTGGCTGGTTACGGTTACCCGAGGTCTGCCCCGGTAAAAGAATTAGTTTCTCCTCCCCCACTTCGGAGATTGGCTCGGCTGCTGATGTTACTCGTAGATCGGAGTGAGGGACGGTTTAGATACTGTGTTGCGCCATCGGAAGTATTTGCTTTCGTCTTCTGGCTCGCAGCAATGGGTGGGGGAATAATAACGACATCAATAACCACGGCTGCCGGCCGGTCCATTTGACGACTAAGCATCGGAACGCGGATGAACTCGTGGCGCTGGTGGAACCCGATCGCGTGGAAGGAGACAGTGTTGGGGGGGGGGGTGACCGAACGGGGAAATTATGGTCACGGAATTAATGAGCGGGGTTTATCGGCTCGTGCCGCGTTTGTTTTTCAGAAGCCGAAATGTGCTGTACTTGTTTTTACCTTGATTTCGGACGGCCGGCGGGAACCCGCGGGCGCGCGGATATGGCGAAGATAGACAAATATAATCAAGGTGGCCAGTTCTGAAGTATCAGTAACGACGCACGAAGCTCTCTCTCTCTCTCTCTCTCTCTCTCTCTCTCTCTCTGTCTCTCTCTCTCTCTCTCTCTCTCTCTCTCTCTCTCGTACGCCGATGCCTACAAGAAAAGACAACTTCGGTGAGGGATCGCAGCGCCGCCACAGTCTGCAGAAAAGCGTCGAATCCTGCACCATGTGATGCCCGGCACTTCCGGCTTCCGCGGCGAAATAGGTATGGAAGAAAACCCGGATTGTGTCCAGAACACACACACACCCCCAACCCCCGATAGTGAAGGAGAGCACTCAAACTGAGCTGGAGCTCGAGGTAATCGAACTGCCAGGCCCTCGGTCCAACAACGCCCTACTCGCTTCTCACAACAAGTACATTCAATGCCTAATAAAAGAGTGGAAATATCATTAACATGAACCGCGGTATCGATTAAAAAGACTGAATATTTCTAGCACCAGATGGTTATCCAAATGTTTGCATTGCATTCACTTTCATTCTGTTAATCAGTTTTCCAAAGTAGGCCAGCAAATAAACGGGTTTTCCGAATTCATCTCTCTCTCTCACTCTCTCTTCTCCATATCTCTCTCTCACATCTCTCCTCTCTCTCTCTCTCTCTCTCTCTCTCTCTCTCTCTCTCTCTCTCTCTCTCTCTCCCATCTCTCTCTCTCTCTCTCTCTCTCTCTCTCTCTCTCTCCATATCTCTCTCTCTCTTTGTGAAGAAGACGGAAACAAGAGCATTTTTCTAAAAGTTCCCCCGTTGTTTTATCTTAAAAGGAAATTCTCATAGAGAAACGAAAAGATGCAGTCTTAATCAGTAGGATGAAGCAGAAAACAACAAACGTAGCTGCGCCGCAAGGTCAAGTCAGTGGTGATAGGTTTTCTGGTGGGTGTAGAGTTAATATTTACCACTACTAATAACCATTGCCAGCAAAGAGTTTTATATTTGAAAGCTGTTGATGCCTTCGTTTCTCAGCTTACTCATTGTTCGTTCTGTGGAAAATATCGATGCGTCGGACATGTCAGGCATCATTCTGGCGAAACTGGTCCATTCAGGAGAATGTAATTCGCGGTTAACTAAGTTTCTAAAAAGCGTCCATTTGCACTTTCCCTGAGAGCAACTCAAAGACGCTCGAGAAACTACTCAAACTTCTATCACAGCGGATCGAATTATAAAACAGAGCTACTACATCTGTCGTAGATGAGCGACTGAAACTGGGCTCAAAGCTGCGCTGAGAAAGGAACAAAGATTGAAATATAGTCACAGGTGCACTGTTAACGGACCAATGATTAAAATATAGTTGCAGATACTCTAAGAATCAAAGATTAAAATTGCGCTAAAAACTATGCTAATAACGGATCAGATATTAAAATTACGCGCAATTTGAATATGCAAATGATAAATTATATAAAAGTTAATTTATTTTTAATATAAAAATGAGAAGTTAGAAAATGTGCTGGAAAATCGTTACTTATCTTTTTACTATATATATATTTGCTGATTTCAGGTGGTAATTTTGTCGCGGTAATTACAATTTGCCACTAATTAGGGAGAGAAATGAACCGGGCAGCTATCTTCCAGTTAACTCTGTCCCCCCCATCGGAACCAGACACTGTCAGCCCGTTCGTGCTATGGCCTCACACTGCAGAATCAAACAACTCTCAGGAAGACAAAACAAAAAAAGAATAATGAAGTCTACACCAGGTTCCCTAGATTTGGCACGGTTTCAGATCTCAGAGGGACACAAACGGTTGATAATGGAAGCCCTGAGTGCCTACAAAACTCCGTTATATTTCGTCTGAAAACTATTGTATTTTTTTTTTAAATTTTTTTTTTTACTTTCTTTAAAAATCCCGAATCAGAAAAGAAAAACCTGTTATACAATTAACACACCAACGGCGCCGCCACTGACACACACACACACACGGGCCAGACTCGATCAGCGGTCTTCGCTCCGCTACATGCACCTGGAACCTGTATTTTTAGTTCTTTTTTTGACAGTTATAAAATTGGCTAAAATCCTTGGGATTTTTACACGCATTTACATTATTTTCTAAAGTTTGTGCAGTTGTTGTTGTCAGCTGTCTATCTGAAACGAGAAGCAGTTGTTTTTTTTTTAAATTTGCAGATGTCATAATTCATTTTTTAAATATTGGTTCAAAATAATAATAATAATAATAATAATAATAATAATAATAATAATAATAATAATAATAATAATAATAATAATCATAATAATAATAATAATAATAATACTAATAATAATAATAATAATAATAATAATAATAATAATAATAATAATAATAATAATAATAATAATAATAATAATAATAATAATAATAATAATAATAATAATAATAATAATAATAAAATAATAATAATAATATGCCCCCTACGAAAACCTTGTTAGCACCATGGGTCGATAGATACCGTTCGAGTGATGAGGATCAAAGGATCAACCAGTCTGTCGTAAAATCAAAACGAAAGAGTCTACAATTTTCCTAGCGTTTACTTTGCTGCCCATACATCTTCCTGCAGGTGTTCCTTTCCGCAGGTAATCGAGTAAATAATTACAACGGCGAGTCAAACTTCGGCCTTTAACAACTTGCGAACGCTCGGTGTATTATTAATTTTTACAGTCCGCTCGTTATCTAAACAAACAAGCAAGGCATCTTCACCATCATCATCATCATCATCTCTTTCTCTCTCTTCCTCTCTGTAATAGCGTCATCTTTCTGTAGTGACGTCATCTCTCTCTGTACTGACGTCGTCGTCATCATCACCATCATCATCATCTCTCTCTCTCTGTAAGAGCGTCATCTTTCTGTAGTGACGTCATCTATCTCTCTGTACTGACGTCGTCGTCATCATCACCATCATCATCATCTCTCTCTCTCTGTAAGAGCGTCATCTTCTGTAGTGACGTCATCTATCTGTACTGACGTCATCTTTCTGTACTGACGTCATCAATCATCAACCATATCATCATCATCTCATCTCTCTCTCTTTTTCTCTGTAATAGCGCCTCTTTCTGTAGTGAGTGACGTCATCTCTCCCTCTGTACTGACGTAATCTCTCTCTCCATCTCTCTCTCTCCATCTCTCTCTCCCCCTCTCTCTCTCCCCTCTCTCTCCCCCCCTCTCTCTCTCTCTCCGCGAGGTGCGATAACAGAAACGACGAAGACTCGTAGTGCGTAAGACGTTTATTACAAAAGTTGAGTAATAATCACAAAAGGATTCACATTAGAAATGACGAGTGAAATTCTGGTCTTTAAAATAAATTTTAAAATTGATAATAAAGATAAAATCAAAAAAAAATCCGTTTGAATATCGATTTAGCACACCCCTTCCCCAATGTTCAACGTTGAAATGTGTCGCTGCAAGAACGAGTTTAGAACGACAGTTCCGGACAACTGCAAAAATAAAAGAAGAAGAAAATTGTTTTACAAACCAAAAGGTTGACGGAACAGTTGTTTCGTAGAATTATTTATTAAAACGTTTTAGAAAATTGAAGGAAGCCGCGAACATCCCACAGGTCGGAGAGTTAACAGTGAACGGATCTCAGGGCGAGGACGGTTGACGGAAGAGATTTACCGTGAATATTTTAAAACAAAGCAGTTATTCCGCGCTGTAGGGTTAATGTTTTCAGAGAGCCCAGGATTTCCGCAATCACGATTATTTTTTTTATCTGTCTCCTAACGAAAACCCGGAAGTGACGCGGTCATCACCGCGCTAAACCGTTTTTGTTATGTCCCCTCCCAATCCACCCAACCCCACCCCCCACTATCGGACCCAACGTGACGGTGACGCCTCGGGGGACCGAAACACTGTCAACGCGCTCGCTCGACGACCACGTGATGACCGTTCTGGACGTCTGTGACGAGCCGTAGCGTTTTACTCACTTGTCAGTCAGTAGGCGATAAGAACGGAAAGCAGAAAAGCCGCATTGGACTGTCTGTCCTACTGAACAACCGAGCAAAAACATCATGCAACTGCTGGACTGAACCTATCAATATATACATATTTTTTTGTTTTATTAAAAAAAAAAGAAAATACATTGTTATAATTTTAGACATACATACAGAAGAAAGCAAGGAAGAAGAGAGAGAAAAAAAAGAAGGGGGTGTTACACAGTTCTATTAAACCCCGGAGAAAGTTATAGTTAAGGCTTTTCTACAACCCTGACAAGAACTTCTACGAATTGGAATGATTCATGAAACCTAAAAAAAAAAAAAAAAACATGAAGCAGAATTCTGAGATGGTTGGAAGGGTTTCTCTTTATGTGAACCGGTATATTTTGGGGAATTTAAACTGTAAATGCCAGGTCCGGCACTCAGAAAGGAAAATATATTTGTTTCAATCCTTAAAAGCCATTTCTTCGCGAATAAGTACATCGGTAAATTCACAGGTTTTCAGAAGAGGGTCCACAAAAAGAAGCTCGAAACATACTCGAGTTACTACTACTAATGGAAGATGTTTTTTTTTTTTCTAACTAAAACAATAGATAGCAGGTTCTCGTTTCTGCGCATAGTTTCAAAATAAAGAAAGCTAGGTTAGTAAGGGGACGAGGAAGCCCTCTGATAATCATTCGATGACGGTGGACCTCTTTCTAGGCCAGTGTAGCTCTAATTCTTTTGTTTCAGGCGCACTTTGTCTCAAGTAGATTGTGTTTCTAGGTTGGGCATTAAGGCAAACCATCGGCGCACCACTACTACCACCATTTGCATAGTCGTTACTATAACTGCGATACCGCTGCACCATATTTCAGAAAGGCGAGTCTCTTACCTTTAACATCAAAAGTAAATAAGCGACGGAGATGAAGAAACCGACTGAAGACATGAATGAATTGAATTTCATGTGTTTGGAAACAAGGATCTAAAAAAGAAGAAAATATTAAACGGAAACAAGGACTTAAAGGTGAGCGGGAAGCCAGTGGTATTCTAAATGACAGTATTAGCAGAACTGCGCTGACCCCAGACCAGTTTGGCCAGAGCTGATCGCAAACTTTCTGGAACGTTTTTCTTTTCTGTTCCAGTGGAAAGCAAAACGTTTACATCCAGCGGAGACATTTTGAATTTATCCAACACCAATGAACTCTGGAAGCGACAAAGGTTGTCACAGATGAATATAAACATCATGGATAGAGCAGACAATTTTTACACGATCAGTGACAAGCATAAATAATGAATAATATGGACAGTTATTTATTTATTTATTTTTTTTTTTTGAAAAAAAAAGAGCACATGGAAAATATAACAAGGGAAACATTAAGTAGGTCGGAACGGGCGAGTAACGTGATATTATCCTATAGAACCTAACGACCCCAGCCCTCTAGCGGTCCGACCTACCAGACCGAACGGCTTCTGTGCTCGCCCAAAAACAAAAATACGGAAAGCAGATCAATCGCTTACCATGTTATTCAAACATTTTGCCACGGAATAGGAGAAGAACGAATTTCCGAGCAGCTGTGGAGAAAATAAGACACTTAAAAACAGTTTGCAATTTTGACTCAGCCTCTATGTGTACATAAAGAACTTCTTAATTCTCTGAGTAGCAAATACATCAGCCTGAAAACCTGTCCTTATGTGCACATTTTTTTTTAAAGTATTACAGTTAACTCCGAGAAAAGAAATCCCTTCATCAGATCGTTCCTTTTCTTCTATAATTTTTACTGTGGCTAATACAACTTTAAGCCTTGCATAAGCTAAGCAATAACATCCCAAGTAAACGTAATTTCCCTATAAAAAATAACTTGATTTTTATATAAATGAAACTGTTGCCCCATTTGCTTATTTGATATAACGAACGACGTTTTAAATATGTCCTCAAACGTTAAACGTTTCGAGCCACAGAAGCGCGTGCTTGTGGTTATCATCAGCGAACAATTTTTTTCCTGTGTGGTAGAGAAGTCTGAATCGGATGTTATGGTGTTTGAAATACAATATTCACTTATAAGGGGCAGAGAATCCGTGAATCGAGAATCTCAGGGAACGCTTCCAATGATAAAAAAACACAAAAAACACAAACGATTGCACGTATAGATATAACGTGTTTTTTTTCCCTGATTTTCGTGGATACAGGTTGTCGACTTTTCGATTCTTTGTTGTTGGTGCCGAACCACTGCTCAGGTAATTTTGTAATTAGACATTTATTTTCAAAGGGCCCCCCTTTTTTTTGCCAATGCATTTGGATAATTATCAACTCAGAATGTGGTTGTTTTTAAATTCTATAATTAAGCGTGTACCGGTAATTTTTATTTAACTTCTGAAACGAACTGATGAACTGAAAGACACATGTCAACAGATTTCAGAATAATTTATGACTTGGTCTCTCTCTGTTTCCTAGACTTGCGAATAAATTTATAGGTTTATTTTATATTTATGATGTTTAAAATACTAAATGCCAGGTGCCTGGCATTCACACAGAATGCCGTACGTTTCCCTATCTCTGTTTACCTGTTGGCTGTGATATTCTGTTTAAAACACTCAGGTGTATTATACATCAGCTACAAACGAAGTCGCTTTTAAATCGCCAGAAGAAAACAATTTGTTTGCAGAATATATTATTTTAGAGCACTACTGCCATTATTTCCATTCAATAAATTCCTGTAAATAGCAACCCCATAAAAACGAATTAGAACAAGGTTCACTAAGGGCAAGAAAAAGGCGATATTTAAATTCAGAATATATTAACACGGTGCATTAAATATCCAGACAAACAAACATTAGAAGAATTAGATTTTAAATATTGTGTGCAGTTCTTTCGCGTGGCCAGTCTCTCTACTTTTAAATAGTTTTTCGTGTAAGTGTTGATGAACTTAGTTCCAGAGATCGTGCGTGTATTGCAAAAGAAACGCCAGGAGTTCTTCTAACTTTTCTAAATTCGTGTAATTCCGAACAAGGTTCTGCTATAGTCAATGCAGCCAGCTGTCTACGAGATCTTCAGGTATTTATAGACTCCATGCCAGCGATAACAGCCTGGCTGGTATGTTTAGGATCGCTATCGTTGTCAACAGATCAGATCTGGAATAATTAGACTACATCCAAACAAGTATGGCGTGGTGAATAAAGGTTTTCTTGTTCTTCTGAGCGATAAATCAGATCTGCCACTTCACCCATCCGAATCCAAAGCTTACATCCCGTGTGCCAAAATCATGTTTCGATGCTCTATTTACTGACATCTCTACTCATTTTCAGCGCATTTATTTAGACTTATCGTCTGAGAAGCCACCGCAACTCTTTTGTTAAAACTCTACTTTATTGAAACATTTTTCCACTAGTGATTTATTTGTTATTATTATTTCAGTCCTTCACAATAATACGATTTTAAAAACGTGTGCAAGCACCCCTTTAACGATTCAGAACTTACTATATACCGTTGATTCTAACAGCTTGTGTTCCACGCCAAGTAGAGAAACTTTGAACAGAAATAGGGTTGCACGAAATCCAATTTTTCTAATCTTATTTTCGGTACTATATATCATACATAATTAGAATTGACACGTTATCTTAGTGAGCCTTTTAAATTTATTTCCATATTTTTCTAGGTATTAAATTTGCGTAGATGATACAGTCAAGACGGATTTGGCTGACCACCAGTTTATATGCCACATGCTATCCTTATAAAGTAAACAGTCAAACAAGAAGAGATAAAAGTACTTACTGATATCGCATTTAGATGCAAGATTAGCATACCGACGAAGGTTATTAATCCAGCGCAATTAAAGTAACTGATTATTAGCGTGATGATGGCAAGAAGGAAGTTAAGGATACTAAAGGTAAAGAACAGGTCACATGTTTTAAACTTGAAATCTTCCACCATTATCTTCAACGTACGTCTGTTTATCTGGATGCTAGGAAATGAAAGAGTTAACACTTATAGAACAATGTAGACGTGTAATAAGACAGGAAAAGTGATTTCTTTTTCTTCAAATGCATGCACAATTCCAAATCAAAATCCTAGTTTATTTGTATCTAATTATACAGCATAAACAAACTATCCGAATACAATTCCGAGCGATAGTATTGATGAGAACTGTCAGCATCTTCCGAGTTCACACTTACTAACCATTTTATAGTTTTCAGTCTCTGTGCAGATAAATTCCACTAAGACAACAACAAAATTCAGGCAGGTGTAAATCAACGAAATACCCGGATTGTATTCTTCCAGAACGCATTTGGCGTTTTAAATTTAGGCTTAAATGCCGTTTAGGTTCAGAATTAAATTAACAGCTTTACTTCTACGAAATCTTACAGGGAAAAGGTCCAGCAAGGCGTTATTGCAGCAGACGCCGAGGTGTTCTGCCCAAGTCCCCTGGAACGTGGAGCCGAAGATTCGACCCGCCGTGGGCCGTCTGTGTCTACGGCTGCGTCTGTCCCGCGTGGCTGTCGCCATACACCGCACTTCCGCCATCCTCCCACTCGTCAGGAGAAATTCCTGGTGCAGTCAGTGCTTACCGCCAACAAGCTCACCTGGTACACGTCTTCCGCATCCTCCTCGTCACAGACTTTAATTTGAACAGCCACGCACAACGTTCGGACAGCCCAGAATATAGCTCCACTGGTTCCGTTGGCACGAGAACTCTGGGTGTCCAGCGGAGTATGTCCTCGGCTCTGATGGGTTACAGATCTTTCTTTATCAGAAATGATAAACAGGTTCGATGCAGCGGCAGAGTTTAACGAGATCAGAAAAATATTAAAGATTTTATCATTTCTGTTCCACCCTCCAGGCAAAAAAAAATAAAAAAACAGAAGCGATTTTTCGTAACGTTAGTCACACTCCAGGAGCTGTAACAGACGAAAGCTCAGCCTTGATTAGCTGTTCCGGTTCAATTGTCTGCATAAAACTCTTTCCGGTCCGTTGTATGTTAAAGCAGAACGTTTCTAAATAAAACCGTTTTTGTTCTTGAGCACACATCAAAACACTTATCGAACTCTTTAGTAGGGTGAGACGAAAACAGCCTAAGCGGGTAAAAGGGTCTGTACGAGATAAACTCAAGCAAATATAGAGCCTCGTTCAGAAATTGTCCACAACAAAGAAACCAAATGGTTTCATGGAAATATCTGATTAACAGCTTGCTCTTTAGACAACCAGTAACAAAATTTAAGAAATATATTCTCTTTCTTAATTCAAATCCTAAAATATACAACCTGAAATTAAAAATAATATAAAGGCATTTTCAAGCTAACAGGTTTTTAGTGGGCTTCGTTTCGTGTCAATTGGCAAATATCGAAGTGTTCAGCACAGAAAATCTTTCAAAGACAATAGCATTTTGATTCTTTGGCACCATCGACGTTTCATATACAAAACACCGGCCGTGGTATTTACTAGTGTCAATGTAAGTCACTTGTCTCTGCGATACTGTGTGTGCTTCCAAGAACAATTATGGAGCCACTTTTTACAACTTCTGAGAAAGAAATGTTTTTAAATCCTCAGTATCAGGGAACCGAACCATTTCCACGCACAAATGAAGAAAAAAACTCTTCGATATATGTTTTTTTTTTTTTTTAATTATTATAATAGATTTCGCTTACCGAATTTGCTTAGTGCAGGAAGTAAAAAAAAAAAAGAAATCACATTAAATTTTGAAGTTTTAAAAGCAAAGAGCTAATATTTTTAATTTAGATTCTAAAAAAAAAAAAAAAATCTTCATTTTCACTTTCCTGTCGTCAAGAGTCCGAGTATCACTGGACACAGGAAATCTAACCAAACAACATGAACATGCACACAGGTAAGCACGGTTAAACAGACTTATACAACAAGGCGACAGTTGCTAATTACGCTAAATAAGTTACCTGAACTTCTCCCTTCCCTTCCTCCACTGAAACAGAAGTCTTTTTGTTTTTCCAGTTCGAACATTTAACACCAATTGTTGCGTGGTAAACAAAACATAAATTGACGTCACGAATTCGGCAATTCCCGAGGAAAGTCTGACCGGATTAAAGCATTAAATGTCCACAATAATACCAATCCGTTATGATCGATAAAAAACATGAAGTATTTCTAAATCGATTCCTTTACAAATTCTGACGCAAGAGACGATGTTTTCAGAGTGTTTTTTGTTGTTGTTGTTGTTGTTATTTTGGATTTTTTAAAAATTATTATTCTTTTTACTTCACCCGGTTATGCCCCTTGCCTCATCACCACTCTGACGTACACCGCTGTGACGTCAGATCGTATACCGGCGTCCTCGGGTTAAGGCGAAAGTAAAACGGATTCAAAAAAAAAAAAAAAAAAAACTACTTCCGCGATTGTTTCGGCATCGAATCAACTCGGAATTTTGGTTTACTCACTTTCGGTTTTTTCAGTCAATCGTTCGCCATAATTTGTTTTACGTTCTTTTCCTACCGTCACGATTCGGCAATTGTTTCTTGAAGACCGATTTTATAATGGGAGACACAAATAACGAATAAATATTTAAGGATTTTCCTAGAATTAAGTTATGTAGAAAATCTTCTTTTGCTGAGAGATTCCGTCAGTTTTGCTTTACGACTTTCAAAACTAGAGAGCTGGCACCATTATAGACATTCTCGACTCCCAAGAGAGAAGCGCTCAACGTTACGCTATCAGGAACAACCCCCTCTCTCTTTTTTTTTCCTTTTTTTCCTATTTAAACCTAAAGGCAGATTAGAAAAATCAGGTTGATGATAATTACTTCAGGTTATTAAGAGTAACAGTGAGCGGTAAAATTTAGCGTTGAATAAATAAAGAAAATTAAAGATATAAACGCACAAACGCAGACGATTAATTTGGTTTTCTAAAATTAAGGCCAGTGGGACTCTAGTTCTAATAGAAACTTTCTCTCTGTGTGTGTGTGTGTGTGGCTAATCTCCGCTTGGTTTAAGAAGCTGACACCAGGGTGGTGGTAGTGCTGAGGTTTCTTCTCGGCGTCGGTGCGCGAATTCAGAGAAAGGAGAATATGATTGTAGATGACCTAAATATTGACAGAGACGTAATTCTGAATGAATTCGATCTTGAGTTTCTGGTGGAAATGTCTGTAAGAGATGAAGAGGAATATAGCAAACATTTCCGACTTTATAATAACTGAATACTAAAGTAATAAAAATCGATAAACCACGTCGAGATATAGAAGGAAAGAGAACGCTTTTAAAACCCACTAGTTCTATTTTTAGTCTGCTTTAATTCGTTAATTTTTTTTGTTTCCTTTCTGCAGAACTGCATCCGTCACAGGCTTTGATCCGGATTGTTGATGTGATATCTGACTGAATGCGACTGTCAGTTACGTCACAAGCCCCATGATGCATTAGTGGCCATGCGGATCTTATCGATTCAAATTACGTCACACGCGGAGACCTTACAGATCTCGCGTGAAAATGCAACGCCATGGATTATAGCTCTGGGACATCTGTGTTAACATGTTTTTCCTCGACTGCGCGATAACTTCTGTCAGTATTATAGAGACATGGCGCGTGAAGGTTGCAGATGCTGCTCGTACATAAACAGTCATTGGAAACGAGTTGCTTTATCGGTTCTTTTGCAGCAAACGTGGGTAGAAGCGGCTAAGTTCTGAGATGCCCTCGAATAATTGACCAAAAGACAAGACTCCCATAGAGCTACAAGCGCGCAGTCGTTGATCATAATGAAATAGGGGCCAACCAACAAAATCCAGGGAATCATCAGTTGTTTCATCTACGAATAATTGACCAAAAGACAAAACTCCCAGAGAGCTACAAGCGCGCAGTCGTTGATCATAATGAAATAGGGGCCAACCAACAAAATCCAGGGAATCATCAGTTGTTTCATCTACGTACTAGGCAAGAACTTTAGTAGTCTCGGCTCTGTTAAGCTATAATGGTTGAAGTTTTACTAACTCTTTTGCCTTTACCGAAAATTGGCGGAAAGGGGTATCACTTGTGAAACGCGGCTAAAAGGGTTAGGGTCTACTTATATAAAAGTCGGACCTTTCGTGTCATCTGTTACTTCTAATGTGTAACTCACGATTGCATTTAAGTTTGGCGACAGTTTACTTCGTATTACAAGTTCTTCACTAAAAGTTTGTTTTTTTTAATAAATCAAAACGACACAAGGAATTCGTAGAAAGGTGAAAACGAGCACAAGATTTATTTTCAGATCTTCAGAGAATGTTCAAACTTTCTGGATTAAGGACCAATTTTCCTTCAGTCGAAAACAACCGCGACTTTGTTGGGGTTTTTTCTTTCTTTTAGTTAAAATATTAGTTTCTCCACGTTCAAGATGTTGTTTTAAAGATGAAAGACCGAGCGTTGGCTGATCCAGCTCTTCCTTACTCGGTGGGCCTGTGGCTCTTCGCGTAGACTATCGCAGAAGGGAGACAGTTTGTGAGCATTACGTTTCATGGCCGATTGCTGCACTTACAGTCAGCGACGTGGAACGGTTCTGGTTGATGAGACGACTTGAAGAAGACAGACAGTCGACGGTCTGTTCCGTTCTAGGCAGCTGAGGGCTTTAGGGTGACGTGCAGTCGATACTCGCTTATAAGACAGACCTGGTTACAAGATGACCCCTCCCTCTTTTTTGGACAAAGATCAGTATTGATAAGGCTGGGGTCAGAAAAACATTCCTTTGTTATGTCAAAACAATAATTCAGCTGACCGATCGCTCGCTGGGACCGTAAAGCCCGACATGTATGTGTCACGTGCTAACGGTCATTAGATAGTAATTGCTCATTGAAACAACGAGATCTCTTACGATTGCCTCGGGCACTTCCCAGGTAAGGCGCCCTAACAAAGCGGGTAGCAGTCACGTGTGAAGACGTATCCAGAAATTCAAAATGGTGGCGTATTCTCGAACGATGACATTAATAATCGTAATTTAAAAAAAGAAAATACCGACTGATTGATAATGTCTTATTAACGTGACAGGAACATGACATGCAAACTCAGCACGGTCTCCTAAAGGGAATGGTAAATATTGTGGTACCGATTTTTCCGTTACTGGTGAACTCCAGATTCCAGACGACTTTCACTTTATAAGACAACTCCCCTGACTTTTGAAAAGTAAATCTGTCATTAAAAATTACATCTTATAAACGAACATCAACGGTATCTGACCAGCATGAACGTTAACAAAGGTTTTGGGGGTAAAACGAGAAAGGAGTGATCGAGAGAGATGAGTGGAGGGAGTGAGAGAAGGTAACCGAGAAGCTCAGACGCCATTAAGAGACCGCGTTTAGATAACGGCGACGAGCTGAATCTTTGGGGGTTCGATTAAAGTTCGATTTAACCCCCCACCCACGAACTCGGAGAAAATTGTGTAATACATCGTTAATACCAACACTTTCCCGTCATATGTCATTAGACAGTTTCCTTACCATATTTTAACGGGCGAATTGAAGAAAGGCAAGAAAGCTATCACAGCCCATAGATAAATCGCGCTGTTGAAATTGTTAACCCTTCTATCTATGTAAGCAAGACTTGGACCTTCACGATTAGCTTCTCTCGCTCCTTTACTACAAACAACAACCGCTGGGTCATTACTTTCTCGCTTATGTTGTTAGAACAGTCATTTGCATTTCTATATATTATAGGTAGAATTGCAATGAAAATAATGTAATTATTTCTACCATAAGGCTATACTATTAAATAAACAAGGTTATTCTAAGATTCTTTCCTCTATTATTAGGGCCACAAATGAGAGAATAGTCGCACTGTTATTATCAGCTGTAAACGATGTTTCTAATCATCTTTTTTGACATTAAAACTTACATTTTCCTGGCATAATTAAGATACAAGAAAACATTGCTAAATTCTTGATTTTTTTGAATACGGAGTATATATATTTTGTTTTCTTTAAATCAACCGTAATATTATCTGTCAAAGATCAGAACAGTTATTTATCCGTCTTTACGTAAAAACCCTTGGTCCACGTTCAGAATAAGTTTCCAATTCAGTACATTAATCATTCAGCGAAGCCTTGATTCTCTGACTCCTGATCTCTTCTTTCGACTCTATATTTTCAAGCACTCGACTGTGTAGACGTAGCGTTGTGAATTCCAAAAAAAAAGTAAATGGCAGGCTGCAGCTACATTTGAGGATGACTATTGATTTCAAATTACATCCAAGAAACAAAACATCCAACAGCTCTGAGCAGTTGGCAAAACACGATCAATAGTAGGAAATTTGTAATCAATTAATTAAATCTCATTAGCAACCTAGGCGTTGAAAGTTATTCCCTCCCTCCCTTTTGTTTAACCTCAGGAAAAAATCGAATTTATAACTTATTTTTCTCGGAAACACACAATAAAATCGCTATCAGTAAAACGTCGCATTTATGTCTCACTTTCCAAAACATTGTAGTTTTTTTTTTTCTTTTAAATATTTCTCTTTATGGTGAACTTCCTCTGTGGAGGGAATCCACGAATAGAGGAGGAGTCAACCGAATGCTTCAAGTCCAAAAATTAGCCCATAACATTCCAAATATTTCGCTTTATAGATTTTTTTTTTCCTCTGAAAAAGTATCGAATTACTTTCACCGCAGGTCAATTCAAAGTCGAGCCGACAGTATCTTGGAATCATGATCAGGTGATCTGAAAATGCATTTCTGCTTTCAGTAATCGAACAGCTGCTGCAACATAAAATCAAACTGTAACTTTTTTCCAGGGAGATAAGGACATCTATAAAAAGACTTATTACTCGATATAATCATGGTCACAAAGATCTAAGAGTAACGGAATCTGACAGCAGATATTTAGTTACACGTTTAAAAATAATGAAACGATTGAAAATTATATTTAAAAAATGTATTTCTTAGCCACATTAGCACGCGAGTTCCATTACAACTTGTTAGTGGAAGAACAATATCACGAGTTGTGCGAGTAACATACAAGGTTTAAAAAATCAAGACCGTAGCCAGGTCGGAGCTGTTTGCAGTTAGAAATTCGTCGGCTTTCTGCAAAATATCAATCAAAGATAATCTGGGTGTTCCTGATTTTTTTCTTCTGCCATAATTTCTTACTTTTTAATTACCCAGCAAGTTTCTTCTAAAAAGTGATTTAAAAAGTCAAAACGGTATTTCTGTCTCAGCTTTCATATTTAACCAGCACTGGTTTCTATCTTTTAGGATTTTAGCAACTTTGGTGTCTTTTTCTGGCATCCCACCGTCAGTTCAGGCAGATGGTGGCTGTGTTCTAGGGAAGTCTCTTTTCCTAAGGATGGTTGGGATAAATAAGGGTTAGGTGATTTCTTTAGCGATACCTATCGGTATCTTCGTCGGTTGTTCTTTCCTGCTTCTCCGTTGCTATAGAACAAAGATTTCATAACCTTCGGACAAAACGTGGAAAACATAAGAAAAAGTAAGTCAGTTACTCGAAATAATGGTTTCGATTGTGCGTCTGGTGGTGCGGCTATTGTTTTTGAAATATTAGATAACTTCCTGTGGGGAATCTAGAACTTTGAAAAACAATTAACAAGTAAACAGCCTTGATAATTCGTCTTAAATAGATCAATTATTTTATTTCTCTGCTGTCTTTGTGGAATTACATAAACTATCGTTGGCTTAACACAAGCCTTTCTTTATTTTGTACATCTTTGGAAGATTTTAACGTAACTTGTAATATCCTTCTTTACACTAACTGCCTGGAGAATTTCTTCAGCAAAACTTTTAATGTTTCGATAATAATCCCCAATGCATTTCCTCAGGAGTTTCAGCGTTCCGAAATTTAAAAAAAGGGTATAACGGTGCAGTTTCTTTGAATTAGAAGACTTTCTTGTTTGATACAATTCTGGTAAACACCAATATAGTCTGTCCATTCCTGGCTGTGGAATATCTGGAGTAACAGATAAACTCCCACGCTTGCATTTCGTTCGTCCTTTATAGTTCTGTCTGTCCATAGACGTTTGATAGTCACGTGAATAACTGTGTCACCGGCTCTCTGGATTGTCATTTTTCTTTTGAGACGCTTAGTTGATGATTCTAGAAAGTGTTTCTGAGGCTACAAGGTTTCACCATAGCTCATACGGCAGTGAAAGTTTATTTAACATTTTTGCTTGCAATGAAATATTTTTAAAAATTTATCATCGTTCAAATTTTATTAACAGCTTATTCTTTCCATCCATTGTCTTTGACCGAAGTGTATGCAACTAACAGAGATTCTTTTTGATACAAAAGAATATCACCTTTTCCGCAAAACTATTAATCTGCAAAAAAAAAAAACACTAGTTCCCCTTATCATCCTAGCAATGAGAATTTTTTAAAACTCCTTTTGATTAATAAAAAGGATTCCTGATTCTGTGAGTCCTATGTACGCATTATAATACTCACAATTGCACGTAGCCGTTGCATTTGGTGCGAGAATGAGCAGATGGTTAGCTTGCTGACTATACTGAGAAAGTGTCTAACTTCTCCAACAAATATAGATTACTCCATATCTTTTTGTTTCCACCAGTTTTGATAGATCTGGTGTAGTATCCTTTTCTGAAATAATGAGGCTAAAAGGCTTAATTGTGAGTCTTGGATTTACAGTTTTCTAGGTCTTTCCCTTGTAAAGCCTGGCCAATATGGCTTCTAATCAATCGAGTTTTTCGTAAAAATCGATACATCATAAAAGTTTTGAAATATATTTTCCATTCGCGCACCTGCTGCAGAGAAGATTCCAAATTAACGCGTTGCACAAAGTTTTTTTCTAAATGTCATAGCGACATTTTTTATTGGCACAACTCCTCAGAAGGTCGCTCACCAGAATCGCATTTTGCATCCATCTTTGAGAACGGCTCTAGATGATAGTTTTGGAGTCAAGTCTGTGCTGGAATAAGAGAACTGAAGAACGCCTTGATTTAAGCGGATACTACTAACCAGAAGGTGATGTCCACTCTCCGGTACCACGATAATACAAGAACACCAGTCAGCTAGAACATAGCCTTTCTTTTTAACTATATATATATTTTTTTCTTCTATTTTCTGTAGTTCTTTCTTCACTTTCTACACAAGTGAACGAGAAATAATCCGTCGTCGCGTACTCTTGCACAGATGGCTTAGCACAATTCTGCGTAATTTTCCTGAACAGTTTCTTTTTTAAAAAAAAAAACAAAACAACAAAAACTGGAAACATTTTCTTTGCAATGGCAGTGATTGCTAGTAAGTTTCTCAAGTATTCATGCTGCATATATTCAAATTTTCTTGTTTTGAACTGTCCTTTAACTCGGTCCATTCTGACTTTTTTCCGGATTTATATTCAGTGGTTAATGCTTAATATCATTTTAGGTGCCGCTGTCGCGTCTGTGCTTGAACATCTTTTAAAAATATTAGAGCCCGTATGATCCTTGCCAGGCGAACAGATTATATAGCATCTGACTTACAAGCACATTTGCGTTCAGAAATAGGAAAAAAAATTGAAAAATATTTCTTTTGCCTTGAAGAAAGCGCAGCTATTAGCGATATTGCGCAGCCTTTTTCGTTTTCGCTTACTGGGGATGCCAATTTCGCTGTAACTGAAGTGGAGCTGTTAGTTATCTCCCTTGTTTCAATGGGAAAAATCGCACCCGAGGCACAATCTATTTACGGGCGCTGCCAGAACTATCGAACGAATATTGTCTACCACAATGGAGTAACTACTGGTGGTGTACTAGCGATATGTGGGTGGAAGATAGAGTTATATTGCATATAAAAAAGAAAGCTTTTGAACAGGATTGCCAATAACGAGTGATTCGCTGCCATTGTTTATACGTCAAAACGTTGTGTCATTTTCCGTGCGTCATCTTGAAAATATGAGTTTAGTTATTAAAGCAGTAAATGTTATTAACTAGGCCTAAACTACGTGCAGTACAAATTTCCGCTAGATGGGTTAGATACGCAACACTCAAATGTCATTTACTTCAGGGAAATAAAGTGATTGAGTAGAGTTGCCTCGCTCCTCCTGTCTTTTTGAACTTCGGAAGGAAATAGACCTCAGCATGATAACCGTAGGTCGCTAAGTTACCGAGCTAAAAAATTTATCTTGATTATGTGAATTTGCTCTATTGTTGGACATGGGATTGCTAAGTGCGCTTGATCTTAAGCTTCAGGGCGCAGAAGCTCGAGTATCTGGAATATATAACAGTGTCAGGGCATCTGAGATTAAATTGATGCTACTAGAGAAACATGTCAAAGAATGTAACTTCAAGAGGAATTGTATACTTTCAAGAAAGAGTTCTGGAAATGCTTTCAAGATTTTCGTTTGAATGAAGTAGAGATTCATGTTTTCAAACCCATAATTTACTAGCGATGTGGACACTCTTTCCAGCAATGCTCTTTGAAATAAGTTAAAAGATTACTCTACATTAAGGGAAATATATATATATATTTTTTAAATTGCATCTATTCCCCTCCCCTACGCTTCTCTATCTTTGGAAAAAACTCCCAGTAATGATAAGCAGACAATGCTACAAAAAATCGCTTGTTTTTTTTTTTTTGGCAGCACGCACCTCATACCTTCTCTAAAATGAAGATCAGAAAGTCAGAATTGAGGTCAAGGCTAATTCATAAGCACCTGTATCCGGTATTGCGAATCTCGTTGTTTAATTCTAACCAACATATGAGCAAATTATGAAAGGAAAGCAATTACACATGTCTCATGGCTCAGAGTAACCAAAATTAATTAATGTACAATATAGCTATTTTTGTGAATGTAAAATCAAGATTAAAATGTTCCTATTACATCAGATTCACAAATTAATTTCTTTGTGTGTGATCAGTGTAAAGCACTTTTATTTAGATATTTCAAAGTGATTTTAAGTGCGACTCTCTGTTTCCAACTCTTTAGTAAAGTGATTCGAAATGATAAACCTCGCTGTAAACATCTTTGTTAACATAATCCTTCTGTTAAAACACATCTTGTATACCCATCCGGTCTATGTAAATTATAGTATAATTTTAAAGGATTCCACATTAGCATTGAACACATTATTTTATTTAATTCCATCAGATTTTGACTCATGCGGTTCATCATCCCACCTTTGTTTCAAATCTGACGTTACGACGAACCACCAGAATGTGAGTCGGTCTTTTCCCGCTCGAGTCGGAGTTCCTCGTCAGCCAACTGAAGTGATGCCCGATAGCAGGACTTGGATTGTGCGGTATTTACAGAGAGCAGAACGTTAGTTTGAGGATCTCCAATCAACTTATTACCAGGAAGGGAACCGACCAATAAACCGACTTCTGACAAACGTGCTTTGATCTCTCAAGGAATTGATTTATCTTCTACCGACATTGCTGCTTTCAGCAATAGATTACTCCCGATTCCACGGAGATTTATAGACAACAGCGGTAGCTTTTATTATCAAATGACAGCAGATCTCTTGTTTTTATTATGGATATGTAAAAGGGCATTTTCTTATGAACACAAACAGAGGATCCTGCGTCAAATTAAAGTAAATATTAGACGATACATGCTCTGTTTAAGGAAAATCGGCGCTGGTTGTTACAGAGGCATGTATTTTTACAGCATCAGTAAGTAGTTTCTAATTATTAAATATAGACGAGGTATAATCGGCGTAATATGCTTTACCTTCTAACTGTTAGACCAGCGATAATTACCAGGTAAACTTACAGACGAGGCCACAATCCAGAATCGATCGAAGGCCAATATGCATGACATTTATTGTAGTCATCTATATCTTTAATTAGAAAATACTAATTTTTTAAACAACTAGTTCCGGTATCCACTTAATCTAAGTTATCGAGTCATTCGAGAGTAAAGAAACAGCTATTTTAATGGAAATTAATGCGACGTCATATATGCTGGTAGTACCCGCGGCCACCAGAAGTGCCATCTGTCATCATTTTGGTTCTTAAGAGTTACAAAATGTTCCCCTTAATTTTAAAAAAAAACCAAAACAAAACTAAACACAAAACGCGATAAACAAGATGTTGTTAATAATTAAGATCATGGTATATATATATTTTAGATCAAACTAATGATGGTTAAAATCATGGTAAGGTGTGATATGGAATCTGCCAAGAAAACTGCACGTAGGCTTTCAGAAAAATCTATAATCATTACTCTACAGTCATTATGAGGTTTTAATTAAGTGGCAGGTAACATTCTTAGACTTAAAACATTTAACGATTTCAAATAATTCTCTTGTCTCCGTTGTTTCTCGAACAGTAATTAGTTTAATATTTAAAAAAAAATTCAAATTTTAACGGAAATCTCGCATAGTTTTCGTAATCACGTGCTTCTGATAATAGAGTAAGCCCCTCTTTAATTGCTCAAACTCTGCAGACGACGGTGCTACACCTGATGTCGAAGTTTCAGGAAAATAAAGAGATAATTAAATAAGCAGTTTTTATACATTTAAAGACAGAAAAATATAATTAGAACTTGTAAAAAAAAAAATGTTTTTAAAAATCTATTATTCTAAAACCAAGACGTGCGCACCAAAACATACTGAATTAATGCTTTGAAAATTTCTTTTTTTAAAAAATTGTCTTAATAATAGTATGATGTATTTACAAATTTTAAAAAAAAGTAGTAATTAATCAATCAATAAATAGCAGTAAAAAAAATAAAAGTTGGCATGCTATTTTGAATACAAAATATATTAACCATCGGCGTTCACAGAATATTTAATCCGAATTATGTTTTGTTATGAAAATAAATTTGCAACAGTATTCATATTTTATACAATTCAAATTATATAAAATATTTTCAATTTAAATTCCAGATATATATTTTTTTAACCTAATATTTTTCAGAAAAGGCTTGAGTTTTATCTGTTATATCAAAATGTAGCAAAAATCATATACTGTTTTGAGTACGCTGTATTTTATTCTGGACAATATTTGACGGGTACCAGTTCGCGGCACCGGCTTTAACGGCCGCCACTTATCTCCCCCTTCCGTTTCCGACGAGAGCCGCTTGACCGGGCTCGCGACGGACAGCACTCACGCGTCCGCCTACTCTCTCGCAAGTCAGAAACGACCGTGCGGTCTCCTCCTGCGACACCATTTGTTCGTTATCTCTCCGATATAATAAATGGCCATTCACGTCACGTTGCCATGGTACCAACCGTGACTCTCAATTATTAATAGATATCGCGCGTATCGATCGAAAGCCAGCTTCTCTCCTCTCGTTCGCTTAAAACAGGGCCGAAGATAAGGGTGTGTTCAGGATTGTACGAGTAGAATCCCGGCCTGGGGGGGTGGACACAGTACGCATGCGCACAGGAAAGTCGATAAACAGGATGACTCGGATAAAACTCTCGCAAAAAAAAGAGACCGGCAGAGAACGGCTGGGTGAATCTGGGCCACCGGGTGGACACCTCTGGGAGAGATAGCGGCCACGACAACCACCTTGCCAATTCAAGTTATGAAACTTTAAAAAAATAATAATAATAATAATATTTCAAATAAATGCGGTTTCCTGGAGAGAAGTTGGTTTAACGACCGACTGAGAGTCCGCTGCTGGAGTCTGATTATTTGAAAAGCGACTATTGACAACAGCTGCCCTTTATGCAGTCGGCTCCACACGGTTTGGGAAAAATCGAGCTCAGATTTTATTCTATTGTCAGAAAAAAAACAACCAGAAACAAAACCATTTATTTCCATCTTTAGACGGTAAATTTGATCAAAGACCCCGCCGGAAGATGGGCTGTAAATGTCGTGGGACGCAACTGGTTGCTGAAGCGGCGAGTCGCTACTTCGTCCCGTCTTCGCCTCACTTTTAAGGGGTCGATACCGAACGTCGATGGCGGCTGACGTTTAGCGTTTAGGGAGCAGCGACAGCGAGGACATCCGCTGACTCCGAAAGTAAAACAACCGATCGGACAGCAGAGTGCAAAGATAAAGCTGGGGAGTGTGTGTGTGTGTGGGGGCGGGGGGAGAATCCGTCAAGTCTGACTTTAATCTTTCCTGATTTTCGTATAATTTTCCCGATAAGATCGATCACATTCCGAGAGACCCCTGGCTAAAAAAAAAAAAAGCTTATTAGCAGAGAAGCTGGGTGAAGGAAAGCGAATAAATTTTCAGTTTTTAGCCGTTCTCCGGTTTCCGAGTTGGTGACTCACCGAGGTCAGTTCCAGCGAAAGGAAAAAATCGATACAACACGCTACAGGTCGGTGAGAATCATCAGGTCTCGATAAATGAGATATCTACATATACGGCGGCCATTTGCGCCATCAATTTTCCCCGTGCTATCTAAATAATACTGCAAAACACGGTGAAGCCTGTATATACTCGCTCTGCGCTAATAAAGATGACTGACATTGTTCTCAGTGCGGTCTATATTATTTTACGCCGTTAAAATCCACTTTAAAGGCCTACATTGAGCTTCCATATTTAAAGTAAGCTTACATACACTATTCTTGAGTTGTCAAAATTCTCTGCGCGACATTAATTTTACGACCCCACGTGATTAACACGTGGTTACTGGGGTAGAAGCGACACGTCCAGTATCACGTGTTCACGCGTTCTGATTTCAAACGGTGCCGTCGGGAATTGACGTTCAACACTCGCAAAATGGCGCTGCACGAAATAAGAATGCGACGTCGCTAATCAAATATCCTCTGTCTCACCAGACTGCCTCGGTTGATCGAACTATTTTCCTCGATTTGTCGAATTATCATTCTGGTTCTCCAGATTCATCGAAGAGGGCCAAGACCATTATTTTCTCCCTAAATCGTATGGCACTCCGCAATTCTAGGGTTTCTTTCCGTCCATGGCCTGGGATGGAATCACGGCCCGAGGCGTGATGATTGTCTTCTTAGCTTGTTAGCTTATCTTACTTTCCACCAAATCCCGCCAACGATTTGCTGGGCCTTTGGCGAATTCCTCGGCCTGGCCGGGTAGTTTCGCAGGGGGGGGTGCTCGCCGATCGTTTCGCCACCGAGCGACACTGGTCTTCCATAAATCGTCGACGGCTCATATGTAACTTTGGGCGTTCGTAAGAAGTTCGATCCGCTTACGATTGGAGTTCGGTTTTCAGGCAGGGACATCTGAGAGACTGCGTGGATGGACGTCAGTCAGCGTAGCCCAACACACACCTGGTGGCTTCGGATGACCTTTCGAACCCTGTGGACCGGAGAGATTTTCATTTTACTTTCTTTTTTATCTACCCTAAATTTTGACTAGGCGGCGTAGTCCAGCGTCCATTATTGGGGACTTGCGTCTGCCAGCGCCTTTAAATAAAAATGCAAATACTAAGCAACAACAACAACAACAAAAACAAATTCTTTTGTTTCTTTTTTTGCGCATGGAATTAACTGTTAGTGAGCTTTCGTTTCAGCAAATAATTACTGACCCCTCCCTGTGCACCTCAAAGAGGGAACCTCCAAAAACCCACTGTTTACACGTATTACTTTTCTCCCTTAAAATTAACATTTAGTATTTCTTGTTTGTTTGTTATCGAAATCCCACGGACCAATTTATTCTCCTAAATAAATGCAAAAATTCTTGTGTGATATCATCCGGAGATATCATTTCACGGTTGAAACGATTCTCTTAGTTTTCCAATAAACGTTTTCTGAAATTCAAATTTACCATTTTTTTTGGTTTTTAAACAAGATTGTAAATCTTTATACCGTTCTGTCTCAGCAGACCAGTTTCGGTGGTAAGCGGCATGGAATAATGTCGATGATTTTAATCTTATTTCGTTATAACACGTGGTTTATATTACGGAAGGAAATACATTTTTTTGGTTACTGATGTAACCATATACACTGACCAAAGCAATATATGGATAATGCGATGTGAAATGTACAAATTTATTGAAGATAAAACATTTGTACACATACACAAGTCAAAATTGACATTAAAATTTTACATATTGGCTTTATTTTGCGAAATATCTGAACTTTTTTTTAAAACGCATTTAGTGACGTCATAATTTCAACGAATTGTCATCACGTGTGCACAAACCTAAAGTCACATGATCTTCAGTAACGAGCATGGCCGCGTTTTCCTTGCTCGCACCTCACACCTGCTACTCGCGCTGTTCATGAGATTTGTGAAGCCTTCTACCGTTCTCTCGGAAACTGACGCAGTTCCGAATAGTCCCAGGCGCACGTGATCGCCGTCCAACACCAGCAGGCCGTGGAGGACGTTGGGTATATTCTAACCTGCTCCAGTCTCGCCGTATAGCGTGTTGGAGGGTGTGTGAGATATTGGACGTGGGTTAGGAGACTGTCCAGCAGCCTGGTCGGAAATAAGGCCGTCTCCGCAATTTATTTCGGACGGAACGTGTCGAGATAGTGCGGTCACATCGCGCCAGCTAGGCAATGTAATAGTTACCGCAACGGTCAGTGCTAGGTCTTTTATAAAGCGAACCGGTCTCTCTATACCTCTCTACCATGGTCGACCGTTAACACTGCGATACCCAAAATTCAGCAGCCAAATCCGCTTGTTCACTTCCTGTTAGTAACCTAGCCATTGGCTAGGTGTCGCTGCTCATCGGTAAGTTGCGGTCGAAGTACCTTACTCTCTCTCTCTCCTCACGTTTGATAACTCATATGTGACAGGTCTTACACCGAACTGGATCTTTGTTATGCAAATTAATGAACATATAAAGTATGCAATGAGTTACGACATTTTAGTGTCAATAAATCCCTCCTGACATTTAAACAAATTTCGCTGCATGACATTCATCATGTGGTTAATATTAATTCTATACATTTATGTCATTAGTAATTCTGTGCAATTAATATCTCTGTGAAACCTTTTACTAATTTAGTGCCATTAAATTGTTTTTTGACTTAGAGAAATTTTGAGTCAGTAAAAGCTACGATGCTTTTTCGTTTATTTTTAGAAATAAGTGCTACCATAAACCTTTTGCTTAGATGCATATTTGCAAATATCAAATCGATGACGAGGCTGGCCGAGATTCTGTTTCATTATTAACCCTAATACATATTTGTATTATTAAAAACTAATAAAAGGGAGTTCGCTTTTGCTTTCCATAAAAATCCATGTATAAATATCTTTAGTTTTCTTTCATCAATACAGGGCAGAGAAGTCTTTTTTCTTCTTCCCTACATGAAACCATTTGACGATGTAAACGTCTGGGGAACTCGGCTGATTTATGAAACAGAGTGAAGCATCTCTCGGCTGGGCTAATCCGTAATAAGCAACACACCCGGGCCTTCATGCGGCTCGTCCGACGGGAAGGGGTCTCTGTAAAGCGGTCGGACGGCTGTGACCTAATCGAAGGTTGCTGAGATCTTTATATAATATATATACGTAAGCTTGGTTACATGAGATTTTCGTTCGATGATCGAGCATCTCCCGAGAGCGTGGGCCTTGTGCGGTCCGAGTTTCAGCCGCGGAGAGGACGGACGGACTGCACACGGACCTGAATTCCCCGTCGGTTTGCGTCGATGGAAGCCAAGTTAACTTGTTGGGCGAAAACGGAATGTCTGTCTGAAATGGGAGAGAGAGCGACGCCAGCCAGCACTGAACATGGTCCCGGGCAAACAACTGACGCGGCCGGAAATGGGCTTTAATAATGTACGGCCCGCCGCCGCTAACCCCAAGACGATCAGATCAGACCAGACGATCCAGCTGTCGCCGCGCCATGTCGAGACCTCTGTCCGGCTACAGCCGTAATCTCTTTCCCGTATCTGACACCGGTCACGAGACCTCACACACACACACACCTAGTGATGACGAAATCGGGCTATTTCGGACGGGGGGAATGGCGGCGAAGACCCCGTCCATCCAGGCGGAATCCAGACTCGCCCATAAAGCCACCATGGTGTCAACAGTTCCGCCTAAGCCCCATCCATATCCGTGTCGAAATTCTTCAAGTTGGCTTCGCTTTCGAGACCATCTCGTGCTGCCGAAGAACGGCGTCTCGCGCGGCCCGAACAAAGTGTTGTTGTTTTTTTTTGTCCAGGAACTAGACGGTTCGTGGCGTCCCGGCGGTCTAATCCACCCGATTCGGCCTTAAATGACCCCTACGAAACCCCAAACCGACTTGCACTACATCCGCAGCCAGTGTATAGAGGAAATAGTAATGGGTCGTGCGCAAAAGTGAGAGGCGAATTAAGTAGGAGAGGTGAGTTTCCAAGGCCACGCAGTTCCGGAGAAGATGACTAATATTCTGTTGTACGTGTAATGTCGTGTTTACACTTCTTTCCTCGATATGAAGGTCCCTTTCTTTACCCAGAACAGGCACGGTACAAACCCCGCAGGCTGGCAACACGACCTTGGTCGCTCTGAGTTCCTTTTGACATCGTATACAGTACTTTAGCTCTTCAACATTTTTAATGAATATTTCTTCTCTTTTTTTTTTTTAAATTCGTTAGACCGACTATTAAGAAGTGGGTAAATCAGCTTACTGCTATCACTGCAAGCATTTCCCAGCTTTTCTTGTTTGTTAGAGTCTGGGTTTCCATTACACCCCATGTCAGATCACGATACACTGAGACATTCTAACCACGTGTGTCTGAGACCGGGGACCAGGTCAGCTTCATTAACCCCTTAAGGTGCGGCCGCAAAAAATATGAAGAAGCTCGGACGGTCAAGTGGCGTATTTCTTTAGAAATAGTCTCCAGTACCTCGCCTTACAACCATCACAGTAACGCTAGTCGACGTAGGCGCAGCTAGAGGGTTTATTCGGAGAAGAAAGAGAAAAATCTCTAGGCTCTGAGCGATACCGAGAATACACGAACGACAGAGACGGCAAAGGGCTAGAAGTACCGAAGAAACAGAACCACTAAATCTGGAATACCATTCATAATAACATCCTCAGTCAGCATTAAGTTAATTGGGAAGTGTCATCGATCTGATGGCTAATTGCTTGTGATTTTTGCTAGATATTCAAAACTGTTTAAAATTATTTTAAAATCCCGTCGAATTGGATCTGCTAAAGCAAAGGAAACAACAAAAAATGGGGTTAAGTCCGTCGTAAAAGCTCCTGCTGGGTTTAGGTGGCGCTTATGGTGTACAGGACGACGATTTTACCTTTAAGCCGAAATATACCGCATACAGCGACCCTGCAGTTAGAGATCTAACAGAAGCGCTTGGAATCGCTATCAGGGGTCTTAATCGTCCAGCTGTGTACTTTATAGACGAAGCAGCTACCAGCGCTGCCATCAGTGGGGGGGGGAGATCAGCAGTTAGTGACCGGTCTTACTGCACTTGCCCATCTCCCCGGGGGGGGGGGTTCTCTTCTTTGCTCGTTCTGGTCGTAGGTGAGTGTGAGGGGGGGGGGAGAGATGGAGACAGAGCTCTGAAACAACTTTTTGATTCTCGACTGCATGTAACAGAATTGGTAAACTTTGTACTTCCTCTTTCTCCCCAGAACTCTGGTCTACGGTTCTGTTTTGCTGTTCGAGTTGCCGAGAAATCATTCGCACCGAAAGAACTATCTGAGTTAGAAGGTAAATGGGTGCGTTTTGATATGAACGCGACGATAATTGCTGGCCATTAGCAATTGGAATGGCCGTTCCAGTTTAATTGTGCCCGGGATTGAAGACTCCCTAAGTCTTCAGTTTTACATATCCAAGATAAGCGGATCAAGCCAAGTATTTCTCGTCGGGAATAATTTTATAATTGAAGCAAAGCAAATTATCGGTTAAGACTAATCTGCTAACAACCGGGCCTCCATTTTATCTTAATTGTAAATTCCTTAGATGTTTTCATTAGCGGGTGATTTATCAGCTGCTGTCTCGTTCTATTACTGCAGAGAAATTGCGTCCAATCAATAAGACATAATTAAGATGGCTGTCACTGCAGCCGTTGTTTCCATGACGACCTTAGAGCGGTATCAGATCTCGGCATAGCTCAGCCTAAGAGAGAAGCAACAAATGTGAAGGCATTGCTGCGCAAACAACGTATAACTCTTCTGTTGTTCCCTTTATCGAAATCTTCATATTTCAAAATTCTATGTATTACAACGAAATTTAAATTAAATTTTTTAAAAAAATAATAAAACCCTTTCTCATGTTGAGGTATATGAAAGGCTTGTTAGTAGTTCGCGAAAAATACATCACTCTAGTTAAGTATTCCCCGGTTCCCGCCCTGTTGAATAACCAATGGCTGTGTAAAAGCGTACTGTATTTGCCTGTTTAGTGCCCCGGCGATTCATTTCTAGGAACCTTATCAATGGTTTGATGTTTTTGTAAAACTCCTCAGAAGGGCGCCCTCAAGATGTCCGTCTGTCTTGGATGCGGTTCGAACATCCTCTGAGACAGTGGTGTCCAACAGTTCCCAGCCAGATCGGATGAGCTGCTGGCGCCCTTGTAACAGCTGCGAGAGTTGGGGGCATTTAGAGGAAGGAATGTAGCCTGCTAATCTCTAATTGCATCTAGATACCGGAATAACTTCTGGACAATCACCTTTTACATTTGATTTCATAAAGCCCTTTTTAATTTTTCGGTTGGCATGCGCTTCTAGGCTCGAGAAGTCCATACCAGCTCGACTATGAGGTAAATTAGTGGCAGCCTTGACAGTTTGGTCAGTATTTTTTAATTACCTGTGGACCAGCGTTTCTTGCCTCTTCCAATATAAACGTGGAACTTCCTTCAGATAGTCAGCTCTGTGAGCATATCATGCGTTCGTTGGTTTTGTAACTCCTCGCCAGCTGTAGGAGAAGCCGACTGCCAGCTGTTTCCAGCGGTCCGTTTGCCTCAAACTTCTTATTCGTTTGTTTGTAACCCTGGCGTAATGTCAGTTATTTAAGACGAAAGGCAACGTGTCCTTCTGTAAATTGTCGTGTGTGATAAGTCACATGTTGACGTTTAATTTTCTCCATGAATACAATTAGTTTATTCTGATGCTGTAGTATAACAGGAACCAAACTGGCTTCTCTTAGGGGGCTGATGTAAAGCACCACTTCTGATCTTTTTTAGAGGTACAGGTATCCCATGCTTCATCGCCATACTCCATCGTGCGGAAGATATAGACTTTCCAGACTGTCCGAAGACATATACTATCAGCACCCAATAAGTGGCTGCTATCCGACCATCACGGTTCTACAACATTAATAATGGTTTTTCCAAACTTCATCCGAGTGTCCCTAGAGTAACCCCTACGTATCGAGGAATTTTGTCACGGGGAAGTAACGTATTGCCACAAAATATTCGAGCGGAATGAGATACAAAACTAATCTTTAGTTCCTGCAGCCATCGAACGAGGAGGAGGAGGAGGAGATTCGTGGTAGGGTCGACAGGTATTTGTAGAGAAGCCTAATGGTGTTTTCCATCTTCTAGACGCTTTTATGCAAAAGTGAGGCAACACGATAAAGCGCAATACCCACACGTTCACTCGAGTGTGTCTGTAGCTGATGGCGATAACTCCTCTCTGTTAATGGAATTTGCCTTTTTTAAAAAAAAAAAGCATTCTTACCCGGAACGAGATGCTGTTGCGTTCTGAGAGGCCGAACATCGCGTTGGTGTACAATTTAAAACGAGGCTGCTCGCAATCCATTTGGCTCAACTGATCCGTGGAAACCGTGCTTGTCTCACTCGAGGAACAACGGAGGGTATAGTACCTCCGCTGTCTGTAGGATCCGACCGAAATGCCGGGGAATATGCGCTGCTGCTTTTGCCAGGGACTGTAGGCGATTTAGCGCAAAAACCGACGTCACAGGTCACAACGCAATGGAACCAGAACGGCGGATGCATCGCAAAGAGGACGTGCGACGAGGCGCTGCAGACACCCACATGGGCAGCATTCTCCGCGCTGCACAAGAGAACAGACCCCCCACTGCTGTCTGTACTCCGGGAGAACCGACGCTTAGAGACAGCGCTAATTGATGAGTTTCAGCGCGATTCAATAAAGTTTTGAGTTTCTGAGACAAACCCGATCAAGCTTTGACTGATGATGATGATGAGAAGAAATGGTTCCAAACGTCTCGCCCCTGACACATAGAGGTCATTCTGAAATAACCAGTTCGAAGAATGAATAAGTTTTGAATTTAAAATGAGAGTTTGACAAATGATATATTTTAATTGCGCATTAAACTTTTATTTCTGATTAAACAAAGAAAGAAGAAAGGGGGATATTTTCTAAACCCGCTTTCCTCGCTCCGATTTTCTAGCCCCCACCCCCCACGTGCAGGCCATCGCACTCAGGCGTTCAGCCCGCGTGATCGTCGCCAGAGATCTCGCAAACCAGCTCAGTGATTCCGAAGAAGCTGCTACGATTGCCCCGTCCCATCGGCGGCAGCCGGGAGAGCCGGAGAAGCAGGTTAAAACACACGGCAGAGTTTCTGTCAGGAAATCTTCTTCCGAAACCACGCCGCGGGGCAGCGAGGAGCCAACAATCACAGAAAAAGAGGCAGCTAATAAGTAGTAGTAGTGGTGGGAAGGACTGCCCGCCCAATCACAGGAAGTTTAAGATTAAGCTGCCTGCCAACAAGAGGCGAGTTGCTGCGCGACAGAATGGGAGAAAATCTCAACCGAGACTCTTGCTGTGGGTAACTTTCAGTCGAGGAGGCGGAAATTACAAAGTCTGGGGATGCGTCTGTCGTTGTGGGACAGGATATCAAAAGGCGATAGACGAAAATGGCAGACAGAAAATTCACCACGGGTATTCTTGCTCCCATAAAAGAGGACAGGTGTCCGCCCTAACGTAGCGGTCGGCCATGAGATCTGATCTAAATCTTACTGGGAATATTTGTGGCTACCAGAGTGGAAGAAGGTGCGGCGGATACTAGTTAGTAAAGCATCACCGCAGTTGTCGTTGCCAAAAAAATATATATGCAAAAACTGACTCGAAAAACACCCGTTGGGCTACCGCGACTATAGCAGATGAGTGCGTAATTTTGGATAAAGAACGACACGCCGACTATTAACTGCAGACATTTTGGCTATGCGCTTCTAAAATTCTTTGAATCGCATTTATTTTTTTAAGAAGGCGAAATGTTATTTACTAGAAGTAAAACCTATTCCAGAACCATTGGAATATTTATTGTCTTCCAGTAGGTAAACGCTTCAAAGTCGTTTTGCTTCAACCGAAGACCACAAGTTTTACACAAGCCAAATAATTTTGACGAGCGCTGTATATAAGAGCGGCACCTGGCATACCAACCCGCTCCCTAGAAATATTTGTACTGCAGTTTCTTTTTTTTCCCTTTCTTGACTCAGTTGTGTCGACAGCGAGGTGAAAAAAATTACCACGGAAAAAGGGCAGGATTTCCATGGACTTAATTCTTCAGGCCATGGCATCACATTTTTTATATCTCCGTCAGTTGTTCCTAATTAGATTTCAGGAAACGTTGTTTTTTTTTTTACGTAATTGTACGGGAGCAAATAGCAAGTGCCCTCGTGGCGGCCGCGTCTTGCTCGCTGCAGTTATTCGCGGTTTGAGACCAATTATCCAGAGACGTTACCCTGATTTTAAATTAAAAGTTAAGGGATCTCGCCCTCTCCTTTGCATGTTTATACTCTAACTAGTTCGTTATTGTAAACAGTCAACCTGTCGAATTCGTTTTCTTCTCTCCCATGTACTGAGATGCAGTTTTTAAATTCTAATTACTTTTCTCTTCATTCTTGTTAGACTCACAAGATCTCTCTCCATCTCTCTCTCTCTCTCTCTCTCTGTACCGACGTCATATCTCCCATTCTCCGTACTGATGTAATCTCTCTCTGTGCTGACGTCATCTCTCTCTGTGTACCGACGTCATATCTCTCATTCTCCGTACTGATGTAATCTCTCTATGTACTGACGTCATCTCTCTCTCTCTCTCTCTCTCTCCGATCTACTTTCCTCCGTTTCTCCAATCTTTTCGTCCATTTCGTCGAGACTCACGCATCGACTAATTCCCTTTAAAGCTTTACACTTCGAAAAAAAATCTTTTCTTTATCTTTTCTTAATTCTAAATTCGAGTTAACTATTTATTAACTGTTTTTGTTATATACTTGTTTATTTTATTTATTACAGTAACCAAACATTAGCGATACAAACTCCAACAAACGGCATTGTATTGCGTCACTTTAATTTCATGTATACAAATGGTTGACCACCGTGGACCTTTATGTGAATAACATTAGTCTTTTTCATTCTTTCATCAGATCTGCTGGTACTCAACCACTCTGGCTATGATGTAACACGACACATTAGCGGGCCTTCATTTACCCCGAGACAGCACGTGTATCCTCGATTATCTTATCAACGATGAACTAAAGTCCTCCAGGAAGTTGCAGACAAAGCCGTGGAGAGTTTACTTATGTCGAAAACCAAAGATAAGATGAACGTCACTGCGCCACAGCCTCTTTCCTTTTTCCTTTTTAAGAAAGCAAGATTTCAGAAAAATGGGAACATTCTTTTATAAAACCTGTAGTTCGATAACAGAACAGTGTCGGTTAGTGAGAACCAGTTGATGGGAAAGCGGTTGGTCCTTTAGGGACATGGTGCGAACGGGAATCTTGTATTGTATTCTCTCTACCTTTACCGAGGCTTCGGTGTTTTCGGAACTATCTTAAACTGCTCCCAATTTCGCAAAGTGAAGTACTAGCCGGGTAGAGGAAATCCGCGGAATCCACATCTGTCAGTTATTTGTCACGTGACCGCGTGATAAAAGATTAGTTCGCGCTACAAACTGTTGCTTGGCAACTCGCACGATCGTTTAGAACCCGGGCGCACAGTTGCCACGCAACAAAGGAAAAAAAAAAAAAAAACGCGAAGAAGAAGAAGAAAGAAGCCGTGTGAATACTTCGGCACGAACTCGAACTATGCGTCACACAGCCAAATATTTGATCAGGTGAAAAATGGCACAAATAGAAGAAGAAGAAAAAAAGTGAAAAACCAGCTCTCGTCGCGTTTGTCTTTGAAGTAAAGGTTGACAGCCAGGGGGGGGTCGCCATACTGCGAGGAGAGGGCTAGACGGGAGATGGCGGGTCGCGTCAGTCTGATCCCCCCCTGATCAGGCGGCCCGCAGATCGTGCGTGACGATCTATTTCAAAGTAACCGGTTATTATCGCGAAGCAAATTAAGAGAAAAACCTCCGTTTGGCAGCCACTTTCCAGACAGCCACCCCGAAAGGACCGAACTAGTTACGTAGATGGTGGTGAGGGAGTTTGTTGCCCTCCATTGACGTCATTGGGCAACGTCACGCCACCTAGTGACGCCCTGCTTGCTGTTCACTTGCCCGGGCTACGTTGTTGCAAACTCGAAAAAGTCTCTTGTCGGACGGTTAAAAATAAAAAAAACAACAACAAACAAACTCTGATTGTACGACCAGATAAAGGGTTTACATGGATACAAGGACTAATGACCTTAATTGATTTGTTAACGTTACGATAAATCCATATCCACTGGTATTTCGACCCCACCCAATAAAAGTCCACATCGTGTCTATAGAACTTCTCTCTTCTTGTATTAGCAACAACAGGGTATTTTATTATTTTGAAAATCCCTAACATAAACACTCACCAAAATAGATTTATTGACAGATAAGTTGGTAGTGTACTTAGCAAATCACTGTTCATCTTAGACGATAGGGTTTACTGTTCCTGAAAAAACAACTTATGTTACGTTAACTTTCAATTTGTTAACTACGTAACGCAAGCACAGACCCCTGTTTTCCATTTAAGGATTGAGTCCCATCTTCTAGGAGGTGAAGAATACGTTGAGATATCTTACACGCTGCTATCAGAGCTTTCCTTCCCATCCGTCCCCTTTAACCATGAGATATCAATTTAAGGCGTTGGGGTGTGTTTTTCTTTTCAGAGTTTTTGACCGGCTCCATTTCCGTTTCGAAACTTAAAGTAATCCTTACTTTCTTCTCATTTTAATAATGAAGCCGGCGACTTTTTGTGGCGATCAACCACGACCCAAGAAGTGATTGATGTCAACGAGACCCGCACGTAGTCGACCATCGTGTGCCTTACTGCAACTGACCCTTTATTTAGAGAGCTCAGCAGCGGACGCATTGAACTCGCTCGGCTCTCCTATAACACCCAGCCACCTGCAATTGGTAAGCGCGGAGAGGTCTGATTTATTGCCATTGTTGAATTGTTTCAGCGCTGAAAGACGTCTTCGGTTTCTTTACTGAGATCGGGAAAATTACCCCAACCTCACTTTTTTGTTGTTGTTGTTGTTGCCATTCTCCGCCCACAAACGAAGAATGACTGGCAATAGTGGCATCTGAACACACAGCGCCCTCTACGACCACCAAAAAAACTACCATGGCATACTTCACCACTTTATAACCTTGTCAGCGTCTTCAGGAGGCAAACGTATTATGAAACTGTTAAACATAAGTAAAGGAGAAAAGAATATCTCTCTCTCTCTCTCTCTCTCCCTATGTACTGACGTCTTCTCTCTCTCTCTCTCCCCGCTCTCTATGTACTGACGTCATTTATCTCTCTCTTCCCCCTCTCTCTATGTACTGACGTCATTTTCTCTCTCTCTCTCTCTCTCTCTCTCTCTCTCTCTCTCTGTACTGACGTCATTTTCTCTCTCTCGCTCTCCCGCACCCCTCTCTCTATGTACTGACGTCATTTTCTCTCTCTCTCTCTCTCTCTCTCCTCTTCTCTTTCTCTCTGTACTGTCGCCATCTCTCCCCCCCCCATACTCTGGTAGATTTAAAACATGTTTGTAATGTATTCCAGATTTATTAAAACTTACTAAAGTATAGGCAATTTGTTTGGAGTTATAGAATAGCTTATGACCGTATATTGTTATCAGCTTTCTTCTAAACTATACATCTTAATAAAGTAAAGAGATGATAGATAGACTGGACTGCTAGCGTATACATCGCCAGCGCGGTTTCTTCTCGCTCACCGGCTAAAAATAAAGAGTTCTAGCCGCTAGGTCTTTCGTGTTGACTTAAGTTTCCGGTGTCACGCGCCCAATTGACAAGTGTTTCAGCCTGGCCCTCTACGCTACTTGTTGAGTGTAGCTGGGAGTAAGTAGAAGCAATAGCAGATGCGATAGGTTTATAGTTCAAGGTTTGGTGAATAAATAAACGACATGGGGCCCAAGCTGTTTAGATAGCTCGGCAATGCTGTAACATTTTGCCGTACATGTTCTCTCGCGCTTTATCCCCCACCCCTCCCCAGAATTCGACATTTTTTTTTTTTCTTCCGTCTGAGCTTCAGTTTCAAGCAGCCGTATCTTTTCGTTAAAGCAGCAGAAATGGTTTCTCACAGGGGAAATAACTCTTGTCTTTCATTCGTGTTGTGATGACACTCTTACAGAAGAGCATGCGGATGAGTTAATTAAGGACTACACAGAAGAAACCTGTTTTAATAATATCTTTAAAAAAAAAAAAAACAAAATAGAGAAAAACGCAGCACGCCAGCAACTAGGGTCTCGCCAGCCGGATTTACGTGGTTTCTTCTCCTCCCGCCCGTACGACCGCGAATCGACAACACAAGATAAAATGAATGACATGTTCACCCCTATCCGTCCATTAACTGATCATCCTCGACTCTCTCTCTTGAAACCATTCCTTTTTTTTAAAAAAAAAAAAACAACACCTCGACAATCCAAGCGGCGAGAATGAACTGATTTGCATAATAACCCGGGCAATTCCTTTATTTCGCAAAATGTCAAAAGCGCTGGATTAATTTATTAGAAGGTCAGAAAGGAGAGAGCGAGTCTGCGGCTGCTTTACGGGGTTTGGGGCGAGGAGGGACAGCTCATCGCGCCAGTCGGTCGCTGAGCCACCAATGGAATTTTCGTGACATGTTAAGGAGACGTCTCCGAGAAATTGCTGCTCGGCATCAGACGGCTTTCCAAATGGCTTCTAATTTATCCGTAATTCTTAGAAAAAATTAATCGGTAAAGAAAAAAAACAACACCCCAAAGTTTACGACGTGACGTCAGCGCGGCGGCAGAAAGGGGCCGTTCAGCTTCTTGCGAGGGCGGGAGCAGATCGTGACTTCCGGCGGGCGTCACGTGACGGCTTTCCTTCGCGCGGCCTTATTCAATCAGAAAGATGTTACGGAGTACTAATTTTTTTTTTTTTTTTCAAAAGGAGAAAAATAAGTGAATGAAGCCGGTCCAATGATGGTTGTCCAGCTGTAGAAGTGTCGGTTTTGTCTCTGCGCTCTTCTCTTTAGCCGCCGTTTAGTCGGTTCTCGAAGTTCAGCGATATCTGTTCGATCACAGGCTGTAAATAGACGCCACTCACCGGCCGCTGTCCATCCCATTCTTTTGTCGAGAAACAGGGATCGGCTAAATCCTCAGTAGTCTTAAACATGGTTCTGGCTACGAGGCAGCGCCCCAGGTCTTCCCGGAGCGCCAAGCGTACCAATTAGGCTGGCAGGAAAGAAATACTGGCGCCTCGCGCGAGCATCAGATAAACAGGAAGAGAAGAGACACCTCAAGACATCGTGACGCGAGCTGCACGTGAAGCGCAGCGGCCGTAGTTAGGTCCGTCACGGGTGATTAAGCTATATGTCGTGTTACTTTAAGCCGATATCTAAAACAGGGAAAGTTTGGCTAATGGCAGTGATAGCGCCGAGCGGAGACTCCGGGTTGGTGAAGCTAGAAATAGACTGGTGAGCAGTATAATGAGCAAGAAAATTAAATAGTGGGCTAGGCGAAAAATGTCAACGGCTTTCTTCGGACCAACCCCTAAAGACCTCGAGCTCCAGATCCATGGTACGTTAACGAATCTACTGGGACCAGATCGGTTGGGGCAGTTTCACGAGACGCCATCCAACATCATCGATCAGAGCAGCTGAGCCTTTAACGTGAAAAAATGTCCGACTTTTACCTACTTAAACGTTTCTATCCAGTAGGGAAATCGCTGTTTTCGTATATAAATCTGGTTCTGACCCCGTCCTGGGATAAGTTGAGACACTTTCGCAGAAGGAAACGTTTCGGGTTTTTGCTGGAGTCAGTTATGTGTATCAGCCCATCATAATAACTGTGTGATTGGCTCAACCCTCCCTGCACACAGCTTCAGGATGAAGCAGATTTGTCTGAAAAGTGTTACAGCCAACCCCAGTCTTCCCTGATTGGAATCTCTGCGGACTCCCCAAATTATTTGAAAAGTTTTGGGAAATCATTCCAAAACATATTTTTTTTTTTTAATTGGACTTCGTGTCGTCCACCTCCCTGTTGCCATGTTGGTTTTAAATAGGGGCCTGATCCAGAGGCAGGCTGTTAGACTGCCATGGTCGAGAGCCGCTCCGTACCGTACTTCCTCAGGTCGTCCTCGCCAGCCTGGGTATTTATTCCCCAGCCACTTCGACAACTTCCCTAACCAACACATTTCTGCTATTATAAAAGCTCGGGAGTGCGCGCTCTCTCTCTCTCTCCCTCTCCGCCAGCAACAGTAGCCAACTGTGACACTTCTCCATCTGCTTCTGGATCTCGAAAATTAGGGCAGAGTTCGCCAAGAGGGACAAGGGATCGCGTGCATAGTTTTGTAACGCGAGCGAAGCCCTAACTGGAAAGTCCCTTCCCTACAATCATTGCTGCTCCCGAATACCATAGGCTGACTCTTGTTGCATCTTTGTTCCTACGATAAGAAGCATTCAGAAAGAATTGATTAAATGGCTGGCAATCTTCTAAAGCACTGCCAAGTGGAAGCTTGCACACTAACTACGTTCCTGGGTCTGGACATTTACCAAAAAATCCGTCTCTACGACCTGTCTCCCCATCTCTTTCTGTCAGAGCAGGAAGCGGAACTCTCACGCCTAAAGTCAGAATAGGACCCCAGGAACAATGATCCATAAAGGACAAAGTTTCATATTTAATCCTTGCAAGTGTGGAACTCACGCACAAAGCAATCACACCACAGCTTTACCGGTGGGTTTTCTTGTTGCTGTTGTTGTTGCTCCCCTACCAGTACAGCCATCACGTCTGTCTTCTCTCTTCCACCAGACCTTTGAGACTTCCGTCGGACTTAGGAAGGTTCGATTTTACTGCCCCCCCCAAAAAACAGTTCCCAACACTCTCTGACGTTCCCTAAAATTCACCTCTCTGGGGACCCAGGTGGTTCTCATTGGATAATTGCTAGGGGCAAAAACCTGCGTAATTAAGGAAACGGTTCCTATTAGTCGCAGACGTCCCATCTTTTCTGGCCAGACTAGATAGCGTTGTGGCCGACCATTTCTGTTGTTCTGGTGCAGTATCGAATGTCTGTGTGTGTGTGTGTGTGTGTGTGTGTGTGTGTGTGTGTTGTGTGTCACGTGACGTAACTTTAAGTCTGGAGCCCAGCAGCGAGTTGCATGTAGCGAGGCACCGCATCCTGACGACGCAGAGGCAACAAACTCGACATTACGGATCAGCCGTAGAAAGTCGGAGATTTTCGCGGAAAAGTTCTGTCTGTCCTACCATATTTTTGTTTAGACGTGGTATGAATTTTCTTACAATTTTATACTCCCTTCCTTGACTAACAGATCAAATGGTTGTCTGACATCTTCCTCACGAAGGGTCCCCAAAAGGCGGCAGGTTCCACTCATCAAATAAATTATCATAAGCAGTTGGCTGATAGTACATTCCGAGGACAGTCTGTTTATGCAAATTTCTCCGGCAACATCCACGAATATATATATTTTCCAGTTTCTCTGTTTTTGTTTTTTTATTTTCCCCGTTGCCTAGATGATAATGTTTTAACAATAATAATAATTATTAAAGGTTGGGAATAAGAAGGAAAAGAAAATTGTACTAAAATAACGGAATAAGTCGAGAAATTGTTGACTTGAAACCTTGAACTCTCTAAGTATTTGTTGCTGGTGGCGTAATAATAGGTGGCGCTGGTCGGTGGTATGACGGCGACCCCTGTCCACCGTTTCTTCATAAGTCGTTATTAATGCCTGTAAAGTTAATGGCGACGGGGGAAATCTCACTGGTATTGAAGACTCCATAATGACTTACAAGGTTCTGATGTTGTACCCTAGACTTTGTTGATTTACTCCTCGTAATAAACAAGAGTAGCTGTCACTGAACGTTATAAAAGAAAACCTACCAGAGTTACCGTACGTGGATCGCACCAACAACTCGCGAACGAAAGAGTCCGGGTATGGAACCATCGACTAACACACGTGGAGACACCTACTTTACCAAGTTTAAAATGCAGTAATAACCACCCACCTGTGTTTAAAGCCTCGCTTTGACTTATGCAGATTTTGAAAATACACCGCCGAAAATGGGAAACCAAACACAAGGGTGAAAATGTCCTACCTACAGAGCAAATACCACCGAAGGGGCCTGGAATTTAAAAGATGAAATGTTTTAGGTGTTTTTTTATAGAGGGGATTTTTGCTTTGGAAGATGGACATGTTTATTCCAATGGAGAACCTTTTAAAATAAAAGATACAATGCCTTTACTGGAAAATTTAAGGCAGCTTATAATAAGAAACCGAGTTGTATGCCTGCTATATTATCTAAGGAAGAACCAGTCTACATCAAACCACAGACAGCTAAAGAATATATTCCCTTTTCACTTAAAGAGAAAGTTGATGTTATATGTAACAACAATGAAATAATTGATAAATATTTAAAATTAGATTTTAAGATTCATTCAGATTGATGGGTACTCGTCCAAATAAACCGGGCTCTGGTATAACATGTAAGCAAATTAAACATGCAACAGATAACATTTAAGTGAAAAAGATGTCTTTCTCTATTTACAGGTACATTTTGATAACCATAATCTTAATCCCAGCTACGTAATTAGATGAGATTTACACAGAAAACATGTAACAGACGAAGACTTTCAGTACTTGGATGTGGAAACAGTCCTGAGATCACGTTCACCACCTTCTAGAATACATGTGTCTCCGAAAGTAACATCACCTCGAGATGTTACACCTGATCTCTATCCAGCGGCACGACCACTTTTCTCAGCTAATTTACCTAGTAAATGCTAATGAACCATATATCTAACACTGCTGGAGGAATCGCTAGCACAGGCGAATCGTATCAGAAGATATCTTTCTTTCTTAGACGGGGGAACTAGTGATAACTGGACAAGGGCTTTGTCCCAGAACCTAGCCAAGTAACAATCTCTGACCAGTTACGATCGCACAACAACTCGCGAGAGAGTCCGGGTACAGACTCCCTTGGAGACTTTCAGGTTCTCTTGCTCAAAGCCTCCGAGAAATGTACTATATGGGAAAAAGGGAATATCCGGACGACAATACTGAAGACGTAGTAATGAGCATGTTTTCTTTATAGCGCTTAAGACTGGATTTACATCCTTTAAACTAAGAGTCAAGATCAGTGGTATGGCAGCTGAAGCAGAGACCAAGGTAACGTTATCTACTAAACCGATTATCATATACAAAGTTCTGAATAGGAATGCCTATTGTAAACCACATCGGATATCATTCGTGCACTCAGATTCCTCCCTCATGTGTAACATGTGCAAGTGCTTATAAACGTCTCTCTGTGGGTTAAATTTCTGTTCAGTAGTTACATCCCGTCTCACAGGGACGAGAAAAAGATACGATCCGAATATGTTCTATGCTTCGGTAACGTAAACGGTAGATAGGCTTTCTCGTTTCTATTCTCTCTGATCATCTCTGCGAGCGCTGTCTCATTCTTCCTTACAACTGATCCACCTTATGTCAGAACCGAAGAAGAAAAAAACGTTATTAAACAGGATAACAAAAAAAAGGAGTAAACATAAAGAATGGAGATTTGCCAGAGCCCAAAGACGTTTATAAATGTTATATGTGAGATCTGATCAGTTATGAAAGCGATACCACGTATTTCATGTTGGGTTTAAACGGGTAGAATGGCGTCTTCTCGTTCTCTATCAGCCGGCCGTCTTGTTCCTTTTCACATCTTAAAATGGAAAATAGTGGCGCAGGATAACGCTCTCTAGCGGATAAACGTGGTACTACGTTTCCCCGCCAGGGTACAAGAAGAAGAAAAAAAAACTCTGACAAATTTAAAAGAGAAGACAACTCTATCATATATATATACTTGAGTTTGTAACTCTCCAAGAACGTAAACAGTTTTCGACGTTTAACGACAGCTAATAAACCAGAAAAATAGATGGATAACAGAGTTTATTTGGATGATATTAGAGAAAATAATAGAACATTAAAAATATATATATTACGGATATACATTTCTAAAATTTGAAATTCTTTTTGTCCTACACAATTTATATTAAGGCAGGGCCACTCGACACCTGGAGATGGGTTCTCGCGATACAAGCGGAAGGTAATTATTCCCAATTACTCTGTAGCAGACAATGGCATGAAATCTAATTCCAGTCTAAAACATGAGAAAAAGATGCTCTGCTGAAAATCAAAGCCGGGCTGCATGAATCACATCTCTTGTCAAAACACCAGCTTGTTATTTTATTATTAATATCATGCTGTTGTTGGTTTTATACTTTTTATTACACCGGATGTGATTTAGCTCGGTTTACGCCTGGCCAAAGAGGTGGCAGCACCATCAAGACAAAGATGATCTGCTCACCCGAGGCGAAGTGAAAGCAGGTTCGAGCAGTGGGATATCGATGGAAAAGCAAACTTCCTTGGTAGCGATCTGCTTCATTTATTTGGAGATAACGAGAAGAAATGTACCCAACGCCACATTTTCTTCGGGCATAACGTGGCCATATCACTACTACTACTACTACTACTACTATTACTACTACTAGTGGTAACAAAATAACCAGTCCAGAGACGAAGCTACTACTACTACTACTACTACTACTACTACTACTACTACTACTACTAGCTACTACTACTACTACTACTACTACTACTACTACTACTAATAATAATAATAATATAATAATAATAATAAAATAATAATAATAATAAATAATAATAAAGGAAAGACTGCTAAATCTGCTAAAGGTGCTGTGTCACGTGATGCACTTCGTATATATTAAATGTTCATTAAAAAATATCCCTAAATAAGACCGGAAGTGGGACAAAGCTAAGCTGACGGAAGTCTTCCTTTTTTTTATCCAACCGCACCTTCAGCCACTGGTCTCATGTCCACGCCCGCCGCAGATTTCTGGATGTGTGTGTACTTTGTGGTGATGTCGCTTTCCGCCCGGACTACGCAAAGCGAGCCCTGCGGGCACCTGCCAAATCTACTCGGCTGCTCGGCCGTGTCGTGATTCCTCCCATGTTGAGATAACGCCGACGTTATCTGACAGCGAAGGGCCAGTTGTGAGACCGCAGGCTGGGATGATCTGCTATCTGGTTGATGCCATTTTGGATGTTCAATGACCGATCAGAAGCAGATTGGAAAAAAAAAACAAAAAAACGAACGATTTTATCAATCTGACTGACGTCGCAGCCCCAAGACGGCTACGTACATAGCTCGTGTTGCAAAACTTATTAAGCCGGAAAAGGGATGAACATATGTTGCACCAAATCTCGTAGACTGCGTGATTGAATAAACAAACGCCAGTTCTACAAAACACCTGAGAGCGTGATTGTTTCACCACTGCTGCGCAGTATCCCAGTATCTCTGGGCTGCATTACACCGCCGGAGATCACCGACTCGTCAATAGCGCCGGGCTCCGTATCTTACCCGGGCTGCGGTGACGTCAGCAGCGACACGGGCTCACGTACCAGATCTGATGGACATCAGTAATGACCACATTTCGTTTTTCTGCTGCGCGGAGTCCGATAGTTGACCGGGGGGGGGGCCGGAGACTTACGGCAATGAACGTGACGCCTTTCCCCGTGTAGATCAGCTGAGTCCTCCTGTTTGTGGGCCCTGTGTCGAGAAGGTGCAGGGAATCCCGGCGGCGATCGGTGATAAACGAAGGCCCTGCAGCGCCAGGCTTGGGGAAATCCTTCGAGAGGGCGACGATAAATGCGCGGCTCTCCCCGACGTCACCTGAGGGGGACCCCCCCACACACCCGAAACGTCCTCGGCTGTTACAAGAGGGGAACATCCCGCATTAGGCGACGGTTGCTTACCTCTGCGAGTGAGAAGACTGCGCGATACACACGACAAGTCACGGAGGTGCAAGACGAATTCATCCGTCTGCGGTTACTTTCGTCACTATCGAACTACAACACAGACTGAAACATTTGCACATATTTATCTGGTCACGTGCCAAGGGGACACAACTACTACGATCCTAAAAAAACTGCTGCTTTGAAAAGTATATCAGTATAACAAGTTTTCCAATAATGCACCTGAAGTGTTCTCTGAACCATATCGGATTCGTTGCCCCCCTCTCTGTGTAGATCATCGTCCTTCCATCATTGTATAAAATATATGTACATATATATTTCTGAAGAATTCTTTTACTGTTTATTCGATCAAATTAAACGTTTACTTAAACAGTATTTTTCGGATACTCTTTGTATTGGCATCCAGTCTCTTCTGTTTCGATTTATCCTTTATCCAACATATTATTATTATTATTATATTATTATTATTATTATTATTATTATTTTACCGTAGAGATCGAGTTTTGCTAAGGAAACCGCTCTTGTTTTTCCGAGGATAATTAATGGGCCCGATCCCTAGACGCAGTCGCGCGACGTGTCACTTACTAAGATGGTCCCACCACCCTGAACTCTGAAGTATTTCTCGCCCTTTACAAGCCCGCGACTTCTCTCGATCAACAGTTTACCGTCCTGTCCACGTGACTCACCGATCATAGTAGCAGGATCGCTGATAAAACTCTGTAAATGTCGATACCCGTGTCCTTTTATAGCAGCGCAGGGAGTTATTTCGAAGCTGGTGCCCGTGCCTCTGGCCGCCAGTAAGGGTTTGATCCACGCGTGCCGCGGTTAGCATACCTCTCTTCTCCGATCTTCTTCCAAGACGACCGCGTATCAGCTTCTTCCTTTCCACATCTAAATTCCCCTGCAGAAGTTGGCAGGGTCGGGCTCTCATCGCGCAAGATGATGCTTCCTAGCGGATGAACACTGCACTACGCAGCCTCGCCAGGGTACTCTCCATTTAAGAGACTGGTAAACAACCTGTAGCCCTAACGAGCTTTGTTACCCCGAGTAAAGCCCAAGATACAACGACGAGCTCTGTTTTCAATAATTTATTTTTCTTCTTTATTTTTTTTTCCTTTTGTTGTCTGTTCTTTCACGACAAAAGTTATTGGAAAATGGCTTTCCACAGTCCTGTGTCTCACTCGTTAGCCGCCAGGTGGCTGACGTTATAACCACTGTTTCGTATTATAACCTCCCCTTAGAGTCGGTCCGAGATTATGCTAAATCCGTAAAGTGACCTTCTCTTGTTTAATTTACAGACAGCTTGTAAAACTGTAGCCCCTATTTTACGACTTCTTGCGAAGTCACTGAAAAGGAAAATGTCGACCTCGCTTGGCCATAAATTCCCACAGGTGCGAGCCAAAAATTGGGGGTTTAACAAAGCAAACAATTCGCTCTGATTTATTACTGGGGCGAACCTTGAGGACAGGACGGCGAAGGGGTGCTAAATATTCCCCAGCACGTCTACTGTCTGCCATTCCGGAGAGAAATCCACTACTTCCTCGAAAGCCGCGCCAAACCATGACATCGTCGGTCGGACCTTAAACCTCCGCGACGAGTACATTTGGCATCGAAGGTTTGCACTAGTACGAACTTACTCGTTACTATCTGATAATGCCATTCAAATCGTTAATTTCGCGGTTTATTTATAAATTTTACAGGTATAAGATAAGTTTATTAATTGATTTTAGCATCGAACCGGAATCACAACTAAAGTTAACATGCGATAAAACTCTGGAAATTAGTGTCCCTTTAAATAATAAACATCAATGATAATTTGTAACAAACAAAAAAAATCAAAGACAAAACAATAAATAAAAGTTAAACTTGAACAGTCGTTTGCTTCTAAAATTTCTGTCTCGAAATATATTTTTTTTTCGTCGCAAACTGTAAAACTTTAAAGATCTGTTGAGCTTCCAACATGCCAGCAATTTATACTGTTTCATTACAAGCTCCACTCACATTGTTTGTATAGCCATCGTTACACTATTAGAGGGCGCGGCCAGATGTTAGATAATCAGTGATTCATAATTAAACGTATAGATGATCTATAATCGACTGGATCTCAGGTCAAAGCATATCATGTCCATTACAGCCTCGCCCATATGACTGACCAGGAATTAGCGGTGCTGCAACAACCAACCCCCCGTGACAGTTATTCCGATAGTCTTCCCCTATCGTCGTGTATGGGTTTCATTACGTCATTATGCCGTCCCACCCCTTATTTTTTCCAACGCCTCTAACCGCCGCATGATGAATGTTACAGTTCGAACTTTCAATAAAAAGCTAATTTATGCCGCTTTAATACAGCGTTGGTTGGTCGTTACTGTTCAGGTTCAGTAATCAGACGCACCGGGGAGTGTGACCGTTAATGCAGCAGAGATTCTTCGCGTGTCCGGTGACGTCAGAACCTTCTGTACCGCGCATGTCTGGAAATTCGTTTACTCGCATTTGTAATTAATTTATAAAATAGCAAAAGGAGGTCCCCTCCCCCCCACTAACCGGTCGTTCCCAAGTTGTTCGAATCACTAGCTTCGTTATGAATTCTCTACGATCGGACGACATACCGCCCCAGCGAACTCCTTACGGAGTAAGAGGAGGAGATGTTGGTACAGAGCAGTTGTCTCTGCCATATAAGTATCGATCGCCATGGCGAGAATTGCTTAGCAACGTGGCAAGAAATAAAAGCCCAGTCTGGCTGCGTAAAGAAATAACAGAATGATAAATAATATATATATATTTAAAGTGGTTGTCTAGTTGTTATGGAGAGAAGCTGGAAGAAAGGAAAAGAGTTGGCATAATAGAAGGCTGGGAAACATCGTTGTGGAGAGGCCTCGAAAAAACAACAAATGTTCGGGTTTTCGTGATGAGAGACAGAGATGGATTGAGATTCCAGCATCAAAGGTGGATTAAATTTTAAACGGGTGCGTACACGAAGGTCAACAGCAGAGGACATGTCGGGGGGGGAGGAGGGAGGGGTGTGTGTGTTCTTATTATCTGTCAACATGGCGGCGTGGCCATGGCAACGTAAAGTAGCGCCTCGTTTTAATTACATCTGGGACGAAAGGGCGAACGAAAAGTGAAGTGTACTGAAAACCTGAGCTGTGTGATCCACGTTTAATGGATCTGTGTGGAAGCGAAAGGCGTATTTATTTATAGCCAAATGATTTTAAGTATCACAGGCTGACTGTTCTAAGAAAAGGGACATAAAGAGATTTCACGTCGACAGAAGAATGCAATAATAATCGATAGTCAGGCGATTGCCTAGATAAACACCAACGACAAAGCCAGCCGGGTTTGAAGGTAAATAAGCTGGGAAAGGGGAAATCGGACTTCCTTTTGTTTTTTATCAAAATCGCCTAAATAGGACGCAGTATTTACTATCGAAAACGAAATACTGGTTAATTTAGAAGGATGCGCTGCCCTCCGTGTACGAATCACTCAGATACCCGAGTTAGTCACCCGGACAGGTGATCCAACAACCTGACAAAGTGGGAAAGTTTCACACCCCGTGGAGACTCCAGAAGGAAAGATATAATGGTTTAGTTTATACTTTAAGGAGCTATTAACAATAATACGTTAACTATACCTTGGAGTTTCACGGCTTTGTTTAAAATATCTTGCTTTAAAAGGTCCTCAACGCAGTTTTACTGTATATTAGTTTTAAATATAATTTTGTGTGGATAAACAAATAATCACAAATTATCAGATACTTACAACAAATAGCTAGATATCCACATATCGACAGTTTGGAGAACGACATCTTGAGTTCTTTCAGTTCTGATAAAACGATTAAAAGGTGGTGATGCCACAAACCGCGCGAGCGGTATCAGTACATCTTGCACAACTATGACGTGCACGGATTTTATTTTTGCAGACTTCTTTTTAGGAGAGCAGATCTATAGTGTAACCCACAGTTCTCGTTTACCGAAGATCGTCGCGAAATTACTGACATGGGTGAGTAATTCGATCAAATGCTTTTGGTGACGGAGTAACCTTTCGCAGACTTCGGTGAGAATCTCCATAGAGATTCAGCACCGCATTAAGAGAGAGAGAGAGAGAGAGAGAGAGAGAGAGAGAGAGAGAGAGAGAGAGAGAGAGAGGTGGGTGGGTTGCCTAAATATCATTTTGCACGTTGGAGTTGATAAGGACAGATATTGAGTTTTGCAAGTTTTCTGCAAGATTCGTCAGTTGTAGCGCGTAGGCATAGCAGTCAAAAGAATCTTCCGGGAAGCAGCGTGGCGGATACAAAACCAGCGGAATAACCGAGTTGTCAAAAGGCATCAAACGACGGATATTTTGCTTCAAATCAGCGAGCTCAGAAATATTCTAAACAGAGAGGATATGCGATCATTATTCGCACGCTCCCACGCACCTTGTCGTCTAACAATGGCCCTATATTTATCTTCTTCGCCGGTACTCGTTCGACTTGTCGCTGGCCAGGTACATGGTTTATTTCCCTGGACGGATGGCTAGCCTGATAAGGGCCCGGCAGAATAAGATCAAAAACTAATTGCGGGTCGGGGTGGAGATCCCGGATTTGATTCTAACCACAGCATCGCTCGTGGATTCCCTAATTACTGTAAATCAATAGCGCTAGAGTTTTCTGATACTAAGCCGTACATTTCGGAGAATGATCGAGGCGGTGCTTGTTTTACCTTTTTAGGCAGCTTACGCTGTCTACTTGTGACGTAGAAACTCCTTCCAGGCATCGTTTCACATATACGTTCCTGACTTCGAGATCCTGAGATCTTATTAGCCTCGGTCGCCATCAGGTTCGCGTGGACAGAAAGGTAGACATGGATAGCTCAAAGTGCGGGATGTTATACACGACTTCCTTTGCTTTAAAATGAATTCCAGTAGATTCTTCAAACCATCCGCAGCTTCTTGGCACCGCTGTGCTGGCCAGTACCCCGAGCATCTGAGAACTCAAATGGTCCAACGAGGAAATCCTCGTCTCTCATCTATGCAACAAAAACCCCGCATATTTGCATCACCTTCTTCTTTCTAGAAAGATCGTTCCCGCAGTTCGGTTGATGAATTAAAAAAACAAAACAAAACAAAAAAATTAAGGTAAAGAGAATCACATATCCCCAAGAGGTTGTTAATTTGGTTGTTTATGCTCTGTACTCTCCGCGGACTGTTTGATGAGAATAGTGGGTGTCGCACGCAGGGGTTGCGCTTTAATAACGTAATTAGCACGGGAGATGTACGTGGAGTTCGATGTGAGAAGAAGACACCTGTTTGTTGGTTGAGCCCGAACATAGCTGACGATCCCAGAGTGCTGGGTATTTCCTCTGAAGCAGAATTTCTTAACTCATCTTCTCAGGGACCCGTCTCCCTACAACCAAACACCAGGACCGGCTCCTCTTTATCTTTCTGTGAGCGTGAGGAAAACTGATGGCTGATGCAGGACGCATCGTCGTACTTATTTTGAACTTACTTCCCCCCCCCAACCCCTCTCCCTTTATTTAGTACCGGCCCCAAGTTTAAATATAATATTTACCCCTGTGCCGACCGAACCAGACTCGAGAATGTGGAGGTCAGAGCGGTGAGGATGAATGCGCTATTTGACTGTCACTTTCCAGAGCGGCGTCGTGGCAAACATCTTTTCGGGTGGCTGAGTGCCAAAGAAATTAATCGTCAACACCGGCAGAAATGCTTCTATTGCATTTCAAAGGCGGCTGAGTGCTGGAATTTTCTTATTAGAATCCGCACAGTTGTTTGAAAGGAAGAAGCTCGTCTCCATCATAAGGTTTCTCGCTGTTTTTTGGCGCTTTAATTTCAATAGAGAGAGAGAGAGAGAGAGAGAGAGAGAGAGAGAGAGAGAGAGAGAGAGGAGAGAGAGAGAGAAGTCATACAGAGAGAGAGAGTCAGAGAGAGAGAGCGAGAGAGAGAATGACGTCAGTACATAGAGCGAGCGAGAGAGAGAGAGAGAGAGAGAGAGAGAGAGAGAGAGAGAGAGAGAGAGAGAATGACGTCAGTACAGAAAGATGACGTCAGTACAGAGAGAGAGAGAGAAGAGAGAGACGTCAGTACAGAGAGCGAGAGAGAGAGAGAGAGAGAATGACGTCAGTAACAGAGAGCGAGAGAGAGAAAGAGAGAGAGAGAGAGAGAGAGTAGTATACGTCAGTACATAGAGCGAGCGAGAGAGAGAGAGAGAATGACGTCAGTACAGAAAGATGACGTCAGTACAGAGAGCGAGAGAGAAGAGAGAGAGAGAGAGAGAGAGAGAGAGAGAGAGAGAGAGAGAGAGAGAGAAGAGAGAGAGATTAGCCCGAACTTAGAAGGCTGATTTTCATACGAAAAATTAAATAAACGAATATGGCACCGCCGACAAAGGCTCAGATCGCCCCTCTGCCAGCCTCCACTTTCATTAACAGAAAGTGTCGGTCATGTGACGCGATTTAGCGAGGTGTGTGCGTTTTCCGCTTCGCGGCTCGTCAGGGAGCGGAGAGGTGCGATGCCCGTTGAATGGCTGCTTGACTTAGTCTGCTTCTGTTAAGTTGATAAACAACAGAAACCCGCTTCCTTGAAACTGAAGCCCACTGCACAGTTTAAAGTAGATTGTCTCTATTACTGCGAGAGAACCTGTAAAACAGGTGTTTTCATGAAACTAATAAAATGAAAAAAAGAAAGAAAATATGAGTAAGGTTATACTATGCCTGACAAAAATATTAGGTCAGTTCACTGCTAAGCCTTTTCTTCTTTTTTTTTTTTAAACCGTTAAAGTTATTCTTAGTTTACTCTTTAGTAGAAAATCAAAGATGATGAAAAACACTTGGACGTCATCATCCTCTCTGGCTTATTAACATTTAAAACCGTGAGCCCGCCATAAAGAAAACTGTTATCTACGTAAGAGAAGATAGAAGGAAAACCCAGAGACATCCCATCTCACTAATCACGTGTCAGAAGTTATCAACCATTATTGATCACGTTTTTACCACCGAAGCACATTTTTGGCATAATTATGGATCCGGCAAGCTATTTCATTAAATACTAAAGCATACGGCGTGATGATATCGTGTTCGTCTGATATCGTTTCTGACAACTAGTTCGAAGGATTACCATCTCACGTTGTGCTTTTGTATGACTGCTAAACGATGGATCTTATCGACTCGATGGCTACAATAGATGAAAACGGAGCCTGAAAACAAAATTACATATGAAAACAAGGCGATCATCCTTGCTGAGCTGGATAAGAAGGTGGAATCGCGAGAAGTGGTGCTGGAGAAACCGTTTATAGAGTCCACTGGCTCGGCCTTGCACCTGAAAGACAGGGGAACAAAAGAACAAGGAGACAGGTTAATGATTTTAAAAATCTAAAGCGAATCTTCTTTTGACTGGTATCCAATCAAAGGCTGACCACAATCCCTCTGCAGAAGTCAGCATCTGAGAATTTTCCGCCAGGAGATGGTTAAGAAAGCTGAAAATCGATTGGACGAGTCCGTAACTAGAGAGCCTGGTGAATGCGATTTTGCCACCAGAACAAAATCTTGTGGGGGAAGGGATGGAGCTGAATGAGGGGGCAGGTTTGAAATATTTGCCTAAGTTAGTAAAAAGGAAAAAAAAAACACCAGAGGGAAGTATGAAGAGAATCGAACCATGGTGGTAGAAATATGAAAAAACAACTTCGAGGTTGTTTCGTTGATTGCACGATTTCTCAGCAGGAAATAATTGGAAGGAGTTCTTAAAACCATTATTTGGCTGCCTCAGTCTCCAGATCTGAATATCGGTGAACTCGTCTAGAAAGAACTAGATCGAAGAGAGACGGGAAAAGGTGCAAGCACCTGGAGGGCTACCTTAAAGGAAATAATTTTAAAAGTTACCGAACAGGGTTATTAACGGCTTTTTATTCACGAAAGAAGGCAGTTTCGATAGAACAGCACAACTGATGGATATAAGAGCTGATATATGTACACCTGGTCTCTCTCTCTCTCTCTCTCGCTCTCTCTCTCTCTCTCTCTCTCTCTCTCTCTCTCGCTCTCTCTCTCCTCCCTCCCTCTCTCTCTCTCGCTCGCTGGAATACGTCATTTCAATTTCTCGGTATTAAAGTCTACAGAGATCAGGGACAAAGTTGCAAGAAAATGGAAGAATGTTAATGCCGCTAGCCCTTCTCAATAACTGTTAATAATAATAATAATAATAATAATAATAATAATAATAATAATAATATGTCTTATACATAATTTCGTTCAATCTCAGCGCATCAGATCGTCGCTGCAGATATGAGGTAATCATTTCAGTACGTAACAAAACGGATGTCCGACAATTTTCCCTAATAGTGTAACAACCGGACTTTCCAGTGTACGAATTTTAATCCTATGCGAGCTGAAGGCTGAATTAGCTGATGCTGACCTTTCATTTAGGGTCGAGGAGAATGGCATGATCGAACCAGCGTGTGTGTGGTGTGTGTGTGTGTGTGGTGTGTTGTGTGTGGGTGTGTGTGTAGAATTTCGATATTCAATGAAGAAAGGGATAAGAACGAAATCTTTCATTTATCTACTTAACCCATCCCGTGAATAAATGCTATCTTGAAAATAAAGTATTATTATTATTATTATTATTATTATTATTATTATTATTATTATTATTATTATTATTATTATTATTATTATTATTACTACTGGTGGTGGTAGTAGTAATTATAAAAGTGTATATCTGTTCTGGCTGAGATCAGCAGGTCTCAGGCGTAACGTAGAAGGAGGAACGCGGTCCAGCCACGTAACAGAGATGCCAGCCAACACGACAGAGCAACCGAGCGAAAGCCAGAGACCCCGGATGACTGTTTCCACGAAGCCCAGCTCCCGCCGGTACCGTTACCAGCGCTGTACACGCGAATGCACTGAAAAGCTAAACGATCCATGTCGCCATTAAGATGAGACAGAACTGACCTCGAATCAGATTTCCGGGTCAAACGTCAGTCCAGGTGAGTCGCAAGCTTCCGTGTGGCGCCTCTACAGGCGAGTCAGAAGTCGGCGCAGTACCGGGTAGGAATGTCTATTGGTCAGCTCCCCGCGCGAAAATGCCTGCTGACGAAAAGCGTTTCCTTTCGCCACGGCTTCCGTGCCCGAGAAAGAAAGAAAAAAGTAACCAAAGGTCTTCCTAGGCTCCGGTTATTCGATTGTTTGGTTCTGAACCATCTCCCCACAGGTACAGCCTGAACCACTTTAAAAGCATGCCGGGAAGAGTTAGACATCGTTAGCAGTACCAATAAAACCCATCTTAACCGGACGAGACTATTCTGTACATGCGTACTCGCCTTTAACAGAGCCTCGTTTCCACATAAATAATGCTGTTTGAAGACGTACGGTAAGAAGATGCGCCACAAACCGAAAATGCACATTTGACTCATCTGTCTGTAATGGCTCCATAGAAACCGAAAGACCACTCTTACGTGGTATTTACGCAGCGTTAAATATGAAAGATAATAAATTCCGTATCGATATAATGTAAAGACTGCCTGCTAGACCAAGTCATTAAACATAGACGTTTTTGTCCAGTGCGTTCAACACGAAAACCCCCGGCAGCGTCACGGTGTGGAGAGAAATCTCGGAGTATTCCCAGAATAAAAGTCCGGGCGAGGTTCTTCAGTTCCTCACTTCCAGCAGAATGTACATCTTCAGGCAAAGCAATAAAGGTAGAATCAGATCCGAAACAGCCAGAGACACTAGGACCACACAGCGCTCTGGCCAAAAAATGTCGCCGCAGGAAGCAGCAATACTCCGCGTATATGGACTGTGAGTCAGGGTGGCGCTCCGTGCTTCGTCGCAGAACCTGCATCAGTTGGAGCATCGTCCACAGCCTGCCGGATTTCCCTGGGGAGTTCCATAGCGGGCTGGTGCAGTCCATTCACTTGTTTAGCTGAAACAGATTAATTTCGTTTATCACACATTTATTTATTTATCTGGATAATGGTGAGCAATGTAAAAACATCTGCCTCGATGAGAGAGAGAGAGAGAGAGAGAGAGAGAGATCGTAGATGGCATGGAAAGGGAATCGGCTCTACATTGCAGATGTCAGGATCCATTTAGTCTCGAAACTAACAGAGCTGTTACTTCTGTCAGCCAGGTCCTAGAACCCAATCCATTATTCACGGCCAGAGCGTGAAGAGCATTGCTTTAAACTATCTGCGATCGAATAATTCCGGGTTTCACTTTAAAATGCAGTAACATTAAGATGCTCCGGCAATAGCCCGGCGCCGCCGCCCCCAAACTTGCTCCCTTCTCGGCCGATAGCTGTTCAATCATCCCCCTTTTGGGGAGAGGCCCGCCATATTGGCGCCCAGACGTCTTCTATTTTAAAAAAAACCTTTTTTTTTTGTTTTTTTTTTTTCCTCCACTTTTTTTTTCTCGAATCAATCGATAACTAGTCTGTATCTGGACCAAAGAGGAGAATGTAAAAAGATCCCCGGCCGAGTTCAGCTGCTGTCGCCCGGTTTCGGTTTACTGCAAATCTCTCGGCTTAAGAGTTTGAGAATCAAAGAAACGAAGAGGAAGATGTAGGTGGCGCTCGTCCTCTTCTGCGCTGTTTCCATTAGAAACGCGAAAACATCTAGTTTATAAATATCCCCAGCAGTTCCCATTCATCAAAGCCCAGCCCTTATGGACCTTTTCATCTGCCCTCCCTCCCAGAGGTCGGCCAATGTGCGGGTATTTCACTTTCGGGCGCTGATCAGGGTCAGACAACTCTTTTCAAATTTTAGCCACACTGTAATTTTTGTGGTGGGGGGGGGGCAGAATGTATCTGCCTATCTCGCTGCTCATCGTCAGAGCTGATAACCGAGTTTGCAGCGGCTGCGGAAACTTGGAGATTTTGCCTGAACCATCGCGTATTTTTCTTACTTCCATTTGGTTTACGTCATGGCGTCCATAGTTAGGAGGACGCGCCACACATGTAGAATTCCCGCGCCGTAATATGAACTGAGTAAGAATAGTCCGGATAAAGAGTGGGGTTAACCCTACTACGCCCCCCCTATTTTTTTAAAATTTATTTAAGAAAGCGGTCCTGTCGAGAACACACGAGCGACAACATAAAATGCCACATCACATATCACGTCCCTGTGGGTAACAACAGCAGTGACGTCACACGCTCATCCATTTGTATCACGAAGGCCAAGAAACCACAGTAAAACCAAACCGAATTACCTCCCCTCCCTCCCCTCCCCCCAACCTCTGGTGCTTGTTTCTTTACCTGAACAGCCTATTTGCTCTCATTTTAACACGGGACGTATTCTTCAGAGAATCGCTGTTAACAGACAGACTCCGATGCTTGACAAGCGTTCGTGGACGACGGAAGTAGCTCTTCTGTCGAGGAGGCTTCATGTCATTTCGGTCGCGTCGTAGCGCCAACAGCTTGTAAACAAAAAATGTCGGTTTTCGGAATATGAAACATGGCGATATTTAATTACTTCTTTTATGCTTTTAATACTTGGTGATTAGTGATTCTGATGACTGAAACCTAGTGGTGGTATGTTTGAAATCTGTGTAGACTTCAGTACTTTTTTTTTTTTTTGTGGCGAGGGGATGGAATCGACAGAATGGAAAATATTTTAAAACCTCTAAAAGTATCGAGTGTCAAGACAGCCAGCCTTCTTGTCGGCCGAGAACGTCCGGACTAAAGAGTATAGAGTCTGAGGGAAAATAATAAGGCTGATGTGAACCCCCCCACACATATAGAAACCACTTCTACTTATAGTGGCATTAATTAACGCTGAATGAGGGGATAGTTACTAATATCCTAACGGAAATCATGATTCATCGGACTAGTTTATCTCAGTACCCCTTGTCAGTACTGTATCTCGACAGGGCAGGGTGGCTGGCGATTTGTTTGAAGAGATAACAAAACGCAAAATATTTGGCATCTACTGACAGAAAATATCTTTTAGACTGCAGATAATTAATTCACACGAGAGCTATAATACATACTATTACAGATTAAACATTTTTTTTTTTTAAATTAATGTCCTGTGTTGCAATAATTTCCATTACAACTTTTATGCAAGAATGTAATAGCAGGGTGTTGCGATGTGGATAGAATAAAGTTCGGCAAATCCAGAAGTAAATGGCAGAAATAATAATGGCGTTGTTACTGTCTGGCATAACTGAGCAATATATTTTAATAAAAACAGGTAAAGCAACAGCAATAAAAACCACAAAGAAGTATTCCCATTCTCCCGAGACGCGAGTTCTTTATGGCATTGTTTTGCAATGGCATATTAATATATTTTATTAGTATATTTGATTAAATCCGGGTCTTACATTGTAAAAGGCGGGTCTTAGTTTGTTGCAATACATACCCGAATATATTCCATTGCCTCCATCAATTATTTCTATGGAAATCAATGAATTAGAGAGTACGTAGGTATGATCTTCCTACAGTCTGTAACCTTGGAAACGTACGTTCGCTGTCTGGACCAGTATCACTTCCCGTAAATATACTGGCGTTACTCCTCAAAAGGGTTAAACCGGGGCATTCAGCTGCCGCAATTATCTCCTCTATCTGGATCAGTACGACAGCTATTGACGGAAATACTGCTAATTCCCCAACCCACTCTTTCAATCAAGCTACCATCCTCACAACGCAAAGACAACTTGCATACCTATGAGACAGTCTGGTGTGACGCACGCAGAGTCACGTTACGCTTTACGGTTACGGGTGATGTTAGGTCACACAGTGACGCAGTGACAGGCTGGCAAGATTACATTCCACGGTGACGTGCTGACATCTGGTGACAAAAACAGCTTGTTGGCGGAGCAGTGACAGACTGATGCCACCATGACTTTGCAGATGAAGTCATTGACTTAACTACCGCTTAGTGTTTAATCTGACACGGTAGAGAATCAAAACAAGTTGCGCGTACGTTTTAATTAGACTACACATGTCTGGTACAATGCTTGTCCAATTAATGGACATCCATGGATGGAACCATTATAATATCCGACTTTAGGATAAATCAGAGGGCGAAAATTTATGAGAAACCCTTTTTTGCCTTTAAAAAAAATACGTTTCCACTTTGCTTTTAGCTCGAGTGGAGGATGGGCGAGAGATAAGCGGCAGACATTTGACTAAAGGAAATGACAGAAGGAGAAATAATGTATCGCACTTTTTCTGACATGAATAATAGATCCAGCGGAAATCGTTCAGTGAGCTGACCCAGAACTAACCATAAACGGTTGCAGCCTTCGTGTGTAACAGAAAACTATTTTGTTTAGGGGAGACGAACATCACCTACTTCACAGCGCTGTCTCTTCCTTCGTTACCCTCTGGTGCGGATAGAAATTTCTGGTTTCTGCCTTTTGAAGATGGGAACTTCCCTGGCACAATTCCTTCTCGTTCTCCTCCACCAGCCAGCCAGCCAGCCGCGTAGAGCTTTCTCCGGTCGCCTCCCGCATCTAAACTAAAGATCCCTACTTAGGGGGTGTACGTTAGGGTTCTTTTGGTAGACGAAACTTCTGGCAGCGCTTACCGTTCAGATGACTCGACTAGCCATCACGTGCTTACTGCCGTCGGATTTCAAATTTCATAGAGATGACTCCAGACTATTCTGGCTTTTTGGGTGTCCATGGTCCGCCATTATAACAATGAATTCTCTGCCAAATGGATTTTTGTGACCTCTAATGACAGAATAGTAAATTATCAAGGGAAACTGTCAATAGTGATACAGCGAAACCAGTTGAAAATCCAGTGAATATCTCCTCCTTCCTCTTGGAATCGTAAAAGCAACGATGGCTTCCTGCTCCTTTTAAATAAATAAACTCGTCATAATACAGTGGAAATGTAGGGGGGGTTGGGTTTTAGATTTCATTGAGAATGTACTTTATGGTGTTTTATTTTCGGCTGCCACGTTCAAATTCTCTATCTGGCCGAACGTGTACGAGTTCTTCTTCCTTTGACGGAGTTTACAGATAATAGACGAAGGTTTCATTCTAAACTTGGGAGTGTTCGTCAGGCCACCACCCCCGTTACACGTGACGTTTTACACGCCGTCCCATTGGCCTTACAGCCTCCAATCAAACACGTCGTATGTCTTACGATCACCACGTCACTACTGCCAACGTCACGTGACAAGCGTTAACACCACGCAGAGTTTAAGAACACATTATTATTATTATTATTATTATTATTATTATTATTATTATTATTATTAATGTTCAAGTTCTCTCGTGCATCAGCAGCACAGGCATCATCATTCAGCCTAAGCTTCACGCACGAATGCTAACTTCTGATACGGCTCTCGGCGATCCTGTTCAGCTGCTGATGAACATACCTCCTGCGAACTCCTGCTCTCCCACACGCCACTCCCTCCTCCGACGGCCATTCGCTCTGCTTCCAAATGAAGATTTTTTTGTTGGCAGTGAAAATAACGGGCAGTTGTAAAAACACATAAAACTTGACCAGTGTCGGAGCATTTTGGGCGACAAGTAAAAATAAACTCTCTCCTCTCTCTCTCTCCATCATCATCTCTCTCTCTCTCTCTCTCCTCTCTCTCTCTCTCTCCCATCTCTCTCTCTCTCTCTCTCTCCAATCTCTCCAGCTCGTCCTCTCTCCACTCTCTCTCGCTCTCCATCTCGCCATCTCTCCATCTCTCCACCTCTTCTCTCCTCTCTCCTCTCTCCGCCCATCATCATCATCTCTCTCTCTCTCTCCATCTCTCCCTCTCTCCATCTCTCCTCCATCTCTCCACCTCTCCGCCTCCATCTCTCCTCTCTCCATCTCTCCACCTCCTCTCTCTCCATCTCTCTCTCTCCTTCTCCATCTCTCCATCTCTCCATCTCTCCCCACCTCTCTCTCTCCATCTCTCCATCTCTCCACCCACCTCTCCTCTCCATCTCTCCCCTCTCTCTCTCTCGCGCTCCATCTCTCCATCTCCACCTCTCTCTCTAGCCTCTCTCCATCGCTCTCTCCATCTCTCCATCTCTCCACCTCTCTCTCTCTCCATCTCTCTCTCCTCTCTCCTCTCTCCCAGCTCTCCTCTCTCCTCTCTCTCCCTCTCCATCTCTCTCTCTCTCTCTCCATCTCTCCATCCCTCTCCACCTCTCCTCTCTCTCCGCTCCCTCTCCCTCTCTCCATCTCTCTCTCTCTCTCTCTCTCAGCTCTCCATCCTCTCATCTCTCTCTCCATCTCTCTCTCTCTCTCTCCCATCTCTCTCTCTCTCCATCTCTCTCCATCTCTCTCTCTCCTTCTCCATCTCTCCATCTCGCTCTCTCTCTCTCTCTCTCTCTCTCTCTCTCTCTCTCTTTTCTTTAAATAGCAAAATAAAACTAACATAAAATGTAGAAATTCAGCAGCTGAAAAGCTGAAAACTATTTTTAATGTAATAGTTTATATATATATATTTTTAAAGTAGCTTCATATTTAATTTTCAAAATGAAAATTATGCTAAATCTTTGTATTCATCATTAATGGTTTAAAGTTTTCTTTTGTGTTCTTTAATTTCACATTTGACAATCAGTTTAGTTAACAATTCTCTTAAATTACCGTTATGGATCTAAAACCAAAGATTGATGAGATCTTTTAAAGATTCAAATTATTATCCATAAAACAATTTAATTACTCGAACTTTGTTCCTAGAGCGACTATTTCTAGAACCGCAGCGAATAAAATCGATTCTCCCCCTTTTTTTTCTCAGAGTTAATTTTGAACTTCGGTTGTAAATTAAAACGAGGCAGGTGTACAGAGAAAGCGTCTGTCACGCTTCCGGATAGGATGGAAACGTCAATGGTCTGTTCAGTTTATGAAATATTTCTAAAAAGAGAGAAAAGCTAAAAAATTTTTTTTTGCTAAGGTTAAATGTGGAAGCATGTGTTGTGTTCAGAGTATGGGTTTGGCCCCTCGATTTCGTTCCAAAAGCGGACCAAATTACGGCGACAGATCCCTCGCTCGGGTCGAAAACAACATGGTAACGGAACTGAAGGAGGTCGGGAAGAGAGAGAAAGTGTGGCGTGTAGTGTAAAAGTGAAAACGGCCCCTTGTCAGATTTAAACAATTAAGTTCATATAAATTAAAGACTTAATTTCTTTCTGTTAATGGTAAAAAATTGTTTATCCTTTTCCAACCTAAACTTCTACTGTCGCGCTTTAACCGAGACTGGTTTTGATTTATTTCCCTGCTACGTGGGGGAACGACAAATACTTTTTTTTTTTTGTAAACGGGTACTTTCAGCGGGAAATTTATTTTATAATTTTGGCCGGCAAACTGCCAGTGAAAACAAACGGATCGGGTTTAATCGAGTAAAGGGAGCCGCGGATGTCCCCATTACGTGCTAATCTCTTGATCAAAGAAAATATCCGGCTAAACTGCTCAGTTTTTTGAAATTATGCTGCACTCATCGATCGATTAGGGTAGGATTAACCTGCCGGGGGTACGCTTAAAATCTCCACCATATCGAAAACCAATTCCCCGTTTGACTTATGTAGAAAAAAATAGCAGTCCTTTTACCTCTGCGGTATCCTTAATGTTGGACCATTTCCTGCCATTGAATACAGCTGGACGAAGACCGTGCCTAGTCAACTTCTATAATTACCTCCCTTGAGTGACTCAAACTCGTGTCATCTGTTTACAGTCAGTCATGAACTCTAGGTGGGTTGGTAGGTGTGTTTTAATTCAAAACAGCTGTTATTACATATTTTAGCTTCTTTTTTTATTTTAAAATTCTGTCTTGTATATACCCTTAAAGCGTGCGCCATACACACAGCTTGAATTTATAAAAGTATCTACCGTTTTCTGATATAGTCCATAAAGTCTTTCCACTTCCAGTGTCTCCTATTATTAGGGACGTTCAAATGAAAACCGTCTGGAAATAGAATCGCCGTAATCGTATCCGACCGGCTTTCATTTGAACGTCCTTCATCTATGGAGCATCAGCCGATGATTTATTCTTCTCAACTGTAAGCCACGTGCATCCACCACATCTCTTCACAGACGGACCCAAGTGGTTTCACTTATTTGACTCGATATGCAGTTTTTTGAACGCTGTAGCTTCTTTTGATTTGGTATATAACTCCGATAAATTTAAATGGTCTTAAGACGAAGTAAGATTCAATAAACCTGTCTTCAATTAAAGTTAATAAAAACCAACCTGTACATGCAAAGTGTTTACATGCAATAATTTCTACACTGGTTAATCAACGTTAATATAAACCAGAACTCCCACCTTGCACTTAATGACCTCATCTCTGATCCGCGCAGTGGTCATTAATGCGTTTGTTAAGGGAGTGAAGTGCTAAGAGTTCTGACCAAACATAAGACTTCTTCCAGGGGCAAAAAGGTCAAGGGGGGTTGACTTCTAGTGACATGGAGCAGATGACTGAAAGCCTTAGAAAACACTCGCTGCGTAAGGAAGAACTGCGTTCAGATGGAAAATGACAGGAAGGTGCACTCTAAGTGATAGCTCTGACAGGTAGACTTTATCCGCCTCATTAATAGAAGAGCGGGAAAGGGTAAGAGGTAATCACCAGACGCCCTGACTACGCTAATCGCCGAAGGCTTTTCTCTTTTGAAGAAGTCTGTGACCTTTAGTGTTGTTTATAAACGAATTCCACTATTTTTCTATATATATATATCATCACAGACAAATATGTTTAAAAACCAGCTCAGTACTGACATTTCCTCTTTGTTTATTTTCAGCTAGAATTGAATTATATGACAAAGTTTCTCCAAATACTTCCTGGAACTCAAAAGGTCAAGAAAGATTGCTTTCTCATATTTTCTTTTATCCTATTTATTTATTCTCAGCTTTTTGATATACATATTAATTATGTATATATATATATATAGCAAAATAAGCAAACATCTTAACGTCACATAAATATAAATAGGTATTGTATTCTTTGAGATTTTGTATGTTACTCTCCTAGTCAAGATGACCGACCCGGCCTAACGCTGCTTCTCGTTAACTTTGTTGGCCTGCTGTCTGTCTCATGTCGATATCTGTGGAGCAGTCTGCATCTCCATCAATCAGCTTCCCCATAAGAATTTGCTACTTCAAATTAATAACATTTTTTTTTTTTAATCGTCAATTCAAGTCAAATACGCTCGACTCGTTTCCAACTCGTTTCCGTTAGATTTAAATCTGGCCACGTGCCAGCCAGATGCAATTATATTCATTTAGATGATGGCGAGAGGTTCAATGCACAACGAGCTGTCGTGGATGCTATAGATACAGCGCGGCCCTTTGGGTTTGTTTATGAAACCCGTCAAACCCTGTTCCTGGTTCCCTTCCCTTTCCCGCTCAAGTAATGCAGCGTTGGCGTCTAGCAATTAGCTGCGAGATGCTGGTTCATGGTAAGGTCTTCGTTACACGACCCTCATATCGCACTACGAACACCACTGAACGTCTGAGTGCACCAAGTAAATTCGCTGGCAAAAGCAATAAATTTAAATGGAATTAAAATTGCATCTACCGAAAAGTGAAATTTGCGTTGTTGATGAAATTAAAATCAGGCGTTTTAATTAAGCTTTTGATACTTTTCGGGTATGCACAGGTGGCGCTATGGGTTCCTTGAATGCGGGTCATACAATGCTTTGAATATGTCGCACAACAGTGGGCTTTATGACGCTCGGTCGCGCGTCACAGTTGTGCAAGATGGCGCACGTAGGTTCTGACCACCAAAGAACTACTTCGCGTTTGGTGAAATCACGTGGATTTCAGTTTTTTAAATTTTATTTACTGGTGTCGAGCCCGATTTCTATGAAACAAATTAAGGTTCGGTAATCAAATTCGACTTCACAGACCTAGACTTTTTCACTTTCGCTTTATTATTGATCATCGCCACTTGCTCTTGCCGTATTTCTGCGCTTGGTTCTTCCGGTGACGTGAACGTAGCCCGATGCATCATCCCCGACGGCTGTCGTCGTCATAGTCTCCTTTCGGTCCAGAATTCAGCTTAGATTCAGGGAGTGACTGCTGGCGACGCATCTACTGACAAGGCCCCCCCCCCGTTCCGCGACGAGAGACTTCGATCGGAAGTTGGGACGGCTTACGACGGAAGATTTAAAAAAAAAACAAAAACAAACAAGAAGATCTCCACTCCTTTGTCCATTAATGATCACACGCGGAACTCGGCCACCGCATATGTCAGCCACCACGCTGTATTTTTAGCTTCCCCACCCCCGATTTCGATGCAGTAATGTTTGACGAACTTTGGCTATCGAACAAGTGCCTCTCGCTCACACTCTCGTCTTAAGGAAACGATGGGATGATTCCTGCTTCCGGATACCTACGTATTGTGATGCTCGAAGTCGGTAGTTTCCTCGATGCTGCCTTCTCCCACCCCCGCATCTGATTCACTTAGGAATTTTCCTGCCTTCTTCCGCAAAGCTCTACGAAGGCATCCATCTGATTAAGCCAGAGTCGATGTATTTTTAAACTCTTACGTACGTTCTAAATTCAGAGAACGCCATTAGACTGAAAACGTCAACATTACACTGGGTTAAACGTCGTCTTTAAGGAGCCTCCCACTGCCCCCCTCCCGTGACCGGTAACAACCGACCTAAACGTCGTCTCTTTATAATGGACTCGTTAAACTTCAAAACCACCATAAAACTGGAATCTACGCCGTCGGCTCGGGGTTTTCAACTCATAGCCTGTAAATTTAACGAAACGGAACGGGGCAGACGTTCTTCAGACGCGGGGGAAAAAAGGGGGGTTTGGCCAGAGGATAGGGCACCAGTCAGAAATCCGCCTCTGCTGAGTCACTAGTTTAGATTAATTCTGTTGGTCCTACTTATCCGATCAATGTCCAGGGGAGACATACGGTATTTTCGTTCTTCGCTCTATGTCTCGGCAGATCCGGAATGTTATGGGACGGCTATTATTAACTAATTCCTTCAGTCGTCTGAATAGCTGGGAGGACTGAAGTCGAATTAATCTGCATACAGAGGAAAACCAACAACGAATTGCTAATCGCCCGCCGTCCACATCTTAGACGATTCAGACCACCCCAGGTTCCTTTTTCTCTCTCTCTCTTCTTTTTTTTTTTTTGGTACTCATTTATTCTACCGCTCCGCGGGACTTTATCCGAAGAATGGGGACTCTTTTATCTTCCTCTAGGTTAGCTTTAAATACCGACACAAAGCCATTCCTTTTTTATTTAATTTCCTGAAGTCGATCGCTGGTCCTTTCACCGACCAGGCCGCCGTTTGAATAGCCCCTCCCCCGGACTGGGTTGTTGTTGTTTGTTGTTGTTGTTGTTGTTGTTGATGGTGATGGTGGTGGTGGTGGTAGGGGGGTATTTCCGCTGTAAACCTGTTCCACGTCGCTGAAAAAAGGCGGGCGATAACCAGCCACCTACCTACCTGCATACCCACCCAGTGACCTCTCGGAGCGAGAGAGAGAGAGAGAGAGGAGTGAGGAGATGAGAGAGAGAGAGGAGCGAGAGAGAGAGAGAGAGAGAGAGTGATGACGTCATTAGAGAGAGATGATGTCATTAAAGAGAGATGACGTCATTAAAGAGAGATGACGTCATTGAAGAGACAGAGAGATGACGTCATTAAAGAGAGAGATGATGTCATCGAAGAGAAAGAGAGAGATGACGTCATTGAAGAGAGAGAGATGGGGGGTCCAAAGCACAAAGCTGTCGGCGTCCTGAGCGGCCTTTCGCGGTTCTCGGCGACACCGGCAGGGAAAATTCTTTTCAGAGCGACGTAGTCTCGCGGCCATTCACGGCGGCGGGTCAGTGTGTGTGTGTGTGTGTGTGGGAGAGAAGACAGATTCCTCCCCCCACCCTCCAAAGGCCGCTTATTTATCATCTCGAGCTACGGGCGAAAGACGCCATAAGCCGGAACGCGCGAGAGTGGCCCGCATTTTTTACGTGGGCTGTAAGCGAGCAAGCGCGTGTCGTCAGGTCGACGGATTATTTACTATCTCGTAGGCGCACAAACGTTTTGCTTAGCCAGACCAACGGACATCCGGATGTTCCACATTACGTCCACAAAGCGGGTTTTGTCGACAGTGTTTACTCATGCGTAGTGATACAGAACGCTGCGTTTCCATTTTCCTTCAGGCCCTTACGTAGCACCGCTGAGCCCTTCTTTCTTTTTAAAAAAAAAAAACAAACAAAAAACAAAAAGTTTCCTATCGCGTTTTTCCCCCCCATTAAAGTTATCCCCCCCCCCCCCGGTCACCGACCCGTGACCTGACCCCTGCCCCGCCCCTATCGAACGTTCGATTCCCCGAGTAACGAGAACCCATCGCCGCTTATTTACAAACTTAGTCACGAGCCAAGCATCCGGAATATGTAAGTTCTCCTCCTTTCCGTCCCCATCCCCCCCATAATGACTCAGGTTAATTATAGGACGACAGCGCTGTGCGGAAAGGCCGGGTCGGCGTGGGCTGCTAAAATGAAAATTTTTCAAATAATTTACTGCCAAAAGGATGGTGATGAGGAGCGGGAGGGAGAGATATCGTCACTGCCGTCGGATTACGGCCGACAGCATGTCTGCAAAATTAAAGTTCTCTTCCAGCTAAATAAGATTAACTCATCTTTAAGGACCGACCGTTGTTGTCTTCTTAGAACTTTTTGTTTGTTTTATTTTCTTTCTCTGTTGCCCACGGAATATTTTCCTGTCGTCACTCGCTTCGCTGGGTGGTGACAGGGAGAATATATGTACCAGCTCATTACTAGAGAGAGAGAGGAGAGAGAGAGAGAGAGAGAGAGATGATGTCAGTACACACACACACACACACACCACACACACACACACACACACAGAGAGAGAGAGAGAGAGTGTGTGTGACCACTTTATTTCTGCTAATTTTCTGAAAGTTTAAGAAATTAATATTTATTACTCTCCTCCCATCACCTGCTATATAGTTTTTTTCTAACTCTAAAGATATATATATATATATTTTGCAGACCCGCGATTATACCAAGTTTCCCTCTCGTCTAAATCGCGCTATCGCCCAGGCTTAAGGATCAGCTGTTTAGTGCACGTATGAAATCGTAGACGTAGTTCCTCGAATGGACGCCAGAGGTTTGGGGGGGGGCGCTGCTGTTTAAACGGCGTGCGAGAACAACGGGATCGCGCAAACTCGCCCCCGCCAGATTACCGACCGGACTGGTGCGAGTTCTCTTTCCACTCGGAAGGAAGCTGTCCTAGCGTTTATCGTTTTGTAGCTAAGCCCCCTAAATAAACCTGCGTTTAGGGAATTTTATTTCCGAAACGGATTTATCAACATCCACAGCAAGAGTTAATCAAATCCTGTATCCGAATTACCTCATGTGAGAAAAAAAAAACAATTCCGAGGAGAGAACAGCGTTGGTTAGTCGATAGATGGGGCGGCGAGTTTATAACAACAGGACGGACATCTCGTCGGGGTGCAGCGACGAGGAAAGGGGAGATCAGAGGAAAGTTGTTGAGCGAATGATACATTTAGTCTTACCAAAGATAGAAGGAAATCCACGCATAAATTGGCCGAGTTTTCATTATCTGATCATCCGTAACCCCCTCTCTAGCTTGTTTCACACACCCACACACACACACACATACACACAGAAGCAAGATACCACGATTACCTGTATCGTTCAGACTGTAGACAGAGTTCGATGACCCAATAAACTATAACTAACCTCGTATTGGGGGAGTAGATCGTTACTGTGTGTAACCTCGGATTGGGGGAGTAGATGATTAACTATATTTAAGCTCGGATTGTTGGGGGGTAGATACCGTGTTATAGTCTTTGAAAGGTTTCTTCTTTTTCATAACGGTTACCACCCGACAGCTCCTCGCCGCGTCAGAATGACGACCATCATCGATTCAGAAGGCGGCATGGTGCGAATGCATCGATTGAGGAAGCCTTGCAACACGTAGTTACAGACTTCACCCCACGATGGAAGTCAGAAAAATCGTTTCACCTACTTTCTGTAAATACTTTCGCTGCCGCTGATCAGAGAAGAGCATTTTCATAATCAATGAGAGGGAGAAAAACACAACAAGGGATAATCATTTCCCATCCGTCCATCCACCCCCTGCTAGAAATAGGAAGTCGACAGGAACCGATATAGATAATTTGCATCTGATATATTGCATTATATCATAGAGAGCTAAAACAACAACAACAAGAAGACCATCAGCGCATTATTGTCTGTATAGATTTGTTGTTCTATAAACAGCTCTGTCGTTTTTGTTTCTATTTGGCTAACAAAAGGACAAATAAGACCTGACTGCTAGACATACCCTACAGTTTATTGAGACAGTAAAAATACAGAGTCCATTTTCGCAGAGAGACTGGCCGTATCAACTGTAACGTATTATCGCAGTTAAATAAGTCATTCGGCGTGTACTCCATGTCTGCATAGTTCAACGTTGACCTGTGTGGAATAATTATATTTTTTTAAAAAAAAAAGAAAAGAATAACTGAAGCGTATATTTACATTACCTAGTGAAGACGCTTTCATGAAGCAACAAAGTTCAATAGGGTGGTACATTGAAGAGATACTTTGAATGCCATGGCAGAGAGTGCGAGCTGGAGTTCCGTGTCTCGCTTTGGCCTACCTGCCCACCCGATGGTTTCTTCTTCACCAGCCGGCCGCATGAACCCACATCCAAAAATGAAGATTTCTAGTTGGGTTTACCGGCTACGTGTGGGTGCGCTCTAGAATGAACAGATTCTTGACTTGACCACCTAGGTAAACCGGCCTGGTCGTCAAGACTGACAGATACTCTACGCCTTATCAGCTCACCGCTGCGAGATATCCTACCCCGGGCAATCGAGACAAGTGTTCGCCAGGTGAAATCGAATTAACGATTGTTCTTTGAACAATCTTGCTGGGGCGGCTGTGCCAGGCATCCACCACTCTAGCATTACGACAAACGTCAAACTTAACACGACGCTTTATCTCACGTCCCTGTGACTCGGAAGTAATGTGACACACCTTCCAAAATGTCCCAGGTTTCACATTTTAGTTCATTCTCGACGTAATTTTTGATGTTCGCGACCCGGAATATCTAACTGCCAAGAAGAGCTAAAATTACTATTCTCCAACCTCTTAAAGACCTTAAAATATGAGCAGTGCATCCGCTAGACGAGGTCTAACAAAAGCCGCAAACAGGGGATTAAGAAGGTCTCCCTTCTTACGGTCATTCCTTGATCGTTTTAGCCTCGGTTGCCTTTCCTCATCTTGCACAATTCACCACGACGATGGACGAGGCTCCACACTGGACATCACTGATGGCTGGTCGTAAGACACCGGAATTCCAACTTTAGCCTTGTACATCCACGAGTCGTACAGGAATAAGTTACCATTTTACTTATTGAATGATTGGAGAGAATACAAAAAGGGGGGGGAAGCAAGCAAGAGGTGAGCATTCGAACCAATCTGTAAACGGTAGCGCCATTATTATCTCTGGGTTTACCGCAGTAAATAAAATATGGAGATTTTTCGAGAAGTTTCTATATTTATTTATAAATAAAAGAAAAATGCGAATTGTAACCGTCTTTTTGTATTCTTTTCTATTTGTAATGTTTTTATATTCATTTTTTTTTGGTGACATGTTGCTACGACACGAGCGCGCGCGCGCGTGACGTCACCTGGGGCTCTGCGAGAAGCACCGGGTCGTTTCCGTTCGTTAAGTGAAACTGGATCGGTGAGAAAGTATCCCTTCCCCTCAAGTGGCTCGAAAGCGACAGGCCCCGCTTCCGGTCAGAGAGCGCCACCCACCCGTCAGCCAGCCGCTGTGAGAACCGAGCGACAGTTCGTTTTAAACAGAAGAAGGTGTCGCTTTTCGCCACACGTGCGCCGCCCGAGGAGGCGGACAGGGGGGCCTCCTCCGAACAGATGCTGTTCTCATGAGGGCTATTACTTACTATCCAGCTAGTGGAACGTGTGACGGGGGAAGCCTGGTTCTTTAATTATCGACTCATCTCGTCTTGCATTCTGTAAAGTCAGGAATAAAAAAAAAGAAACGAGTACTTGACCCGAAAGAGGGTCACGTTAGGGAACAAATAATACCCCTCCCCGTCGATTTAATATTGAAGAGTTATAGTTTTTTTTCTAAAAGAATCAGATAATGGCTTCTTTTAATACAGTGTTTGGGGTCTAGTTTTAGGCAGTAGAATCTGAATAACAAAAGCCAAGGTCATGTACAACACCTTTAAACCCAGTCACCGAGTTTATAGTAGTAAATAAGGGCCACTTCGGGCCGATGTACGGTTAAACTCGTCTAAATCACAGCCCCGAAGTCAATTCCTCATTAAAAATTTTCCGTAGCGAATAATAACCGGAAACCATATCAGTTGTAACGGGCTGCGATATCATATGTTCGATACCTTTCTGTGCGATGCAATTATATGATGTAAGAAAACCCTCCCTCTTCAGAACCAAAGTTATATATAACCGGTATCCATAAATACCCAGCCGATTTTACGTAAAAAGTACACAAAAAATATGCTTTTAAATCTAAAACGGAGATTCCTCTCAGTTCGAGAATACAGAGGTAAAAATTGTCATTTTCTCTCTCCTCTTTCTTCATGATCGTAATGTCTTGTTTATATATTAGGTTGTTTAATAGTAATATTTATATATTTTTTACACCACACACACACACACACACACACACACATATATATATATATATATACACACACACCGGCCATCTTTAATTTTACACATTTTAAGGTGAAACTGCATGTCCTAAGGGGTAGACTGTGCACAAGCCAGAGGTGCTCCGAACATGGCTTTTAAATTGAAGACAAAGTCTCATGTGTTGTTAAAAAAACTTCTGGCTGCTGAATTAACGATAAAAGCAAAGGAACAGAGAGCGAGAGAGAGAGAGAGAGGAGAGAGAGAGAGGAGAGGTGAGAAGAAGTGAAATCAAATACATAGATATGACGTCAATGTAGAGAATAACGTGACGTCAAATAGAGAGATATGACGTCATCACAGAGAGAGAGAGAGAGATGAAGCTCGACGCACAGGGTCGCTGCAATGGTCGAATCGCCGAGTAATTTTTAAAAGTGATGATAACTAGCAGCTTCCCAGGGTCTCACAGCCGACCATTCAATGCGAAATCCACAGCACTGTTTCAAAGCGGATGGTAAAGTACGCACCAATTAAAATCCTGTCAATCAGCCCCCGGAACTTCGCTTGTATCCAACTGCTCCAGACGGCAGACGCTAACAAGACAAACGAACACGAAATAAACTGAAAGTAATGCCCATTTACTTTTATTTTCTAAAACAACTTTCAATTTTGTTATAATTTAAAAACTATCCCAGTCAGCACTTGCAAAATGCAGGCTTCACGAGTTCTGTCCCTATCTCAGTCTTTCAAGGCCTGTGTTGCATTCTTCTGAGCGCTAAACACCACCTTTCGTAAACCAAAGAGCTATTTTTCTTTCCGTGTTAATTGTATTATTATTTTTTTTTTTACAGAGGCAGTCAATACGAAGGTGTTCACAAATATTAAAATAGCTATCATCACACGGAGGAAGCAAAAACGGTGCAGTGTGGCGTGAGTCTACCTTTGATAAAAGTCCAGGTGTCAAAGATAAATCGACGGCACGCCTAGTGAAGAGGGAGAATTACCTGGGAAACTTACGTGACAATGTAACCTGCAAGGTGCGAATTTCCGCTGATAGTACAATAGGTTGCATTCACTTAATTCTGTTATGCAGTGGTGATGCAGGAGAACAAATCTTATGAAAATATAAGCTGGTAGTAAGTAAGCCTGCGGAGGAACTTCACTTTCCCTAGTCTCTCACAAGTGGGGGAGCACCGATAAAAATGAAAATGGAAAAAAAATTAATAAATAAAATAAAAGGCTATTGGCTGAAGACGGAAGCTCCTCTGCTATTGAAACTGGTCGGAATTAGAATCCTCGGATAATTCCGAACTGTCCGAACTCTTGATGTCCACTTTATTGGTAAACGAGCAGCTCGCCGTCTGACCGTTTGCGGTCCGTTCGAGTTTAGTCACGTGCACAAAGCAACATGGCTGCGAGATGTCGGACTTTTTTGGCGGTCTGTATTTCTTCAACTTCGACTTTTGCTCCTTCTTTTTGTTCTTCTTCGATTTGCTCATGTTGAGCAGGTCATCGTCTGGATCCGAGGTGAGCTGCAGCAGGACGCTGTAGAACTCGCCGGCTGCGTCCGTGTCATCGAAGCTGAGTCCAGCCAGTTTGGTGTGGTCTGTGGACAGGTGCAAGGTGTGGAAGTTCGCGTGCGGCGCGCTGTACTTGGTCAGGTGGTCGATGACGTCCTTCCACAGCACAAAACCCGTGCCCTTCTCGGCCAGGATGATGTGCAGCTTCCGCTTCCGGTGGTGCTCTCCCGTGTCGAGCACGAGCAAGGGGATCCCGGTCATGGCGAACTCCCACTGGTCGACCCCGACGGGCTGGCGAACGGAGCCGAAGTAGAGGTTGGCCAGGCACTGGCAGACGCTCACTTCGGTCTTATGGCTCTTGTAGAACATCTCCACCTGCAGAAGGTCATGGTCGCTCAGCGGCTCACCGAAGGCGCTGCACGTGCTCCCTGTGCTCGGCGGAACGTCGGAAATGTCCGAAGAAGCGTCCGACATTGGCACCTTCTTGTTGTTTTCCCCGTGCGACAGCATACGTCCCAGTGAGTCGTACTTCTCAGCTATCCGCCTGATCCCGTCTTTCATCTGCTCCTGGTCTCTGCCGGTTCCGCTATTTTTCAGCAGCTTCTCCGTGGAGCAGTAAACCGGGGACTCGCCGCTGTTGGCAGCAATAAAGGATTTCGGCGTCCTCCTGTCTCGTACGCTTTCCTTCTCCTCCGATATTACGGCCAGTTTTTCCATGCTACACTAATGTTCACGTCAGTCCACCCAGAACTCCGTCCATAGTCGAAGCGTTCAGCCGGTACTCTATAAAGGGAGATTACTCGTAAAAATCCAAAGTGCAAAATTCAAACACGCCGACGAACCGACTGACAGACTGACCTCGTTCTGAGAATCACGGTGTTTTTGCAAGATCCCTTACCAATCAAGCAGAGTCTGGGTCTGGAAGATGAGATGGACTTCCACTCCGGGCAGCTGCTATCTGAAAAGAAAAGAAAAAAAATTAGAACACTTTAAGAAAAACGTAAATTTTTTTTTTTTAAAAAAGAATTAATCCTGTCATCGGGATCGCTCGTCGTCCTAATTAAACTCTTATAACCAAAGTTCTTTCCGCCTGCTGAATCTGATTATAGAAGCAAATCATCTTTGTCTGCTGCCGCTGTCAGCGCCATAGCGACAGCCAACGCGATTTCCATGCAAATTAATCATGAAACAAGACGAGTAAAATCAGGGGTTTTCAGAAAAAGGGATCTCGTGAAGTTACGAAAATGACAGCGGTACAGAGAGATGACAAGAACCTTTCAAGTAACTCATTGGCCGATCTTGTTCTTTTCTTCCTCCGGACAAGTGAATTTTCCAATTAATTATTATAATTTTTTTAAACGTTAAACCAACACAAAATCAGCGATCAATACTGAACGGATGAAAACGATCGAGTTTACATGGTACGAAATGAATCGGATCCCATATTCGGGCGGTTCAGTTCAACCAAATTAAGCTAAGGTGGGGCTAAACCAAGCAGAAGCTAACACCCCCCCCCGGGGCAGGGGAAGGAACAATGGAAAGTAAAACACGCGGCCAGTTTCGTATGAGCAGGGTTAAGGGCCCCGAGCGTGGCGACTACATTGTCATCCACGTAAGTAACAGGGTTATTGTTATCAAAAGTAAAGTCAGCTGCACCAAAAATCGCTGCGTGATAAGTGATGAAGTTTCTGAACTAATTCTGCGTTTTGCGTAATTAAAAAGGGAACTTTTCATGCGATAAAATTTAACATATTAAATTATTCAGCCTGGCGGCAAGAAACTCTGGACGAATACACCGTCCGTAAGTAATACTGACGTCCATTTCTTCACGGCTGTGACGCCGAGCGTGACCTTTGGCAAGACGTCCATTTCTTCACGGCTGTGACGCCGAGCGTGACCTTTGGCAAGACGTCCATTTCTTCACCACTGTGACGCCGAGCGTGACCTTTGGCAAGACGTCCATTTCTTCACCGCTGTGACGCCGAGCGTGACCTTTGGCAAGACGTCCATTTCTTCACCACTGTGACGCCGAGCGTGACCTTTGGCAAGACGTCCATTTCTTCACGGCTGTGACGCCGAGCGTGACCTTTGGCAAGACGTCCATTCTTCACACTGTGACGCCGAGCGTGACCTTTGGCAGGACGTCCATTTCTTCACGGCTGTGACGCCGAGCGTGACCTTTGGCAAGACGTCCATTTCTTCACGGCTGTGACGCCGAGCGTGACCTTTGGCAAGACGTCCATTTCTTCACGGCTGTGATGCCGAGCGTGACCTTTGGCAAGACGTCCATTTCTTCACGGCTGTGACGCCGAGCGTGACCTTTGGCAAGACGTCCATTTCTTCACGGCTGTGACGCCGAGCGTGACCTTTGGCAAGACGTCCATTTCTTCGTTTTAATTCTTCCCACGTGCCAATAAAACTGAGGCAACATCTTACACAAATTTCGGGGGAAAAGGAGGAGGGGATTATAGAATATTGCATTATTTATTAAGTTTTAGAAACTGCATTTCAAATCTGATGAAAGGCGATGCTGAGAATCGCTTTTTGTCCGTAGTGGCAGGAAAAACTGATCAATATCTGGTAACTGAACCTCCCCGTCGATTACAGCGGGTCGGTATGTGGCCTGTCTTCGAACCCTGCCCCGGTCAATGCAGGGATTGGTCAGTCAGTGGATGGACAACACGATACTGAAAAGTGGCCACGGTGATGTCCAGAATAGCTATGAACAGGGACATACACCCCCTTATTCGGTGAACGCTACGATTGTTCGGCCATAAGCGGCGGTGAAAATGGCTGAGGGTTTTCCGTTGTCTATCTGATCCTTATATCAGTGCGGCAGGGATAGCGTTGCCTGACGAAATCATGATAAAGTGTCCGGGATATCGACGAAGTTATCAAGTTACCTTCATTGCTGACGCATTGCCGAGTAAAGGAACTTTAATAGATGATATATCTATGTAACGGCTGTTACAATTTCGTTTTAAATAGCAGTAACGGGCATTAAAGTCGCGGTGTTGAAGTAAACGGCACCAAAATGGTCACACATTCTGCATGGAAACCCCTAGATTAAAGTAACGAGGCGTCACAGTTTCATTAGACTGATTGTAATCAACGTAAGCTGTTCGCATCGACGCTTGCTGCCATATCTCCCTGCTCTTTGATTAACAGGTTACAGTAACGGTTATGCTGGCCAAACAATGCAACCGAGAACAGCAATAAGAATTAAGCCGGATGGGCGGCTGCACGCAGGCAATGTACTTCGAAGTCGAGGTTATGTAAACACGCTTAGAAATCGCACGGTGAGTGTTGATTGGAACTGTTCTCTGGGCCCCTAACCGTAGGTCAGTACAATAGATGGCAGCCGATTGTATGTTCACGGGTAAGGAAGGCTACGGAAAACTAATCCACGACGCTTCCACGTTTCTAAGATGAAGATTTTATTGAAAATTAGACAATAACGCGGTTTGACATTTCTGAAGACTTATCCGTGAACTCCTGAACGACCTATCAGAGTCCCCGAACCGTCTTTTAAAAATCGCCGCATCCCCGCTCCAATCCACACCCCTGTCAAACGTAGGAGGTGGAATCATAACAACTTACCACGTGATAAAAACCGGGGAGGGGTGTGTTCTTTTTTAAAATTTCCGATGGCAATCCAAATTCGGTCCGAAATCCCGAAAAGACTTTAATCAATTAAGCGCGTCCTGAGGACGGAGATTGTTAGTCAGTGCGATTTGTGGAGAGCAGACTCGCGAACGTTGGGTGCGACTTCACCGGGAGGAGAAAAGTCTGATGGAACGGAGACAATGAGAAAGACCGGCGTAAGACAGTCTCCCCGAGAACCGAGCCTGATAGTAACGCGACCTTCTAACGAAAGCCAATGGCATTTAAAACAACGTTTCTTCCTCGAGTCCTGTTGACGATAACGGCCGTGGGCGTTGGAAATGAGGAAATCCCGAGAAGAACAATCCACGTGTACTAATTAATCTTAATAGGAGACGAGGTTACCTCTTAAAGATATGGCGTTGTCAAGACAACGAGACTGTTAAGCTTCGCGCTATCCAGGGTGATCACATGACCTTCACTTCCGGTGTGGTCTAGGGGAGGGAAGGGAGGGTTTGGGCGGGAAATGATTTAACGGTTTAATTGACGGAGATGCCGCGAGAGAGCGCTGCATTGAAGGAAAAAAGAAAGGTACGAAGGAGAGATAGAAACGTCTTGTTTTATTACCAGAGCAAATGTGATTTAAAAATTTTTTTTTTAAAATGTAATGGAGAATGAAAAAAATGGTTGATTAATGAGTAGGATAACGCAGATGCCCGATTATATTGCATTTAATCCATGTCAAGTAGTATAGGGGAATCAGAAAACCACATGTCGTCATGGCGCCACAAGTGAATTGTTCCGGCTCTTAATATTAAAAACAATTTAATTTTAGAGCCTTAACAAGTATCCAAAGACGACGAAGATGTAATGTAAGGTCATCGACTTTTATGACTGAAAACGATGTCTGAGTTGTCTCCCTATTTACGAAAGTTTCGGCATACTACTACAAGTAGAGAACGAGACTTCACGTCTGTTACCTGTATCCATGATATTTTATCGAACTTCCGCTTAATGAAATATCAGTCAAAAATTATTCTCGAGTAACTCTTGAGACGTCCTTCCTTCTTCCTGCCAGGACAAGCGGACAATCAGAAAAAGAAAAGGTCACGTGGCTGACAGAAGACCCGACCTCACATCAAAGACAAATCCCGGGGCCTGGACATCGGCTACACGGGTTATCGGTCACCCCTGTCAATGGGCTATAGAGGTCACGTGGCGGCTTCCTTTCATCTCCGGCGCGGTGCTGGTACGACCGAACAGCCGGGCACAACAGATTACTTAACCTGACTGGTCGACGACGAAGCAGAGAAAGGACGGCGTCGAGAGAGTACGCCAGCCATCCATCAATCGAGAATAGTCGCTGACAGCGCCATTAGTTCCTATAAGCCTCGACACCGACCGAGGGCAGCTTCCTTCCGGTCGAGAACACACACAGCTTAAAGGCGAACGAACGAACGGTGGTCCCAACGTTCGCCAGGAAAGACCTGGTTTTCCAGGGTATTGCGTCTTATACAAGAGACTGCTAATATAAACCGCAAACCTAGTATTTATTGCAATATTTTGGTTTCAATGAAACCTAAATCAGTTTTTAGCCCTCCACATCCGTCTGTAGTCCCCCGATCTTGTTCTAAAATAGGTAAACTATTAAAGACAAAATTGACGGGCATTTTTAGGGGCACTCTATGCCTTCGCCCTTGTTTATTGTGCGCTAAGATTTTTTTTAAAAAGTGAATAACTGTGGTGAGTGGCGCGCAATGATGACCATCTAGCTACTTTAAAAGAATGCACACATTCTTTGTTTTCTGCTCATCATCATCATCATCTTTCTCTCTCTCTCTAACAAACACATAGCTAATCTCTGACCAACCCCCTACTACCAACAGAAGCCTACTCCAGTAACTTTTCTACACAAACGTGCATCCTTCTCCAGAACATTCGGCAGTCTTCCATCGATGAACACCAGCCTAATGGGGGGGGGCCCTGCTTAGCTACAGATAAACACGTCTGAAAAGCTCCCAGTTTCAGAACAGTTTACAATCACCGATGTAATGAGCCAAAATGCGCTGTTTACGTAGGAAGAAAGCCAACTATCAACAACAGTTGGTGCTGCAAGGAAAATCGATCCGCGCACACTTAATATATCTCAGTTTTGCAAAACTCCGATGCTATAGTTATCGATATTTTTCTTTCTTGGTTTTTAGAACATTGCGCGCAGCCCCTAATTCTGATATAAAGACAACCGGGAAAGACTAAGAGAGGTCATCAGGGACAAGGATGTTTGTGCAAAGTGGTTGTTATGGCGTTAATATTTCAAAAAAGCTAAAAAAAAAAAAAAAATAAGAAGAGGCTCTGTAATTATTTAGAAATTGAAATAAATAGTCGACTTGTTAAAAATAATGGCTGGACACATCTACAGTCGATTTTTGATAAGTTTCAGTTTTAGTTGAATTAAGTCGGAGCCAAGCATACGAGGTTATTGAGCTCACAGTTGCTGAGTAAAAATGGGGAGAGAAACTCTGTCAGGAATGAAATCGCACTGGCTTTAGTCAGGTTCAGAAATAGGGGCCGCCGAACAGAATTACAGACAATCATTCTGTGGAGTTCAGTGATCCGTATTTTGTAATTACAGTTCTGCGAATGTTTGCAATGACCGGAACCGAAGACTTGGTTAAAGCAGGGCCTTTAGGGATCACACCTAAGCTTACAACGGGAATGGAAAAGACGTACTCAGAGTAGGGATCAAAAACTGTCATAATAATCAGGGACGCGTGTGGTCTACGGAAGAGGGAGTCAGCGACACAACGCCACGCGGCTGCTATGATTTGACGTCATTTAAAAATGGCGTTCGCGTGCTTGCGTTTTCCAAATCCCTAGAGTGATTCCAGTTAGAAATCTGGAACTTGCGCCCATTATTTTACCCCCCCCCCACCAACACCAACCACCCAAGGAGTTGGCTACATCTCGTCTGGCTGACTGACCCCTAAAAGGCGGAAGTCAGAAGGAGGTTTTAAATATTTTCTGATAAAACCATTGAGAGTTTCACGAGGATAATGACGACGAAGCGGGTGGATCAGCGCGGCATCACCTACTCCCGAAGTCACGAGATTGGAATTGGATTAGGGATCACCGGTTCATATTAAAGGTCGCAGCTACCTAAGGATCGTCACGTGGGGTTCTGGTCAGCGGGTAGCCGCTACTGGTTAAATGGGACTGAATTAAGGATCGTAGTTATATCAGTCACGTGGTCAATTATATATTCCCACGTAGTAGTTGAAAGCTTAGGTTATATGAGATCAAGAAAAGGGGCTCAGTCCCCCACTCCCTCAGTTCTTATTTGCTACTCGTGAAAATTTGCCACCGCCCGAGGTCCCGTTATCCTTTTCAATTATTTCCACTAATTTTTATTGTTACTTTGTTAATCGATACGCAGTATTCGAAGTGTTACCAAAACACTGCCCCGTTCGATTACAATTCCTTAATTCATAATCAGATTATTTAATTAATTTAAAATGTAATCCATCATTAATTTACCTTAATTTCGATAACCCCAATTAAATTCCTTTCACCGCAATTTCGGTAGGAACAGGCGGAAGAAAGAAGATGAACAATTTCTGGAAAATCACAAAAGAACCTTTGTGTTCTTTTGTGTGTAGTTTGCAGGACGAGGGCGGCGAATTATTGTTTAAAAACTGAAAGATCCATGAAGATGAGTGATGTAAGCTTATCTAAAATACACCGCAATCAGTTTAATTTGGAATATAATAAACAGGATTAGGCAGCCATAGGAACTCTGAGTGACCCAATTGTCATCACTCCAACTCCATAGTGATTGAGTTCCCGCCGCGGCTAACATTTAAGGAAACACCGGTGTAAGACTGAAGCTTAACCCTCACACTAAAACACGTTATAATAATAATAATAATAATAATAATAATAATAATAATAATAATAATAAAGCAGAAACACATTAGTGACAGGATGAGGAGAACGAAAATCCAAGGACAAAAGGTAAAGTTACGTTTACAGAGAGAGGGGGGGACCCTGGCGAGACCTGATTGAGGTCATCCATTATACAGAAGTCCTCCCTCCTCTCAGTTAGTTAGCGTCTTAGACGGGATCACGCCGAGGCCGAGGCCGGAAGGGATAAACAGATGTCGGGCTCGAATAGAAAGCCTCAGTGGCGAGTGTCCACCGTCCACGGATGATCGCGGTGGGTGGTTCTCGTCGCCGTGGCCGGTGCAGTAGTGAACACCGTCAGCGGCCGTTTAGGGAACGGGGCCGAGAGAACAAAAAGCCCAGTCGATGAGAAGATATCGGCAGGACCCGGGTGGGTGGGGGGTGGGTGTTACTTACGTGCGCGGAAAGTAAATCAGTTTAGGTCTTTGTAACGGGGCTGATGCTGCTGTCTGTTCGCCGCTACCTGGTGTTTACAGCTGTGTTTTGTTTTTGCTCCTTGACGGCGGGAGATGGAGGGAGCCGACGATGAATGAAAAGCGACTGATGATGAATCATCGATTTCACGTGTGTTAGCGCGGTTCTTGTCTCCTCCTCCTCCTCCTCTCACCTGGCTCTCTCTTTATCTCGCTCTCCATCACTTTTTCATCCTCCGTCTTCCCACAGATATATCAGCCTCCCCGACACACAGCTCGCCACCTTTGCTGTTCTCACGAAAACATCTGGGCTGGGAGATACCGGGTCAGATGTGAACTGAAGCTATTGTTACTATAGAGACATCGTCAGCAGGGAATCAATGGATGAGGCCTGAGCTGAACATATGATTCTAACAGCACCGAGTAATATCTAGATTGGATCTGTCGTTCATTATTATTATTATTATTATTATTATTATTATTATTATTATATTATTATTATGCCAAATATATGAAATGCTGAAGATTTGAAATGAACACGAATTGTTGTAGATTGCATTTGTTCTACTACTACTAACCTACAAGTATTTCGATAATCTATACTCCGTGTTTCCTCACTCTTCTCCCTTATCCTCAGGTACTCGCATATACCCTATAGAACAACACACCGCCAGGCCGGCTCGTTCTGCTGTCTGGGAAGTCCCCCGGGCGCGAGCCGATATCCACTCTATCCGTGCGTAACAAACGCCTTTATTGAGTTAGTTTGACTCTTGAACCACGAGGACGCCAAGTAAATCTGGTGGGACATGGAGGCCCCCTGTTTGACACCAACCCACTCGCGGCCATGTATGAAAAATTGATTGATAGTCGCCGGGTCTACAAACCGGTTTCCGAGCGAATACCCAGGGTATACTATACTAGCGCCATTACCCGAACTCAGGTCTTCTCCAGCACAGGCATACACACACACACACACACCTCTCTTCGCAGCCCACAAGTCAGTAGATATGCGGGAAAACTCTCCCTAATCGACTAATTATGCAAAAGTCTTGTAATAGCGTGAATGTGTGCTTTGTATTATATAAGGGCGAATTGTTTGTTTGTGGTCGACGGGCGATCGATGCGTTAGTGATGTAGCCTATTGTTGTGCGCTGTTGGATTCTACGGTATGAACGCATTAATCGTAGGATTAGGCTTAGAATAAGGCGGACGGCCGGTAGGTAACCTGTCCGCACATTCTGGCCGCGTATCGTTCGTTAGCTAACCTTCGTCTGACCACGATCCCATAAAGGTGGGGGTGTGTGTGTCTGTCTGCTGGGACACGGCAGCATAGGAGGGGCGATCGGGAAGACCGGCTGCTCGCTCGTTCTCTCTTTACGCTGCCTAGAACAAAGGGAGGTTGTGAGGGTGAAGAAGCTACATACCTTTCTGGCGGTTTCCCGTCGGTACGACCTCCGCGCCACGCGACGGTTCGGCGAGAGCGGTGCGAGGACGGATCCAGTGTCTCTGTTGCCCGCGTTCCGAGCCCTCGGAAGTTAAATAGCCGCCACCGCGTGTGCGTGTGTCATTTCCGCATTCACGTTTGGAAAATCCGAGCTTCGTACAACCGGAGACGGGGAATCGGTCTACGCCGGGCTGAGTTCCGAGATCTGGCCCTGTCCGCGGCGCTGTCGACTGTTCAGCGCGCAGATTACGAGCTCGGTTCTAGGTGATCGTACTGCTCCACCGTGCAGCGGAGCTGGAGCGAGCGGGCGGGGGTGCTATTGCAGCGTTTGCCTCGCTGTCGTCTCATTGGCTGACGGGCCGAACGTGGATCTGAAAAAGAGTAAACACACCCACGTGATTCGGTCTGCGAGCATCCGAAGGAGTGTGCGATATATATATATATATTATTCTTCATGGTCGATTCCCCGCTACGTACCATACGCATAACAGGTCCCTTCTCCAGCCGAACATCTCGTGGTGCGGAAACCAGAGTATCCGTTTGTCCGGATGATGATGATGATGATGATGGTGGGATGTTTCCCACCGGTAGTCTGTCTACAAACAACGTGAGCATCAATCAGGAAAGACTGGCCGGCCTAAATAACTTTAAAACGTTGTGATACGAGTATTCAAAGTGAAGGCTTCACCCCCCCCGACAGTAATAACCGTTGTGCTCTATTATCTATCTCGTAACTAAATGACGATGTTATTGTTTTCCTTTTAAAACCACCTGGGACGTACAGTACCCACGCACAAGTTTTAGGCTATACTCTAATTCTTATATTAAATACTTTTGATTTTAATTTTCCTTATCGCTGCTAAATAAATATAAAATAAACCACTAACTAAGCATTTGCCACGGACAAGTAAATATAGCTTATAGAAAATGAATTGTAGCGGAAACTCGCGTTATTCGTTGCACAGGACGACGTCAACTGGAGCATCATCTATCTGTCTACTCTGGAATTACTGATGCTGTAATAATCTCAAGACACACACGGGTGGTCTCTCTCGCTAACTGACGACTTACCGGTAGAAATTATAACCTTTGTTGGTCGGGTAGCATTTATTCGTAATTTGCTTGTGTGTGTCATGGATTCCCTTTCTGATTAACATTTTCCCCTTTTGTTTAGTCTCAGATGCTATAAAATAAAGGCATCCACGTCATGGGGGGGGGGGGGGGTGTCATACACTCCTGACTAGGAAAACAAGGAGAGAGGGAGATTATCAGTTGGATTTTTGAACACACGAGTGACAGATTATGAGGTCGTCAGTCGACAATACCACTGCCAATAATCGTCTTCCTGTTGCCAGTCCGTGCGGTTATTCCAGCTAATTTATAATTAAAACTGCTCGTGTGTTCAACTTTCCAAGATATCACGTAGTTAATTAGATTGCTCTACTTTAACCGATGATTTGTAACCTAAATTAATAAGCATTTTTCATTTCCTTCCTTTATCGCTAGGAGAGTAACTTCGGACTCTAGTACCTCAAGACGTGTTCATGCATGTGCGTGTGTGTGTTTTGTGTGTGTGTGTGATTTGACACTTGTCCCATAGATCGATTTCTTTTTTTTTTTTTTTGATGTCGTCCAGGTAAGTCATGTTCTCTCCCGTTAACAGGTTGACAGACTGAGACTCTTACACCCTAATTACAAATGTGGAAAAATCTCCTCCGGACAAACCTCACGTTTTCAACGATCACCTATGAAAGGAGATAACTCGAACATTTATAGAAAATGTTCCTATGCCAACAGACGACGTTCTCTGACCACATCCATTCACCAGGACACAGGACTATTTCCCGTCTCGGAAACATGCCAAACCGGTCGAGTCCCGCCTCTTCACTCTCTGTAATTTTCTGTATTTCTTTTCTTTTTCGGAAAACTGTCACACGAGACCAAGTCCCTAAAGAAGTAGATTCGCGCGTGTATATAAAACTGGAGTCAAAGGCCATCGATGTTTTGGTTTAGCTGCATTTTAACTTTCCAAACATCGTGAGGTTAAAGAGTCCAGTCGCAAACGCGCGTGCGGTCAAAGGCAAAGACGTTAAAGCGATCGCGGTCAGTTACCCGACATCACTTCCGTTTGTCAGACCGCGGCCATCCACCCGACGTCACTTCCGTTTGTCAGACCGCGGCCATCCACGCAGATCGGCAACAATTAATGTAAATTAAAAAAAAAAACAAAAAATAAGCGCCACAGCAAAGAGGGGATAACTTGGGCCATCAAAGCTGGTATCCGGTGGTTCACGTGACCTTAATCGAATTACGTGATACAGCGGAATGGGTCGGGGGGGGTGATATTTTAAACAAACAGAGCTGGTAACCAAGTTACGTCTGATCGTTGAGAGAAACTAAGTTACCCAGTGCGAGTGCATCTATTCAGATTTCAGGACATGACTTTCCGGAGTAGTTTCCTCCTACGGAAGCCCGGCTCCATTCTACAGTTCGTCGTGTTGCTGTTGTTATATAATTGACACTTGTTGCACTAACCGTCGGCGGGTATATTTAGCGCGGACCCGAGTAACATTGCAAAGACCCCGGTGGGTCGTCTCCCGTGCGAGAAACTCGAGCTTCGCAGAGTAACTCAAGTGCAACGTTTGCTTACGTCGCGGCTGACAGGACTCGGGTAGAACCCTAATTAATTTTGTTAATCACCCAGCAGTATCAATGCCGAGGATGGGGACTGATAAAAAAAAAAAAAAAGAGAACTTCTGGAACTCTGTTATTTCCTCTGATGCAGCAAAAGCCTGACTGACAGCTTCCAGTTCCGCGGCCGGAGATGTTACGTTAAAGCAGAACGATAAACTCGCTTTAAAACCCGGGCAATTCGAAGAATACGATTATTAGTTTTTAAAGATGACAACAAGTAGCAGCGGAGATGGAAGTTGTCGTCACAACTTTGTCTGCACCAGTATTTTCATGCTCATTCCGAAAGAGAACGTCTTGTAGGCTGTAATGCCCGGGTAGTAAGTGGTTGTCCTTTTAACCCTGTAATAGCGTCAGACGACGTCAATGTGCGCTCGCTGAATGCAATTACGTATAACATCAAGTTAAAGAAGTTCATAAATCAAGGACAGTTTACCAATTTTTTTTAAAAGAACTACAATTTTTTTTTGTAAAAAAAATAGTTCGCTTGTTGTATTCATTTTTTGTTACTCTGCCTTGTTTTCTTTTTAAATGATCGGCAAACGAGAGACGCTTTAACTAATAAAGACGATTTTAAATTATTTTAAGCATTGGTTTGGGGTCGAACTCTGTGCATACGCGTACATATAGTTTATGTCAAGCATGAATCTGAGCAATTTATAGCTACTAATAGTAGAAATTAACACTGCCGGTCTGAAGCCTAGTTAGAGGAAGGTTGGGATGGAATGGGCCCGTCGACGATTCGCTCTCGTAAAAACGATTCTGGGACGTTCAGAGTTAAAATAATTGATCTCATTTCGACCGGTTGTCGCTTTACCGATTTTCCAGGTGGCTAGTTGCCAAGACGATGGAACGTTTGTTCTTCCGCGAGAAACAGCAGAGCTTTCGCTTTTATCTTCTGTTCCGGGCAACGGCACGCTGTCCTTAGTCGAGCAGAGATTTCAGGTAGCTGGCCACCCCGCGGCTCTCCGAGCTGTCACGCTGGGTATTTATAACTTCGCGAAGGACGGAAACTGTCGGAAATCGCCGTGGTTCCGGAAAGGAATTTCCGCCACGAAGTCTATCCTTCATCCGCCCACCCACTCGCTCTCCGGACCGCGTACAAACTCTCCCAAAGCTTTTAATTCCTCTTTTTTCGCAGAGCAAATTAAATCCCTACTTTTTCTTTCTTTTTTTAGAAAAAAAAAATAATCCCCGAATGCTTAACATATTTACATATTCTAAAGCTTTGTCCGCGTGTCGACTTCACTTCCTCCTTCCATCGCGCGAGAAGTCTCGAGCTGTCTACCGTTCACCATGAAGCGCCTGAAGGAAATCAAAATGGCGGATCGGAAATCTCGCAGCCGCCAAGATCACGGGCGACATTTTCGGTTGCAGACGTATTCTGAGACGCAGTAGTAGTTTCTGAGTGGGGATTATTATTATTATTATTATTATTATTATTATTATTTATTATTATTATTATATTATTATTGGAAAAATTAGATGTTTGTCTAAACATAATCATCACGTGATCTGCTTTCAGATTACAGGAGCTATCATGTGATTTGAAGGATATGTGGACACAAAACTCATGAACCGAAATAGTAGCCTCCCCTGACCGCTTCCACCGGCGAGTTTACTTCTATGTCCGTCATTTACTAAAATAAGAGAGAAGAGAGATTACCTTGCTCACCGGTTTCCGAAAATTCTATTTGCAGAAAACCCATCTCAAAATCTTCCGGTATCGCTACGCGATGAAATGCGTTCCACCAATAACGTAACCTGAGGGTTTCCTGTCTGTCTCGAGCGATTCGCAAGCATAAGTAATTGATTTCTCTAATGCTTCCATTGTTGTCAAATTCCGAATTCAGATCACCGAAGGATCTCCCTGCTTCAAACTCCGATCAGAATTGTCCTACAAGCTACACTTACTTTCAAGTTTACTCGAAATGGTCCTCGTGGTTAAACCGAGAGGCGAACATCAGTTCTGTTGGACGGACGACTTTTGCTTCACTGTCCCAAGAAATCCTCGCGCATACAAACTGTCCCAAATATAGGTCTGACCACGGGAATACTTCCTGTCCCCGTGTCGAGCGGGATACAACGAACACAAGTTTGCAATCCTCTTTTATCTAATTTATTTCAATGCGTTAAAATCCAAGAACAGACTTTATTCCATCTATCGGAAACGAGTGAATAGAAGGTCAACAACGGCTATTATTTGATTGTCACCGAATCATTATTTTCTCATACTGATCAGTCCAGATGCAGGAGGTTGATCTAAATTGTTCATTCTCTAGGTAACTGATCCCAATCTGTACTCGGAGTCTCCCAAGCTCGTTAATATGACCCGATGACTCCGCTGCTGGCTCGGACACACTGGTTATAAAAAAGGATAGGCTTGTAGATTAAAGAGCTGCCACGAAACCACGTCGCGGTTTGATACTTTACATTTCTTTCATCGATTCCTTCTTGATCTCAGTATTTTTTTCACACGGTTGCGGGCGTAGAATTATAAGCATATAAAAAGTTAATTTATAAACACGGAAGCCAATTATTTCTTCTGCTGTTGTCCTTTTAATAATTAATGCCATAATCACGCAGTGAAGACCCGCTGGCCTTGTGTATCGCGAAAATCGAGAACGGTCTCGTCGATTGCACGCTATGATATTAGCGGCGAAAAAGGCAGTCAGTCAGACCTCGTACTTATTATATTCGAAGAACGGCTCCCCTCATTCTTCATTATTTAAGCCGAGAACCAACGTGCCACCCGATTGTGTGGCCGTTTCAGCTGGCATCTACCGGGATGCCGATTTTAAATGCCCCGGTCCAAGAAAGTCCGACAGCTTACTGAGTAGCTGACCGCGGACCGCCGCCAGGTCTCGCCGGAATTCCAGCCGGTCCCGAAAGTTGGGCACGCCCTACGGAGCGGAATAGACATTGATCACCAGACACCACTAGTAGACAGTCTTCGGCCTCCATCTTTCACTAAATAATCGATGGCGCTGCGCTCTTCGAGCTTCCAAAAGTCCTCGTGTCTTTCACCTTGTCTTACTGATAAGGGAACTAGTTCTCCATCTCTTTAGCAAGTGGCGACATGTGATCACATTTGGTGAAAAGTAGCCAATATTGAGCGCGCAGCCATCACTTTTCCTGAAGAGAAGGCACGACACTGAAACTAACCCGCCACTGCGTTTCTAAGGTCTCTCGATACCTGTTCATTTAAAACTTGCCCCCTTTGCAGGCGTATTTATCGAAGGCAAAACTTAAAAGCAGATCTCGATTTTATAAACATTTGATCATCAAAAGCAAATCAATTATTTTTGTTTCCTGGCTTCTTAAAATAGGCGTGAAAAGCATATTTACCAAACCTTTCCATCGGATCTCGAAAATTTATGGAAGGAAAAGATTGGTATGTTACTAGCTTTGACTTTGATTCCGTATCCGGTCCATCATCGAATTTATTATATTTCATGTTTATCCACGCTACGGATACACTTTGCGCCGTTTAGTTCAATGTTCTGCCTTCGTGCGTCGTCACTTCCTCTAAAAATGTGACGTAAAGTCTCGCCCCGGTCACGTGAATCTCGTTTGCGTCATTTGGCAATAACGGAAGGAAGAGGAATTAGTAAACTGTTTGTTTTCGACTGTTGTACAGAATCTTGCGGAGGATGTTGAATACTGATTTTCGTAAATTATTTCAGATAAAAGCCCTGACAATTCAAAATTGTGAGTTTTAGTTTCGTCTGATGTTTCTATCGACGGCGAACATTCGCAGAGTGATGTACAACGTCAGAAGTAAAGAAACCGGAAGCCCGACTTTTTCAAGCCCAGATGACTATATTAAAAACATTTGTTCATTTATGAGCACATTAAATACTTCCTGCTGAGATATTTCGAGATCCATTGAGTGCATTCATATTTTATCAAGCTTGAAAGAAACAGTCCGTCGTAATTAGCTCCATCAATCGAAAAGGATTTTCTATCCCTGTCCTTCGAGAGAAGCCGCGCACCCCGCCCTGCTCTGGTACACAGGTGCAATGACGTCAGCGAGACGAGACAGTCAGGGGTTTTCCACCTCAGCGAAGCTCTGGGGATTCCGAATGCACGAGCTGCGCCGTTACCGCACCAGATCACGCGGTACAGTTTGGATCGTGATCACCGTAATCAGACCCTTTGATAACTTTTATCCGAAGATAACCAACACGAAATTGATTGATTTCTACTTGTCAGATGGGAAGGAAGGCTAATCAACTATTATCTGTAATTCCTCCTATAGTGGTGTTTCCGCGACGAACCCTCACACGTGAATAAAAAAACGGCTCCTCATTACCATAACTGCTTTCCGGCTCGGCGAGTGCAAGGCAAATTTTATGGTTCGTAATACAGTTGTCCTCCCCCGGTATTCGCGGGGGTTACGTCCCTTGAGCACCCGCGAAGAGTGAAAAACCGCGAATATTGGACGTGGTCGATAAAAATGCCTATAAACGTCAAAATATAACGTAAAATATAATTAAAAATATAAGTAAATATATAATAATAATTTAATAAAAAATACAACACTCAGCGAAACACTCGAGATAGCTACACGCCGTAAACTGGGATGATGCTGGACTGCATCTGCCTGAGACAGCGCCTCGTGGGCAGCAGCCAATCAGCAGCGAGGAGAAATGAATAACGCTCTCTGATTGGCTACTTTCAAACCTCCAGCCAATAGCGTTTATTTCATATTGATATTTTGCTGAATTTACGTTAGTATTTATATTACAAAATTAGTAAATTATATTGTTATTAATAATTTAGCGTTAAAAAGCGTGAAAAAAATATATATTGCCACGAAAAAAGCCATAAAAAATCGTGGAAGATATTTGCAAGTCCGCGAATATGCGGGGGTTTCCACGAACAATTATCAGTTGGGTTCTAAGGAAGATTCCGCGAATAACCGGGGGCCGCGAATGGTGAACCGCGATTACGCGGGGGTCGACTGTATACGAAAAAAAAAAGTACCTGGTTAACTTTTCAAAATACCTGACAAAACAACAATAAAGTTCCCGCTTCTGATGACAACAACATTTACTTAATCTGATAGCAAAATTAAAGGTTGGTTGTAATAGAGGTGTCAACACTGGAAAAAGTCTCGTATTTAATGACTTAGTAAAAATCGACTTTACCTGACGTTCACTGGATTTACGCTACGGTGGATTAAACACGGTGTTTAATGAAACATTAAAGGCGGATTGTTGAAGTCCACGATGCACAGCTCCCGGAGACTTTATTTTGACTGGATCGTCGAACCCGACTGTGCGAGAGTCGTGCCCACGTGGTGCTGGTCATCTACAGGCTTCGTCGCGATTCCAGAAGCATTCGGCGCTTTTTCATTAGAGAAGTCGCCCAGATCTTTCTACCTTCCCATAATAGGTCTAGTAGATCACACAACATGGCATGACATACATACACAGAGCACATCGCTGTTGTTTGTGGCACTTTTCATTTTCCACCTGGTCGTTTTATGCCCGAGTTAATGCATCCGATTCGCAGTGGCAACGAATAAACACCAATACTTTCAGTCTAACCCTACAGGTTTAGCTGCAGAATCTAAAAACCCTCTCCTTCTTTAGTGTCCAAAACCACCAAGTTTTATCTCTTTAATTTAGCTGGGTAATTTCCCCTCCCGCGATTTCAGAGATATGGTGTGGGCCGTCCAGTCAAAAACTAGACATCTGCTTCGGTAATTGAGATAAAAAGTGGAGAAATTTTCTAGTGAGACCTGTAATTGTCCATCATATGTAAGTTTACATTTACGCGCTCCATTGCCATTAGTAGATGGAATAGAAGTCGCCAACGATGAGCGTCTTCCTCTGGAAATGCCTTTAAGTGTCGTCGGAGAAATGAGAAATTAGAAAAGATTGCTGAGAGAGAGAGAGAGAGATGACGTCAGTACAGAGAGAGATGACGTCAGTACAGATAGAGGGAGAGAGAGCGAGAGAGAGATGACGTCAGTACAGATAGAGATGACGTCATCGGAGAGAGGGAGAGAGAGCGAGAGAGAGAGTGATGATGTCAGTACAGATAGAGATGACGTCAGTACAGATAGAGATGACGTCATCGGAGAGAGGGAGAAAGGTCATCTTTTATAAAATGCCCGATCAAACAACCGTCACGTGGAAATCCGTGCGCTTCCTCGTGAGGCGGAGGCAGGGGACACGATTCTACCGTTACCGCCGCCCCACCCCACGGCCCGGTCTGCGATTAAGGGGCCGCTTGCCAACAACAAACAGGGGACGACGCCATCATGAGGTGGGAGCAAGCCGCCCCCGCCGACGCGCTGTTGGTAACGAAGAAAGCAGCTGGCTGGGCAGGAGGTGAGTCAGACCGGTCCGCAGGACGCCAAACAATAGACACCTTTTTGGAAGGAACAGGTTTAATTAAGACGAACGTTCCGCGAACCACGAACCGCCAACGAAAGAATTATAACTCGTCGGAAACACTTGCAGATGACGAGCGAACAGCTGTATCTCGAAATACCAGGGGGACCGTTCCCTCCTGTCAACCTCTAAAATGAATTTGGTAAAGTTTAGAAACAAGTATGGAGAAGGACTGGAAACTCCGGTCGCCGAGGGCCGGCCCAATTTAAAGAATGGCCAATAATTCTGTTTGCAGAGTTGTCAACAGGTAAATAAGTACTCCCCGTTCTTTCTTATAGACTACAGATTCAGGGGGAAAGAACATTAAGCTTCTATTTCATATATCGGACCTTCTCCTCATCATTAAAGCGGAATTAACTCAAACAAGACCTCAAGACTCGACAAAAATAGAGTATTAAAAGCCCTCGCATAGTTGAGTTACCTTATTTATCTCCCTTCGATCAACAACAGCACTATTTTTTTTATCCTGTTAGAAGGGAGATAACCCTTAAGTTACCTGCGACATTTAGCCGTTCAAAGCGTTATTCGAAATAATTTATAAAAGCAGAAAAGGAGATAATAACAGTTCTAAAACTAAAGTTCATTCTATATTCTTTGTCTGCTTATATTAATAAGCTAAATCCAACATTCTAGCTGGCTTTGTCCATAAAATCGAAGGATCGGATGAGGTGAGGAGGTTAACCCATTCATTCTTTTCTTTTTCATCTTGAGGAAACGCTTCCCTGTCACCAGACGAGGGGCGACTACCAGAATTTGTCTGACGTATAATCAACAAACTATGGGGCTGCCGTTAGCCCCAGCTCACGATTAATTCGCGACTGTTATCGGCGGCAGAATCAGGGATGATGGTTTCTCGACTGGAGAATGCCATGATACCTATCAACGGAAGTGACTTCTCCTCAGAGAAATTTCAAGCGTAAATTCCAAAGTTTGACTAAAACGAGTTCAGGTCGGAGGTGGGGGAACTTATCCCGCAAAACGAAGGTATTTCGATCGTAATTTATCTTATCTGCTCTTAATCCTGCATGATTAGATTTCCGCTTTCGTACAACAACACGAGCGGTCAGTTTCCGGTTAGCTATTCCGCCATTTCCCGCCACAAACTTTAATTCCAATATGCCCTTTCTGGAATGTACATATTTAAGGAGGCCGAAAAAGGGTCCGAGATTGCATACAAAGTCGCTTACTAGCACAGACCGTTAGAGTCAAACATTAAGGGCTCATGGTTCTAAAAGTCCCTTAAAAATGACCATAAAAGACGAACCGCTTAATTATATATATATCCCCAGAGGAGACAGGGGTAAAGTTTAGTTTCTAATTACTTTGTCTATTCAAAGACTATTGTATTCTTTGGAGGCCTTCTTTCTTTTTAAGGTTTATAACTGATATATAGTTTCATCCCGCTCTTCCCATCACCCATAGGTCGTTGGGGCACCTCTAGAGGAGTGTTTAGGGAATTTTACGACCTGGCGGAGTCCATACCTCTCAAGGTAAATGTCAGCAAGAGGGTTACACACCTGCTTCGGACTTTTGGCCCTCATCATCAGCAGCACGTACCTACAACCCCACCACCGGGGATCGAACCCTCGACACAAGGATTGACTAGTGAACTCTCTACCCACTGCGCCAAGATATAGAGATTTTTGCCCGAGGTTAAAGGTAAGCTACAAATCCATCATATCTTAAGATGGCAAGCGGTACCAGCCAGCCAGCCTATCTCTCTCCATCTCTACAAAAGGAATTGAATTTACTGTCCGTAGAAGTGAGCATTTCAAGTTCCCCGAACCTAAGTGAAAAGAGAGATCCCCCTCCTACACCAAAGGTCTGAGTGCGAAGGTTGATCCGCCCTTACCCCATCATTCTCGATATGCCCTGAAAATATCTCCCTTTACAGTTTTTGAATTATAATTTCCTTTTCCAAAAAAGAAGGAAAAAAAGCCGGAATATTACGCTTATGTTTTCCAGGAGTAAGACAAACAGAAAACTAGAGAGACGTGGGAATCATCGGACTCGTGTAACTTAGATGTTAGTATCGACGGATCGATTTCTGTAACGCAATGGTTTGGACGTCCGCAAACTCTCCAGCTCCTTCTGCAACAGTCGCATTCTTCCCCCGACTCTCTCTCCCTCAGCGATAACGGTGACGATGCTGACTCCACACTCTACTAGTGATTGCATTTCAAACGACTTTCCGTAAAATATGTCGTTTTTATTATTTTTTTTGCGCGTGTTTCGCATTCAGATTTCCCCCGCTTAATAATTAATTAAGTTTAAATACTCCCCCCCCCCCCGTTCCAGGAGCCCTTTCTCTCAGACATCCGTGTCGGTCAATCGCAGCCGGTCCGGAAAACTTAAAGACAAATCGTTCTTTGTGCGGGATACAGACGAAGACCGGGTGACACGGTGTCTTCCTGAGAGGGTGGCCAATCATCGGACGCCCCGTGTCAAAGTCGGTGTCCATCAGCCCGACCTGGGTCTCCGCGTCGTATCTAATAGAGTCGTGAGTAATGGGCAAACTGGTTGGCTTCAGCGACAGAAGAGCCCTGAGGATGGCGATAATGTTGATGGCGATCTCTGCTGTCCGTGTTCCGAAAGCAAACGCCGTGGCTGGTAAGTACTGGGCACCCTTACTTACATACGCTGCTTGCGACGATGACTTTGTTAATTTATAAATGTAGCAATGGCAGCAACGGAGTTCGCTTAGTCGGACGCGGTCCCTTTTCCAAATTCAAGGAATCCAAACGCCAAGAAGAACGGCGAGATCTTTTCCTGGAGGATGGATAAGCAACGTCGACCCTGACTCACAATGGTAAGCGTCAAAGAATTTATTTTACCGGACCAAAGTTCGTTCCCCCCCCCCCTCTGTCGCTGAAACCGAGTGCGCGCGCGAGCGAGGTGTAGGAGTTTCCTGATGCAGAGGACGAGGACTCCATCTCCAGCGACCGTACAAAGCCATCCTTTTACCTGGCATTTATATACACGGACATTAAGTATGAAGGACAGTGCGTGCCGATAATTTCATGCCAGCGACGAGAGAACAAGTACATATTCTCCCGCTGTTTCCCATGCTAGGCCCCACCAGTTTTGACTTGAAGGGTCGATGGTCCATAAAGCAATCGATCGCTTTACCCTGTCTACTTTAAGGCGAAAATTAATATTAGTTGATTTACGTTTACTGATGTTTCGTTCCAAAAGGTCTGGAAGTCGAAGACCCTTTCTGGTGGTTTTCTCTAAATAGTTAGAACCTCTCTAGTCGGCCTGTATTATTTTAGGAGGTTTGAAATGCGTTAATTAATTTGGAATTAATATTATTTGTCGCCCACAGGTGTCATCGTATATTTTCATAAAATGTATATTAATTAAACTGACATTAATAATATTGGCGTCTAAATACCTTTAGCGCAATTGTATTAAGAATTTCTAATTTACATTAAATAATCTGACTGACATTAATATATTTCGACGCTCATTGTTTCTTTACATATTTCTGACATAAGAATATATATATGTATTCTCTTCAGCTGCTTCTCATTTTACAGTGTTACCACGCATACAACTTTTAGGCTTAATTTCGTTTAAAGAATAGAATGAGAAAGAAAGTCACCATTACGCAATAGTCATTAAGAACAGCGGTATTCTTCGGATGTGCGCATGCTGTAGATACATCATGGAACCGTCGTAAGCAGTCGACCCCTTGCGAAGGATCGGGTCCCCACGCTTCGTGTGGATGGTTAAAATATCTATAAGTCAGATGATGACTGGTCGTTCCGTCTAGGGCCGGCGGAAATGCGAGGTTTGATCACTCGAACCGTTCAAAGTCAGCAGGCCAGGACAAACAAGCCCGGTTGGTTTTGTTAAATATTGGACATGGTCTCCAGCCTGCACGAACTTCGAACCACGTTGTTTTCGGAGACGGCGCCAAAGAAAAAGCTCTCTACAGATTCGGCCAGTTCTTCCGACGGTTTATGTATTTTTCTATCTTGTTTTCCCCGCCTTAAGCGTTCTTTCAATCGCTTCTCTAATATACGCAGCTTTACATTAGCATCCGATTCTATTTAACCGGGAATCTCAACGTGGTTCCTCGTGACTACGAGTCGACCAAATGACGGCTCCGGCGATTTTAGCCAGTTTATAATTATGTCCTGTAGTATAAGAGCCGAAAACAGGTGCCATCGTCCTCACGTTCAGATATTTCCTAAAGTATTTATAGTCCAAACTAGGTAAATAATCTACTCGATCGTGAAATCTGGAAACATTCTACTGAATCTATACCGAGCTCTTAAATATTGCACACCTTTCCATGATTATGATTCCCATGTCAGAACAAAATATCCGACATATTTTCAAAACCAAAACATATGTAATGAAAATAAACTTCATTGGTTTTAGGTTTGATCTTGAGGTTAATTCTTACATTCTATCAAGTTTCTCTGAAGAAAAAAAAATCCATTTTCACTTTGTATTCACACCTGTCATGAAGAACCAAAAAGGTAATCTTTTCATGGTATTTACAAGACATCAAACATAAAATAATACGTCGTGTAAATTCCATATGAAGATTTACTTTTATCTGTTTATGCCAACCATTAAAGTTGAAATAAATACTTATTTTGGCGCGGGAAATTCTTAGTAACTATAGAAGAAAATTCGCATTTGGTATGGCTCTGAAGGATAACTGTTTACGACAGTCACAGGGAGACGATGACTATATGGTAGATTTCTCACGTTTTGAAGTAGACTGACCAATCATAAACAGATCACGTACTTACCAGGAAGTTTCGCTCAACCGTGGATTGTGCCTTGATGCGTAAAATTTGGGAGATCACCTTCAATAAACTAATTTTATAGCTATAGTTTATTTTACAGTTTTCAAAAATCTGCTACGCCTTGTACGAAATATTTAGCAAGTAATTTATTGATATCTGTTCACGGGTTATACAGAAATAACCATCATTTGGCGGGAAGCGTAGTTTTAAAGAGAGAAACTACCTTGAGCATGATCTAAATGCAGATGAAGCAATGTTCGTCAACTAAGTCACAGTAATACTACATAAATTTAAAAAAATTATATTAATAGTAGGTAATGTGTATCATTTCTCAAAACGAAATATTAAAATCTTAAAAATGATTAAACACGTTTTCTGACTCTCAGTGATTCTGCTTACCGCGACAGAATCTGCAACTTTCTAAAGACAACTTGTTCCGTCCCTAATAAGTAAGTATTTGAAATAGTTACTAACTACCCTCTTATTCAGACGGCTACTAGCCTCTATACAAGGCGCGATTTAAGAAACACTTATTCGAAAGACTACAGACAGTTCTGAAATTCCGTGGCGTAGATTAGAAAAGACATCGCAAGACATCCTGCGGAAGCAATAACCGTAAGAACACCGTGCCAGTTTGGTCTGGAAACGAAGGTGCCAGTATCGAGACATCTGATTAGATGGAATAAGGAAAATGGACTAATTACTGCCAACAGAAATGGAAATAAGAACATCGGTTTTCAAAGCTTTTACACAGTTTCCACAGGAGCAAGGAAACATATTTTGAAATAATAATAAAACGTGAAAGTTATCAGTTTTGAAACCTTAATACGCCCTGTGTTCCAATAAATATTGCCCGAGGAATCGTTCAAGCTCATTCTTTTATCGGCGCCCAAAGGAAAATCCCACATAACTACTTCCGGGGCGGTAGCCTTGCACCACGGCTCCGGAAAAACCGCGAGATTTCGTTTTGGGCATCAGAATCCTTCGAAAATTAATAGTTCAATAACGACGAACACGCCACCTGGCGTCAGAAATGGGAAAAACGAGTAACCAAATAAATATAGAATAAGTGCGCAATTATAAAAGTCACTAGAAAGAGATTCTTGTCAATAAACAGGATAGAATATTTCGCCAAACAGCCAGCTGTTCCAGAGGATGCGAGTTAAATACAGGCTAGATTTTCTGTACTTTATATATATTTTTTGTTTTGTATAGATAGCGCTTTAAAAAAATGAATAAATGCATAAATAAATTCTAATGGCTGCTATTTTTTTCCCCCAGAGTTGTGCAGAAATCCGTGGAAAGAAACGTTAAAAACAGACCGTTATGGACGAGAGGTTCGTGGCAGCAAGAAAGAGTTGATTGCGGCCGTGAGCGGGTTAGCCGAACTAAAAGTGATGAGAGTGAGCACCGAGAGGATTATGAAAACGACCAGTGCAAGGGTACACGGCGACAACGTGTGCGCGCAGTTCTTTCCCGATAACCACTTTGCAGTCTTGATTAGGTACTACATCGTGTGCACCACCGGACATATCCATATACTGAAGAGTGATGGCGAGGTTAACAAGGTCTCCGATGAGATGAAGGCCCGTGAACCGTTCGTGTGGTTCACGAGGCAGACGGCCGTGAAGCCCACCCTCAGCGCCGATGATAGAAACAGGGTTACGGCCGGAAGTTTCTCAGATCTCAGGGCTGCCGTCCAAATGGGTCAGGACATCAGGGTTTTTATAAACGCTACGAAGACCGCCCTGCCGATCCACGCCTTGCAATACAGCGCTTCTGAAGTGACCGCGCAGAACGTGAGGCTTCTGAATTATGACGAGAAGAACACGCACCACGAATTTCCTCCGAAACCCGAGCGGCTGTTCACGGCTCTCGGAACGTCTCGGGGGGTTGTCACGTCAGCCTGGAAGATGGGGAATCACACGGGACTGCACACCTCTTCCTACGATTCGTCGGTCTCCTGGTTCGTGGACCCGTGCTGGACTCTGGATTACGTCAGCGGTGGATCTAAGCAGATTTTCTCGCGCGGAAACCTGGTCGATAAGGTGAGAAACGGGCACCGGATTCGCGTACGTATAGGATCGGCGGTGATGAAGGCGTCGACCATTTTCCTGTTGAAAGACGACCACGTGACGATACAGGTGACCGACCAGGTGAACGTAACCTCGGATAGGAGCCTCGGGCATGATCTCTACTGGAAGTGGCAGCTGATATCGACGAAAGGCTGGGTGACCACTCTTTATCATCAGGCTGAGGGCGACGCCAAAAGCGGCGAGGCGATCACGTACGAGGAAGTCCACTGGTACACAGACAGTAACATCGGGGTGAAAATACCCGTCAGGAATCGCAAAGTCGAGAAGCGGCAGCTAAAGTTTGTGAGGTCAAAAGTGAAAACCGGCTCCGACCTAAGAGTGGGTTTCAACAGAGCGGCAGGCGAGCTGCCTTTCAAGTTGTACGGCACGTCCGTCGTACATCTCCTGCCCGGTCCGTTTTTCGAGGCTCAGAGTTCAAAGATCTCGGTGCAGCTGAGTAATCGCAGACTGAGTTTTGGCCGGAACCCCACGAGAGTCTTCAACATCTTCTACTCTTTCGGGAAACTGAGGAAGACCTATTGGGATGTTGGGAAATACACGACCTTCAAACCTATTAATCATGTTTACAAGCTGTTTCATTGGTTTCTTTACAACTGAATCCGGGCGATAATCCTCCCCACTTATAGCTGTATATTACGAGAATAAACATTTTTACAGGAGAACAAATGGCCGATTTTGAATTTTTATCATCACACGGAAACGTGAGTACGGGCGAAACTTTCTCAAGACATTGGCCCACTATAGCTGTCCAGTGGATCCTTCGGACAACCGCTGCCATCGTTAATGCTGTTGTAAGCGCAATGCGCTAAGTTCTCGAGGCGCGATTCTCTCGGTTACTGCGTGAGAGAATAAGATCCAATGGGTTGGATGATGCAGCTTCATGAAAAAAGAATTTTTTCAGTTACTAAATTGTTTTAACTTCGAGTGATGAGAGAATAAACAGAGATCTGATCACGAATGGGCTGTAACCAGTTCCTCCTGCTTGATCATTACCACGGGAGAATCAAGATCGATGACTGTCGGAGAGTCGCGCCGACCAATGGCCGTCGTGATGGTTCTACCGAACTAGAGGAAGGTAAGCGGTCAGGTGTTGAACTCATTAGCAGGACAGACCACTCGACCGTATCATCTTGTGTCCAGGCGGCGTAGGTTTGCATTTCCTGTTGGTACTAATCTTGCGGCCAGGCGGCGTAGGTTTCCGTTTCTTGTTGGTACTGATCTTGCGGCCAGGCGGCGTAGGTTTGCATTTCCTGTTGGTACTACGAAGACCGGTTTCATGCGCCCAGGATCAACAAATATCAGATCCTTTTAGGAACTGCGCAAACTGTTTTCAGGATGATCCTCCTCCCCTCTGGTACAGAACAAAGTAGGTAGGCTTCGTTTTACCGTCGTTTCGCGTCTTCTAACTTCAACAAGATCATTATCTCACTACACTTATTGATTTTTACCAATTCCTTGCAGAAGACGGTCATCGAGACAGACAGCATGGCTACGCTTTCGGCAGAGCTCCTCTCCTCAGTCCGAGCATAAGGCTGGTGAGAGGCTGCGTAGAACAAGGTGGCCCAGATGCCCTGCAAACTCTGAGCTTCTAAGATGCTGGTTCGCGTATTGTACAATGGACCCACCCTACAATACACCCAGAAACTGATTCTGTCTATGCAACGAAGCTGACATTAGAGCAAGAGAAGGCCCAGCCAAGAATCTAGTGTTATCACGCGTTACAGTATAAAAATGACTAATTGTCTTTCTCGCTCTACGTTGGCATAAGTCCTGTCACTAAGGATACTAACTGGAGAAGTTGGTAGGCAGCACCTTCAGTATCCTTTTGAGAAAAATGTTATTTTAACAAAATAAAAAGCAGAATAAAAACAAATGAATTAGCCATGTTAAAATTAGACCAAAGGAATTAAACTTTATTGTATAAACTTCTTTATTAAGGTATATAAACTATATTAGAGCGAAATTAATTACTTTATTAAATACCTTTAGAAGAATTTTTCATCATTTATTCAGGTTTTATATCGATATAGAGATCAGAAATGCGTTAATTGCTAAATTAGAGAGAGAGAGAGAGAGAGCTATCAGAAAATAATGAGTTTTATTTGTCAGACAAAATTAGCAGTCATTCTCTTTATATTGGAGAATAGAGTGTTTCTGAACACTTTCAATGTTCCTTCCATGACTGAAATCAACTTTCTAAATGATGGTGCAGTTACCTTAGAGCTTTTGCTTTGAATTTTGGAAGCAGTTCAAAAACAGCAAACACCTGGCATGACACCGAGTAAGTGGCATGCATTTTCTGTTGCAGTGTGGTGTCAGGGTATGAAATACCACTACAGTTCTTTGAAGTTCCCTCCCATTCCTGGCACTTGTCTTCTCGAACCACCAGAGGACGACCCAAAGACTGGTGCACAGCCCAGGCCATATCTTGAGCTTTGTTTTTCGCATTGCTAGTGGCTAATAGACTGGCCTGACGCCTGAAAAAGAAAAGCGAAAAGAAATAAAATCGGCAAACATGCTTCACAAGGTTTACCATGTCGGAGCCACAGAACAGTGCCTACACATGCAGTTACCGAGAGACATGAAGTTACCGCTATTTTAGATTGATGAGATGAAGCAAGCTACTGAGCCAGCCTTTGGGATGAACATACATAACCAAAAACTTAAACATAGCTCTGACTTTCTCTTTACAGTAGACAGTCATTTGAATTACCTTATTCATAACCATTTTAAAATAAGGCATACACATCAGTTGGGCAAAGAACAACAAAAATAAACATGAAACAAATGCAAAATAACTAAAAAAATCATGGTAGACAAGTCTCATTTAGAGAGAGACAGACAGACAGACATAAAGAGTTCACATTTCTCATACTAAATTACTTAAGGGGAGATTTTTAAGAAAAATTGTTACAAAATAAGATTAAATCTGAAACCACCACCATTTAGAAAAACAATAATTAAATATCTTGTTAATTTTAATTGGTTTAACAATTTTACAGGGTGATAATGCATGGAATATGAACACTAACCAAATGGTTGTAACAGTTAAATATGAAAGGTCAGATGTGTATCCTCACTTTTATTTATGCTGCAACACATTATGAATGAAATATGATCAATGGTGCTTGATAGCAGTAAACACTGTAGTTAATGAGATATGCAAAATATTCATACGCCTTCAGAAATTCAAGTTTCTGTTTAAACTCATGCATGTGTGAGTATATAAGGTTAAGAGTTTCAGTGACAAACAGAAAGCAGTATCAAAGATGTTTGCACAGATTAAAACAAATATGTGGTGCTTTGAAGATGAAATTATAAAGGAAAACATGAATGTAACCAGTAAAAGTGAGACAAAAATAAGTTTCGAGATGTTGAAAAATATTTACAAAGGACCCATATAAGTAAAATCATCAATACATTTCTGTCCAAATGTCTAAAAGGTTTCTTTTATTTTTTTTTAAAATTTAAACCAACTTACAGTTCAGAAGATATAAAAAAATCTCTCTAAAGCACAGTGCTTAGCCATTATCAACCAGTGTGTGACATGTACTGTTGTGAACATTACCATAAGGTGCAGCCATTACCAAGTTATAATTTCTAAATCTGTTCCAGCTTGTAAAAGATGAGAGATAAGGGATAATAAGGATTAGCAAAAATTAGATCCTCTTGTCCTCTTAATCAGCAATTCTACAAGAAAGCATCAATTATAAAGTTTGAAACAGTTTCCATTAAACATCGTATAAACATGTCAGTTGGAGCATTTTCAGTACACTGAAAACTCTAAGTTATGAACTGTGATAAATACTAACAATATTTATCTCAGCAAAGTAAAAAAAAAAAAATTATTTTATTTACTCCCTCAGCTACATTGCAACCAGGATCTGTCAGTTCCAAAGTGTGGAAGCTGTTTAGTTGGTAAAATAATTAGAGAGAAGTCAGCTTGTCATAGCTTTAGATTATCTATAACATACGCAGTGTTCGTAAACTTCTCTTCTCAGGCCTTACACAGACAAAATATTCAGAAAAGAAAGAAAAAAAACACCACCTTGGAAATACGATGAAAGAAATAATACTAGTGTCTAAAAATTGACCTTGTTTTATTGGAATTGTTAAAACAGGAGTGTATAATTAAAACACAAACTGTATCACGGATACGCAGCAGCTAAGGTTCGGTCATTGACATGTACAAGCCAGACTGTTTATCTAACTTATAGCACAACCTCTCTTGATCTTCTCTACCAGAAGTTTTTTCTAGCCATTAGTCAGCCAGGGAAGCTGGTTGCAGCATACTCGTTGGATACCACCTGCTGCTCAACTTAGAAGTCAGTTTGCTCTTCCGTGCATGCAAAAAAAAAAAAAGAGAGAGAAAATCTCTCATTTACTGTATTCCAATATCTATCAGCAAAATCCTTGTACATACTGAGAGAGACATGTTGAACATTTTGTCTCTGTTTGCAATTAAATTTGTTTTAATCATAAATTGCATATTTGTTAATATAGATATTCCTCAATTTACAAATAAGATGTGTTCTTGAAGAATGGTGTGTAAATCAAAAATTTATTTCTCATAATGCAAAATAATGCTCTCTCTTTACAATAATGTGAACACAATCATAAAATAATGATGATACTGTACTGTAATAATAAAACTCACCTAATTGCTATGGGCAGCTTGGCATGAAGAGATTAGTGATTGGGGAGAGCAAGAAGTGGTGGGTTACTAGCTACCTTCTATTGGGGCTGGTAAGGAATCTGGGCTGGGTGATGGAGTTTGTGTTGTCAATGAGGACAATGGTTGAGGTTTGGAGGTGGGGTTTGCAGAAGTTACTGCTGTACAAGGCTTGAAGCAAGCATCAAAAGTTGTTTGGACACCTCTGGTAAAGTTCCCTCTAGCAACAAAGAGCATCTTCTACCTTCCAAGTCAAGGTGATGGAGCTTTCCAGGTTGGGGTCATTTTAAAAATGTTTGCAAGACCTTATTCAAAATGATTGAATGTGGTCAACATATGCTTCATAATGAGGAATTTTGGAGGTGGAGGTATTTGCTTTTCATTTTTGTTTTGCAGTACTGCCCTTTGGTTTTGAAGCTGATCAGATTTTTGTTCATCAGCTCCTCCCATGTGAGACTCAGAATCATCCACTTCATTAAAGCCAGTTTCTTTTGCTAAACCCAACAATCTGCTTACAAACATGCTCTACAGCATCCTCAAACCCTAAGGCATGAATGCACTATGGCCACAACCTCTTCCGCACACCATCCACTGACACCAGAGTTACTTCATTCCAAGATTTTGCTACATCTTCCACTGCCTTTTTAATACTGTAACCCTTCCCAAACTCTCAAGTGGAGGATGTCTTTGTCATCCATCTCTGTTGAAAGCTGCTTCATGACGCATTGTGTGTAATACACTTAGAAGGCAGTGACAACACCCTGGATCATCAGCTGTATCAATGGCATTATTGTAGCATAAACATCACATTAATGTTATCAACAAAATCCTTGCAGTGAATGGGATGGGCAGGAGCACTGTCTTGTCAAGTTTTCTGTCTGCGCAATATTTCGTGAATGGACATAATTTTAGGTTATGTAATCTAGGAAGAGCGATGCCATCATCCACACTTTATAGTTGGATCACCAGACCACAGGAAGATTTGCTTTGGAGTAAACACTCAAAGCCAGTGGATTTTCACAGTAGTAAATTAATTAAGGCTTAAGCCCGCAATCACCCTTCAGCGTCACCCTAAGTGTAGGACAAACTTTAGCTGCCTTGAACCCTGATGCTGTCATTTCCTATTTTGAGATGTTAAGAGCTTGATGGAATTTCCTTCCAAAACAGGCCGCCAGTCTCATCAACGGTGAACATTTGCTTTGCCACATAGCTCCCCATCCACACTGATTTCCAACTTCTATGGGAAACTCTTGGTCATTTTGATAAATGCACTTTGCTCTGAACATTTCTTGAAGTAAATTCAGACACACGGTGCACATGCTAATCGTTACACAAACTGAGAAGAGGAGAAATGGTGATGCAGACACACGAGATGAATAGTGCGCAGTACACTGATGCAGAAGCCTCTTATTTATGATGCACAATTCAAATTTTGTTAAAGTGAAAATATGTAAATCAGGACTTCCTGTATTATATAACCCAATCTCCATTAAACCATTTCTTTTTAATGCAACCCCACCAACTCTAATAGTAGCATCAGTCGTGCATTATACTGCAAGAAGTCTCTTCATTCTGCGGTGGCAAGGTGCCCACTGTAACACAAAAAACCAGTATTGGTCTGCAAGTGTCAATAATGCAAGGGAGGTAAATCATGCCACAGCAAAGGTAACAAACAATTCCGAAAATTTTTTTTTTTCAATAAATGCATCATTAACATAGTTTTGTCTCCCCCAATTAAAAAATAAAAGATTGTCAATCTTTTCTGCATCTTTTTTTTGTCTGCTCCATCTGAAATCATCTTTATCCCAGATACCTATCTAATTTCTTTTGCATTATTATAAATTTATTTTTGTGGTCTCATTCAAAATACTATTCATTGTTTATAATAATAAAAACAAAGCATTTATTATCTATTTAAATGACTCATTTAGGAATATTCTTAAATATATCAACTTGTTCTGTTCAAAATTTGGGAAAAAAAACATTGAATAGTTATATAAATAGTTATTCAAAGTTTGTTGAACCTCTGAATCACTCTTATTAAGAAAAAAGTATCTACAGATCTACATGTATGCACAAAGTCAATGGAGTCCTTTCACATCATTCTCCAACTGGAAAGCTACAGTCTCATAACCTACCTCCGGAGTTTTCTACCTGTCTGGTTGTGTTTGAGCGAGTTAATCACAGATTTTGGTTACATATCTCTTTAATTTCTACATGCAACCCCGAATTCCTGAGATACCAAATTACTATCTGGTAAAAAGTAAAAAAAAAAAAACATTTTGCAACCTTTGACATATTCTTTTTAGTGGGTAGGCAATTTACAGACTTCTCCAACATTCAACCAAATTTTGAGACCTGTTTAAATTTGAATATAAATGAAAAATACATACTGGCCATCCAAAAAAGGCAAGACAGACAGACACAGAAAAATAAGGAGAGTACAGAGGAAAAACGCCAGAGAGCCACAGAAGCGTGAAGAACCCATCAGCAATCTCCAAACAGAGAAAAATAACTGACAGTGATGTTGGGTTGCACGTAAAGTAGCCAGGAAGAAGCCATTCAGCAGTAAGGAGAGACCAAAATTACTGAACTTTGTACGAAGACACCGGGGTTTCGGATTACATTTTATGGATGTAGCAAAAGTAAAAAATAATCTTTATTCATCAAAGTGGTTGAATACATCTTTTTGATTCAAGGTCTGTAAGTGATATAACCACCAAACTTTACTTTACCATCTTGTACATCTCTACGGCAGATAAACATTAATTCTATTTACATCTCATCTGGTTTATATTGCACCTCACCAAACCAATGGTCTGTGGCTGGTGCCATTAGGAAGGTTGCTTGTTATATAGTTAAAGCAGAGTCTAGAAGGAACTTTTAAAACAATGAGAAAATGCTTTACAAAATTAAAATTAAACAAACAGGATTTTAAGTATTTTATTTAGGGGTAAAATAATTTAAAAACAAAAAAAAACAAAGAATTTTAGCAATTAATAATGAGTAGTTCAAGGAAGAAAAAAACAAAATCTGTTTTTTGTTGTTGTTCATTTTTATATTTAATTTTAGGAATATTCAAATGGAACTTGGTGAGATACCATTATGGAAATGCATTAATTTTTATCACAAAAACTACAGCATAGAGGCTCAAGCCAAAATACTTCAGAAGAGTTACAGCAGAATCCCTGATGTTTGGAAGCCTGAATATCAGACTGATCAGTTTTGTCACAGATGTCTCAGACACTCACCTGTGAAGCTTTTCAAAATCTGGCCCATTTCATAGGGAATAACCCAATAAAAGACTCAGAATAAACTTATCACAAAGTTCCAGCAATAAACTATTTAAGAATGCTATCAAAAAAATAAAATTAAATATAGACTCTCATTTCTGTGACCTATGCTCAATGACCACAAATTGTTTGTGTTCTCAACATTCCAAAGATGACGACGTTTTGTCTGAATTATCTCCCCCTGTCAACTTTTGAACTGTTTGAGGGGGAAAAAAAATCCTCACAAATTTCCATTAACACAAAATTAAATGAAAAACAAGAAAAAAAAACAAAAAAACATCTAAACGTTGGAACTGAGCTGGACTTACCGAAGCTTTTCCAGACTTTTGGCAGAATGAAAGAAAACTGGAGACCCAACCTCCACTGTGTCGTCAAGCTTTTCCACAAGCTGATTACAAATGTTCTGGCACTTCTTGAAATCTGTGAATGTCACTTTCACCTCTGATGCCACACAGTAAACCGCTTCCTCTCTCCTGGTCGTTGTGAAGACTTCGTAGTCTTTATCCTGAAAAAAAAAAAAAGAGAGAGAGAGAGAGACTGCAGTAAATTATGGTCCAGATGTTGACAATAGGAACCCTTGCCTAAAATCATAATGTTAAGCCCGTTTAAAATCTTTCTTCTTCTTAAATGGTCCTTGTAAAGATTTGTTTTCTATTTTCTTGTGATTAAAAAAATGAAATAACAAGTATAAAAACAGAGGGAGGGAGGCAGACAATTAAATTCTGATATCTAAAATGTTGGAAGATGAAATAGTAAAGCTGTAAGCTATGTCATCCAAGTTAGCTTCCTACATTTCAACAGTAGCAGCTTAAGAACTTTGTTTCTTCACCCTTTGTTTACCAAAGATTCAAACATCAATAAGATAATTTTATGCATCACTGAGAAAGCTAAATGAGATCATGGTTTGTTAAAATATTCAGGTTAAGCTGTTTTATCTAAGATAGTGTTAATAATAAACTGTTACTATAGATGGCATTCTAAACATCTCAATATTGGGAGAAAAACTGTAATAAGAAAGGAATTTCAGAGATCAAATGAAAGTATAATAACCTTTGCACTAGGGACTTACATTACTTACAAGTTTAAAAATGTAACCTGGAGCTGTTCGACAGAAAATGTACCATAGAAGTACTGATGATTTCCATGAGTAGTAGTAAACATAAATTAAAGTTAAGCCAAACAAATTGTGTATTTGGAAACCTCAAAAAATACCTTTTATTTAACATTAACAACACAATCTGTAACTATGAGAATAACTGTGCAAAAATAATTAAGCCTTCATACCCTACTATCCTTCAAATGTGTATTAGTCAGCACAGGATAAGCTATAGAAGCTTTTGCACAGTACCTTCATAATTAATTCTAACCATTTGTTATGACAAATCCATATTGCTTCAACCCTATGTTTTGCATTACAGGTGTGTTAACTAAATATACAGCCAGTTCAACATAAATATTAACTAAAACTAGTTTGAGGTGCAAATGCACCTCATGGAAGGTTAAAGGAAATATATGATATCACACTAAAAAAAAAAAAGAAAAAAAAGCTGGTTGAGTATTCAGAGACAGAATTTTTGTAGATAAGCTTTATAAATAGATATCCCATAAAATCCCTAAATATGCTAACATTTGGTTTGTTTGAACTTTAACAAACAATGGAAAGAAAAATACTAATAACTAGAAAAAATGGCTCCTTATCGACTCCTATAAAGAACTAAAAGCTGCGCCTACAGACACACACACACACATATATATATATATATATATATATAACATAAATTTTAAAGACTGTGAAGACTGACTGGGTTTGGTTTACCCTACCTCCTTACAAGGTTTCTTCTTGTTTTACACCAGTCAGCTAGAAGAGATTCCCCCAGTCTTCTCTTCCCATATCTAACAATGAAGAGTTAGCAGGGACTTGTGTTATGTTATCCATTCTGTGCAATTACATGACAAGTGCTGCAGCGGGGAGGGGGTCTGAGCAGCTGCCAGGTCCACTGCTCTCCTGACATCCATGAATACCAAACAAGAGAATCAGTAAATGTGAAATAATCATCTATTTACATTTAAGAGCAAGTAAAACTTCTTATTGTGTGAATAGAAAAGCAAAATAATTTGTATGTAAATGAAGGCAAATTCGTGTAGCAATACATGAAAGTCAGTTTCTCCATCTGCAATAGTATTTTTATGACAAGATTTTAAAGAATTCTCTTTGCTTTGTATTTGCAATAGAGAAAGCACTAGTATGAAGCTAAGTCATTAAGTGAATTCTGATTGTGTAGACATCAAACAGAAGACCAAAAGAAGCGGTACTGACAATGGCACTATGAATGATATATCAGATGATGACATAGCTGAGGTACAGGAAATAATTTTGCATGACAGGTGAGTAACTTATAGCAGCATTAGGTTGAACAATCTGCTTTAGTCACAGTACAATCCATGCTATTACGTAGTCTAAAGTCACCTGGGCTTTTGTAAATGCTAAACCTGCTCAAAATGAAGATTTCTTAACACATTACCACCAGCACAACCCAGACATTAACATTTTTTCTCTGACAGTTTAGTAAGTTTGTAACCAACTCATTCGCCATGGATTAATGTTGTGGCACTGGGTAAATGGTGCATTTCAGTTTAAGAAAGTCTCATTTAGATAAAAAAGATTTAGCTTTTTTTCTTCTTCTGAAAACTAAGTCAAATTCAAAATAAGTGTTATCAAATTTACTAGCATTTCTCTTTAAATTTATATTAACAAATTCTAGAGACCACCATGTTGCTATGGCAACTTTCTAGAATCTGACATTACTACGGATGCTCATTAATTTATTCTTCGCCAAAGCTATTGAAAAACCTTTAACAACCAAAAACTTACCAATTTGAGGATAACCACAGCACTAGAAAAGAATGTCAAATGTGAAGGGTTTTTAGTGTAACTGATTCTAAAAAATTAAAAAGATGGATAGATGATTTTATTGGTATGTGTGATCACTACATCCAGCAATCACTCAATAACTGGCCATCCACAGAAGAAAACATGTTAGTTTTGAGACAGAAACAAAGGGACAGACTACATCTAATGAGGATAATCTCTCCAATGCATCTAGAAATGAACCTGTGGAGTCATTTCATCAGATTTAAAATGGAAAGACGAGTGTTATGCAGCTACTAAAAAAGCTAAATTATTAGAGGTGCTGAACAGAAGCATCTGGTATAAAACTGAAGAATGATTCCTTTTAATAATGCTTTGATTCAGCTACTGCTACATCTGAAATATGAAATGCAGGCTTAATACCCATATCTGCAGAAAGATATAGATAGCTGAAACAGGTTCTAAGATGGCTTACTCAGTGTAATTTGACCTACACAGAGATTAGACACGTGGAAGTTGCCAAGTTTGTTATATGGAAGACTGAATATTTTGAATACTCTTCTCAGAGAACTTAAAAATTTAAGCTTCAGATATGTTCTACATTAGCTACTGACCTCAAAGGTCACCAGTTAAAGTTGTTTAAATGCAAAAGTGGATCAGATGTTCCGGAGTTTTTATTGTGACAGGGTGGTTATATCTCAGTTTATCTTTCTGGGTGGCTTGATGAATCTGGCTGCATAAATGCATTTAGTAGTTAAAGATTTAATATGTATTCTGGGTTTTAAAAAAAGTAGAGCAGAGAAAACTTCAGCATTAGTGTGTGTGTGTGTGTGCGTGTGGAGACACACAAGCAACGGAAAGGTCCACAATTATGCAAAGAATTTATTATTAATAAGGATGTTGGTAATTTTTAACAAGTAGACCATTAGTGTACTATGGTGTAGTATTAAAATGGCAGGAAGTCTATGATTTATAGGCAGCTCCTATGAACCAAAAATGTTGTTTTCTTTTTATCAAGCATATTTTTTAAACAAATTTACAGAGATATATCCCACAATACACCGAGGAAGAACATTCCATGTGTTAAACATCTTGTTACTAAATAAAGAATCTTGAATTAATTACCTCCTACAAAAAAAAAAAAAAAAAATATATATATGAATCTGACATTCAAATTTTCATCCTCTTTTTAAAAAATTTCAAATATCTGCATCATATTTCTTCTTAGTTTCCTACTAGTCTCTCTGCTGTATAGGTCAAATCATTTGCTTCCATGGCCTCCTTTGTACTTAATTCATTAGCAGAGATCAATAGATTCACCTTCCACTGGGCAGAAAGTCAATCATTGCTTCATGTTTAATGACTACCACAATGAATAAAAAGAACTTTTTGTTTATATGGGATTAAATATGAATCGTAGTTAATGCCATGTAACAATGATTTTTTTAAAATCAGTCTGTAAAGATGACTGGATCAGATTTAAACAGAAAACCCATTGTTTTGATTCCTATGATACACACGTTTAGTGTAGTTACTGTAAGTATACCGATATATTTCCGATAATCAGATAACTGTAAATGACCATAGATACACTATTTCGTGTGAAGGGGCAGAGAGAGCATGGAAACTATTTGTAACAACCAGTATGTTTAATCCTCCACATAAGTTAGAAGTAAAAACTGAGGTGTCCCCCCCCCCTCCAACAAGAAGCACTAGTTAGTATTTATATTGAGTTGGTCAGATATGGTCGTAATTTAAAAAAAACAACAACACAACACAGGATTAGAACGATATATGTGGTTACAAAGGGATTATATTATATTAATAAGGTGCTGTATGTCACAGCCCCTGGGACCCAACTTGTCCTGGGTGGGTAATACAGATTTGAAGGATGGCATGCAGAGGGTTAAATATTGGTGCTGTATCATTTATTACGTCGCCTGACAGAGCCGTGGTTAAAAACCCTTTCGACAGGTAATTCGAGGGACGGGGGATTCATATAAACTCGGATACTTCTTGCCCTTCTCGGCACGTAACTAGTCCCCACCCAGGCCCTAGAAATCCCCATCTTTGTCTGCCTGGCCTGCGACAAACGAACGGGCAGATCTGACTGGTCGAATCAGCTGGCCGCAGGGTAAGGTTGCGGAGAAGATCGGCTCCGTGAGTGGGCGGTGGGGCCCTACCTTCAGGCAGTTGTGCCGGAGGACCTGCAGGATATAATCCAGTCTCCTCGTCACACTGTTCTTGGCCTCCTGGGCCAGCGACTTGGAGGAGGTCGCCATGATGGACACTCGGCACCGATCCGGGAGCGAGGAAAGCTCCCCGACTGCGGTTACCTGGATCCTGCGGCTGTTCTCCCCACCCTCGCACCGTTTGGTCGAGTCTGTGTCATCTTTGCTCATCTCCACAGGATTCGAAGTCGTTGCGAAGGCGCGCGTTGGCAACGAAGGGTGCATCTTATAATCGATCTCTCTCTCTTTTTGGCGCCCTCTTCCGTAATGAGTTTGAACAAGATACACATGGGAGATAACTCAACAACAACAACAACTACTACTACTATAATAATAATATAATAATAATAATAATAATAATAATAATAATAATAATTAAATTAATGCAAAGACAAAACTAATTTTTAAATGTGAATTTTACCAACCAAGAATATGAATTTAAGCTAAAAATTTTATACAATACAACTAAATCGATATTGCTCTTCAGAGATTAAATTTGCACGGTGCAGACAAAAAAAAACAAAGTTTAGAAAATTTAGAAATAAACTGCAACAAATTCTTAGAAATTTAAATTAATGCGATTATTTGGCACTGATGTTCTGTCAGCCCGCTGAATTACTGGTAAATACATAAAGCGAGTTTCGCGTGTCTTTCTAATCGGCAGGGGAAATTTTTTCCTGTAAATATAACATCTTACTCTTTATTATTGTAGAGTGATGTTCCAGAAAGTTTTTGTTGGGTTCAGTGGGGATATTCACCTGGTACAAATGCAGAAGTCGAGGCCATTGCATTGTCGTGTGCATTGATAGTTAGTTACACGGGGTTATCTCCCTTCTTTCAAACACTATTCAACATGGCGAAGGAATTTCTTCAAATTGGCACTTGTTCCACATATATTATACAGCATCTATCCTTGGAAAGTGTTCTTGGCTGTCAACAACAACACGGAACCTACTGATAGATATATGACGTGGGCCTGAATGTGGAAGTTAATGCCGTTTCTATGTATAGCGAACTTTCAGGAAGGGGAATAACTTACTGGCTAAGTAAAAATTGTTTTAATACTTTGTTTTTTGTTGTTGTTGTTGTTTGCCTGTTTACTTATTTTTGTGGTTGTATTTTATTAAATAAAATAAGTAGTTTTTGTTGAGGTTTAAACAAATCTTACGGGTGGTCTTAGAGGCAAACTATTAAATGCTTCTAAGTAGCTTGATACGTTAAGGGGAGGCGACGTTCTGCAGAAGCAAACGAGTCTCTGTGTTTATGAAGCAAACGAGGCAGCCATCTCTGTGTTTATGACTAAATAAAATCGCAGTAACTGTTTGTTGTCTCTTCTTATAATATACGTAAAGTAATGAATAATTAGAAGTTCAAATCGCTTAAGAGTAAATCCTTCTGAGTCTTTGGGCTTTTTGGCAGGACAGTAAAGGAAATCGGTGGCGTCAGAACGTTCAGGATTGCCGCACAGCACACAATCTCCAACAACTATGTCGAACAAGAACGTATTTATAGTCTTCTCGACGGGAAAACTAACCGTAATTTATGCAGGTTGGAAACCGCTACTAAAATGTATTCAGAGTTTCATGAAATGACTGACATGGGCAAGTTTGCCGCAAAAAAAAAATTATATATCTTTTAATTTTCGATAATAACTGTAAAAATCATGTTTGCAGCGAAGCACTTGTTATAGATATAAGTTAATTGGTTTAAATTTGACACAGGGGAAATAAATCTGAAAAAGAAAGTTTTGTCTTTCTACGCGGACATTTACGAATAACTTGTACGTGAGATTCAGAATTTTTCAACTTATTTATGAATCTATTAATATTTTTATTTAGTCGTTCTCTTTTAGTAGTAGTAGCGGTAGTGGTGCGCGTGTGTAAATGTGTTTTCTTGGGAATGCATGCATAACTTCTTTCGGAATGGGGTGGGTTCTGGTAGGGCTCGAAGGTGAGCTTACGGTTTCCGACCACCGAACTGCGGCGCTGTCAGCACCTCAGAGTAACTCTGCGGTAATAAAACAAATTTCTAATACAAGGGAGATAACTAAACTTTTCGAAACGATTTTTTGTTGTTGTTGCTCGAAATTATGATTATTGATAAATCGCGCAATAAACCGATCGCGATTTGTTTTATTTCCTTAATAATAATGATTGATGCCAACGGACCCATTTAAAATACCACTGCCAGCTTTGAAGGATTTATTTAAAAAAAAAAAAAAAAAAAAAATATATATATATATATAGGTTTTCCCAGCATTCTTTTGCAGCAGTTATCCCCCCCCTTTTGATAATTCCCTCGTATTGGTGTGGAAACAAAGGAACTCGGGTGTACCGGACCCGCTGGTTATTTAGGCGAGCAGCTGTCGATGATAGCTCGAATAAACTCACGACCTCAGGCTTAACAAAAGCAGGCGGGGGTGGGGGTAATTTTTCCTTTTACAATGGGCAAGTCGGAAAATCTCGAATCTTCGCTTGTTCTTTTTCTATCCTCCTCCCACGAAACAGATGGATAATATCGTCTGCCCCCCCCACCACACACTGGCAGCAACGGAAAGCTGACGCTATCGCATCTTTCCTTTCTGCCGGCGTCGTCGACTTTCGGCCGGATATTCCTAAGATTAACCCATCCGCGTTCTGGCAGGAGCCGGCCGGTCAGTGTTGCATTGTGGGAAAAGTGTTTTTTTTTTTTTTAAATCTCCGCTGAGGATAGAAGAAACTCGTTTCGTCTTCCGTACACCCGCCTAAACAATACATTACACGGAACTATGCTATATTTATCGCCATTAACTTTGAGGGGGGGGGCCGAGTAGAGAAAAACCCACCAGGCATGTCCTCGGGGGCGTGTGAATGTCGAAGATACGATTGTGACTGACACGGCAGGTGGCAGTTTATCAGCGCCACCAGGGGTATTATCTTTCCGTACTAGCATTCGGCTAGTGCCCCGGCGTGTGACGGCCATCCCGTTTCTATTGAAACAACCAGTGCCTTTATCCCTCTCTTAACTATTTTTTTTTTCTGTCGGCGTTTGTCTCCCTCCTTGCGTCTTTATTTGCGAATAAGAGAAGATAACTCTCCCCCCCCTCCTCCTCCTCCTCCGCCACCAGCTAGGTTGATACGGTAATCGTACCTCTCGTCTAATTTATTCCTTACGAGTGGATCGGAACACAGGGGGGGAAGAAAAGGGGGAAAATCCGTCGATCATGAAAAAAAAAAAACAAAACAAAAATACTTATTGCTTTTTTACCCCCCATATTTTGACAATCACAGAAAGGGCCGACTGTCTGCTAAATCTGGGCGGGGCGGGGACCGGGACCAGGTCGGCACCACCACCCTAGAATAATTCGATATTCTCCAGCCCCCTCCTCGGGATCTAGAAATGAAGATTTCCCGCTAGGGACGACTTTCGACAGATTTCCTTTACCGCTCTGGCGACACCTGAAACAATCCCGTGCCTCGGAAGAGCCCGGTTCGCCGAATACTGTTTCGGGCCAGAAATAGACGGCGTCGCAGATAATAAAACAACACATCTTAGATGATAAAGGAATATATATACACAAAGAGAGACATATTTAAATAAATACCCGGAACTAGTAGAGTTTTTAATATCGATGCGCTCATGTTACCTTTCTGTCATTTTGTTTTCGCATGGCATCGCAGTTGCTTATTTTCCTCCATTACCGTCCGTTTAGGAACTGACGCTAAGATTCCCTACTTTTTTTTTGGTGTTGTTATCCATATATTTTTGAAAATGTGTCGCATCAAGTTTTTGTTGAAGCCAGTAAGCGCTCACGGAATGTAAACGAAGGTCCGGATCCACATTTCAGCTATTCGAAGAGATTTTGAAAGATACTAATTTCTCCTAAGTGCCGAGATCAGGTGTTGCGTTATCCGGAGATCGTATGACTATAAAAATAACGAGGAAGAGAATTTTTTAAAGCCGAGTGGACCTGGTTTTCGCCGATAGCAGACGTACACGGCTTACAGGGCTCCAGTGGGGCTTAATCGGGGAGATCTTGTTTTGACGGCAAAACCGGATATCTGCTAACAAAACAGCTTAGAGCGCGGCAAAGGAAAATGGACGGGCCTAAAATAAATCTTAAGAACAACAAACTGCGAATTAAAGATGGTTAATTCATAAATAATGATGAAGCTCTAAGTAAGTTGTAGCGCTATTGTAATTCATTGCCTTTCTACTAAACATTGACTCTAGAAATCTTATGAGTCAGCTGACCAATCACGTTGCCGTGCGGTGTTGCTCTTTTTGTTTTCCAACTAATTTGCGGAGATCCCGCCCACGTGGTCCCTTAAAGGGAGAAAACCCCGTTTATTCTACCGTCGTAGGATTGATCATCTGCCGATGTCCTCGTTTTAGTTTGATATTATTTCAAAACATCTTTAAGAAAATTGTTTAAGATTTTCTCGTTTTTTTTTTTAATTGGTACCTTTCCTTAGTTAATATTTATACGTAAAGAAGGCGCAGCTCCCTACGAAAATTACGCATTCGTCCTATTCAGTCGCATCCCCCCCCCCATAAAAGAGACAAAAATCGCTTTTATTATATAAACGAGAATGAGACAGCATCGTCTGCTCTGGTCTCAGCTATTTGTTTGGTTTATTTCCGATTGCCTTTCCTTTTGATACGGAATTCCAATTCATTATTTTACTTATTCTTTCCCTTTAATCGAGTAAGCAAAGTTCACCGCGACAGAACTTTCCCCCTTTGTGCGCCTGTGTCGCTTTCCTACTCTTTGATACTTCAGCCACTGAAAAAGTTTTTGATGACGTCAAAAGCAGGAACGCGGGTCGTACGACTGCCATGTAGACGAGCACCTGTCGTGGCACAAGATAACATTTTAAAGACAGAAACTTAGTGAAAACCTTAAATCATTTTAATTAGACCAAGGTAGAAGAAACGTGTCAGAACTAAGAGTTCTTCCTTGCGCAAACGCAGGAAAAATATCTTCTGAAAATCTAAAGCCCCAAAGGTGTGACAAATAATTATTAATACTTTTAAGAGGGCACACGCCAGAGATGAAAAAGGTTTTCGTATATTTTTTTGTTTTTTTGATGACGTCAAAGCAGATCCAAAACAAAGACGGTCCTTTTTTTTGTTATGCAAAAGAATTACTTTCATTGACTATAGTGATTGATGGCGACTGCCCTTCTGGCGGTGTCCGGACATTGCGGGAGCTCGACCGGAAACGTTGGCACAAATTCCAGCCTGAACGTTCGGAGGTTTCCGTGGACGATGGCCGATCCGAAGACTCTACAATTCCCGAGTTTTGCTCCACCTGACTTTCGGAGACAGCTGACAAGCCGTCGGCTTCTCGCCTCTTCTCTCTGCCGCTAAAGATGGTGAATATATTCGCTACTAGGGGAAGCTGTTTCCGTCGAGGAAATTTTCTGCAAAAGACAAAAAAAAAAAAGAAAAGCAGCAGGAGAAAGTATGCACAGTACTGTCGGTAAGTCTCCAAGCTGTTTCAAAATACAAACCAACCCCATCGTCAACCGTGTGACCAAGAACTTCACCGTTGTTTATAAGGACCTATGCGTTCAGCATTAGGTCGTCTACTATAAATTGTCGGGCAAGCCATAGATATTCCCACTTTATTTTAATAACACCCAGTGAAAGGTGCATGGAAAGTTTCGGGAAATCTAGACCACTCATGTTGTAAGTAAAAGCTTTTCTGCCCGCGTCATATAATAAAAACAGATATAACCCTGTCACTAACTCAACTTGTTAGAGATAAACCATCGTATGATTTATCCTTATTCCTCCTTTTACAAGAATAGAATGGAATGTTGTTGAAGCCTCCCTACCCCAAGTTTTTAAATATTTTACCATAAAGAGTTCTTTACTTGGGAGATAACTGTTTCCATTACCTTTTGCTGTTGCTTGTTTTTTTTTTTTCTGTTTGTATTCACTAGAAATCATTTCTCGCAATAGGTCTATTTCGACGCGAAATCAAATCAATGTAAATATGTCAACTGCTAATCTATCCTTGACTTAATACTGATTTTAATGCCTATAAAATGACTCAAGTTATAGAAAGGTAACAGAATTTTTAACTGGAATAAATTACCGGGTATAGGGCTGACCACGTGACTCGGTTTAGAAATAAAACAGACGTGTATCCCGGTTTCCAGGGTGTGTGTGTGTGTGTGTGTTAGTATATATAATAGCTTCTTGGTTTCCGGGGGAGGAGTGTTAGTACATATAATAGCTTCCTCGACTCCAGAAAATCTACAATAAACAATACTAAAATGTTGTGTGTTTTTTTTTTTTTAAATTTATTCGTGGAGCACGTGCGTGGTGAACAGGTGCGCGGAAATTAATAAAAAATGACCCAGTATTAGCTTTTTCACTGATTGGCTGTTGTATTTTTTTTTTTTTTTTAGTTTTTGGACGAAGCTAGCGCTGTGTGTGTGTGTGTGTGTGTGGAGGGGCGCCCACCTTAAATACCCCATGACAGTTTACTTCCCGGGTCGCTTGCGCATTCTCTCGTCTACGGTGGGAACGAATCCACCTGCGACGGTCCCACGGCTAAACAAAGCGAAAAGCACCTTGAAATCACGTAACATGTCATCCGTACAGAGCCTGGGAAGATATGGAAATTGTACGCATACTAGGAGTGGATGTTATCTCGTGAATTTTATAAATGCGTCTACTTCGGGAGACTCGTTCTAGGCGTCGTGTGCGTGTCAATTATTCGATTAGCGGGGGGATTATGGGTAATGAACGCCAGCTACGCGTAAATTGAACAGAAAGCCGTGACTCTAAACAACCAGCACTGTTCTGAAGCCGGCTCTATTTTCTTCTTTTAATTTTGCGCCGATCGATTTTCCGTGCATAAATGTGATACGCCTATAAAAAACGTCTGAATTATGGAAGGTGAGCTCAGTCGTGGGGGGCCCTAGAATCCGGCAGTCCGAGTCCCATGATGTCGCGCTCCGCACGTGACATCACGTGTCCGCGATAACGACTGCTGAGAACCGCTTTACGATTCCCTTCCGCTGTACGCCATTTTACTTTATTACAAGTTAACGATGAAACAGAGCCGAGGGTCTTACATCATCTTTCTAAACCTCAAGGCGCCCTCACATCACAGAAGTTGGTCGCCAGACGGTCAGGCACGGATCAGAAGCTTTGTATAGTTAGTGATTATTCATCCGGCTCCGCCATTATTATTATTATTATTATTATTATTATTATTATTATTATTATTATTATTATTATTATTAAAGAAACCATGCAAGAGAACTAACTCCCTTATTTAAGAAAATCAGGAAGATGGCATAGAAATAAAACTTCAAATCAACGAAAAAAAAGAAAAAGAAGCTAAATGCGTTAAATACACGAACAAACGCGAACATTCCACTCGTTTTCAATGCTGTAGTTTCATGTATTCTCTGCAAACGCTAGAAAATGTTCGTTTTTACCTTTTTTCAGATCTGCAGTGGATTACAACGATCAGAATTCCCGTCACTATGGCGACACAGGTCACAACGAGGCAGACTACCACCACCACAGTCTCTGGAAATAAGAACGGTAGAAGATTAAGGAGTTTACTTTTAAAATCGCGTTACTCTCAGACCGGCAGCCCCTAATACGGGCTCGCCATTACAATAATTCGACAGGTATGGAAGAGGATAAACAAGTCCTGTATGGCAAAATTATACAATAACAAAAAGTTCGAAAAGTCGATTCTGTTGTCTGTTGCCTCCCCTTTTTTTGCCTGTTCGGGGATTCCTATCAGTGACATGGTTATAAACGCGCTTCATTATTTTCCTCCCACCTCTCTCTCCCCCCCCGTCCCTTGCCGAAAGTTGCGGTTACTCGTAGAATCTATCATTTAAAATTTATTTTGTACGCGAAATGAACTTGGAGAAATGCACAACTCATCTCGTCACGTGCATCCAACTTTTCTGATTTCTATTCAGGGGCCCTTTAAAATACAGGAATCGCAATACGACGAATAGGTAAAATTAATGTGTGAAGGTAGGTCAAAAACAAAGCAGGGTGCATGACCTCACTCCCGGTGAGTTTGTTTGCTGGGTAAGCCACTTTAAATTCTTCTTGAAGTACCCCACTATATGTCAGCCAGCTCGCGAGCAAGGCCGATGTCAACTATTAAAGGCTTCTATTGACTGCTGTAGGCAATTTACCGAATTCCCGAAACTCGAGAGTAACCATGGCCACTGAGGTTGTAAAGAGGAGTACCAGCCAAACAGAGAAAAGGTATCATCTGCTAACTATGCATAGTGCCGACTTCACCTCGATTCACTTATTATTAGTTTTTTCAGCTCCAAATTAAGATGATGTAAGCCAAGCATTGTTGTCACTGTTGGAAACAGTGTGCGCTTCTCAGTTCTTCTGCTACATATTATGACCCCTCCACACACACGTGCGCTAAAGGAATTAATGCGTTCAACCATGAATCCAGGAAACTACGAGATCTATTGTATAATAAGACAATACTGATTGACAACATTTTGCATTGCATTGCAACAAACTCCTTCCACGGACGATTTTAATTAAGTGAGTACACGAACTTGAACTTTGTTAAATATACCAGTGCGAAAAACAAGACGAAGAAAAACGGGAAATGACGTCACGTGGGTTATTCTTTTTACGGGGATTGTTTGGAATGAAGATTTAGTATTATTAAAATCTTTAAAACAGAATTTCCACAAAAAAAAAAAATGTATTAATTTGTTTGTTATTGTCTGTTTTCTGGTGCGGATACTGTTCGAACTGTTTCTGTCAGTACTTTCCTATTTGTAAATCAATGTTTGGAGATAAGTTATTTCAACATATAAGCGGGAAATGCGCAGGTGAATGATGGTTAATTTCCGTCTCGCAGCAGAAGCCATGAAGAAATAAAGCAGATAAATTTAAAAAGAGGCAGTCAAAAAAAAAAACGGGTAATTATTATCTGGAATGCGTTCACACCACTTACTCCACTTCGAATCAATTCGCCGTAGAAATTACGCTCTAAACGCTGTAAAATTTTTCGCAGTCTAAAATCTAGCTCGACCCGATTTCATTTGGCTTCTGTAATTACACTGTAGATGACCTGAAGGGTGAAACAATAGAAGATAATTCGTAGAAAGATCACCGTAAAAAAGAAAAAAAAAAATCGACACACTAACTTGCTGTAGCTTTTGCTATATTCTGTAACTGCTTAAAGAGGACTCAACCATTTTGGAATCCATCTATTTGTATTAAATGACATCAAGCCAAAATAAGCAGAGAGAGATAACGTCAGTACAGAGAGATGACGCCATTAGAGGGAGATAACGTCAGTACAGAGAGAGATGACGTCGTTAGAGAGAGAGATGACGTCAGTACAGAGAGATGACGTCGTTAGAGAGAGATGACGTCAGTACAGAGAGATGACGCCATTAGAGGGAGATAACGTCAGTACAGAGAGATGACGTCGTTAGAGAGAGAGATGACGCCATTAGAGTGAGATAACGTCAGTACAGAGAGATGACGCCATTAGAGGGAGATAACGTCAGTACAGAGAGATGACGTCGTTAGAGAGAGAGATGACGTCAGTACAGAGAGATGACGTCAATGGAGAGAAAGGGAGCACAAAATAGAAACCTTTTCCTGTAAGTTTACAATATAGTGGACTTATCAGCCAGTAAGCGTTGACTATAAGTAGGACTTTCCAATTGTTAAAATACCAACGTATACAAAGTAATCCACCATTGTTTATTTGATACTGATTTCGAGCATAAAGCAAAGCTACACTAAATTGCAGCAAAACGTTTCTAAACGGACTTTACTGTGTGTAATGCAATTTTTGCAGTAAAACTACATCTTTAAATCTTTGTTGTTGTTGTTGTTTATTTTTATGGCGCCACACCCACGGTCTGGCAGGAAACGATTCGACGTTTGTTCCTAAAATTAAGCCAACACGGAGTGTGTGCGTGTTCGGGGGGGGAGTCGTTTTACCGTTAAAAAACACGCTTCAAGCAGGCTTGTGGCGCTTACCTTTGACACTGGGGTAGGACTGCGGGATCGATAGATGTTTCTGGAAGATATGCCCGCTTGGTTTGCTTACAGTTTCATTGAATAGACCGCTGGCTGGAGTTCCACGGCTGGGTAGTGGCTTGGCCGGGGTCCTCGCTTTGGAGAGCGACTCCAGGTCCGTGTGGCTTGTCTGGACGGGGTTGTTAAAGGCTGTCCTGTTCAGCTTCATCGAGGCGTCTGAAAGAAAACATCGACAGGGAGAAAGCTACTGAGGTAGGGCAGTCGAAGCGCCGCGGTGCCGTTCAAACGGAAAATCGAATCGGTTACGTTAACGACAAGCATCTCACCGACGAAGCAGTCGTATATGACACGTATAAACGACACGTAGTGTTCACAGTCGATGGAATAGATCTTCTTCACGGGCAGAGTGCAGTCGCTCTGCCGGTTGCAGACGTCGCTCCCGGCCATCTTCTCCGTGCAATCTCCGTACACGTATAAACAGTCATTCCACTTGTTTCTGATGTAGATCGCTTCCTGGATCTTGATGAGGAAGCCCACGTCACAGCTCAGCGAGATGTTTCCGGACTCGGTCTTGTCGAAGCAGTAGATGGCTTTGTCTGCAACAGAGAGGTTCAGTGGTGTACGACCCGCCAAATCAGTCATGTTGCCTAATTGAAGCAGATCAGCGCCCCTTGACCTCCGCCCGATAATGACGTAACTCCGTCACACGCCGCTGACGACGACGTAACAGCGGAGTGAGCCCGAATATAAAGCCACAGAATACAGCGATCCACGAACCCTAAAAAGGGGAGGGGAGGATGAGGAGCGGTTGTAGAAATGGCGCCATCAAGTCTGGGCTTAATTCCAGTGGTGGGCGCGGTCTGTATGGAAAGCACGATATTGATTCCTGTCAGGAAAAAAAAAATCTGATCTGCTTCGATGCTAAAAGATACTCGAGGAAAGCATAAACGATGTAATCGAAGCGGTTAATAGCGGAGATCGAACAGGTGTGACACCTTTCGAGGTCTAGTGCTCTAGGTGTTTTTTAAATTCTATATATGTATAACTAATGTGGACGCCCCAGGGTTCTCTTATGCGCCAATAACCATTTTCCGATCTGCAAGAATAACATTGATTGGTCGCTGATTGGTAGGCGGCGGGAGGAGGGTGTACGATACGCAGTTATAAGGAGAACCTATCGATAAACCTAAGTACCACTGTTTGTTTATAATAGGCAATACTTAGGTCTCGCCGAATGAAAGCACGCGAGAAAACGTCACAAAGAAGTCAGATCGTGTGAGGTCATCGCTACTGACATCCACATCAGAAGGCAGCGATGCGAACCCCAGTCGATTTAACTCCCGGTTGGTCAACCGGCTGACTTAGTTATTTATGCCGAAATTACTGCGTGACTAACCCTGCATCATCATCATCATCATTATTATTATTTTTATTATTATTATTATTATTATTATTATTATTTGCAATTTTTAAACCAGTGTACGACGAAAACGTAAATAACATAATACAGAAATAACAACGTGGCGCTGGTAAAGTGATAAGAAATTGCAAAGCGCACGTAAACATACCCTGATCTGCCATTGGCAGATCGATTCCCCGATATTCAGACTGCAAACATATGACGGGGGTGAAACCGGGACCGGATCGGCGATTGCCCCCCCCCAGCTATTTAATTTACAGCCGCGCAAGTAAGCTACCTGTTGGTCAAGGCTATTTACATGACTGGTCGATTTCAGCTGATTGGTGGTACTTAAGTGTACCTATCGCTTGTTGTCGATAAATGCAAATAAGGAATCGATTCTCGTTGTTTTAGATGATGAGTCGGGCGAGAAAGAGATGAAAATTCGCACGATTATTGAATGCTGTAAATTATTTATTGCCGTTGATAGGTGTTCGTTAGCGGAGCTTAGGCGCTGTCACTGACAGGGATTTACAGGTGTAAAAGCTGGAGGAAAATCAGCAGCAGGACTCGCGGAACGACAGGGGCGGGGAGGCGCTTCGCTCTGTATTTAGTGAAATAGAACAGTTAGGCCACTTACTTTGACACGCAATCTCCGCCGCTGATAAGAGACTCCAAAACAGCAGGTAAAATACTCGTCCTCTCCGCATTTCTTCGTTCGTTCGTGCAGACGCCGGAGTTAAAACAAGTCCTGTCGGGAGGAGCTCTTTGTGTTGCGTGGGTGCGTTGGTCGTTCTGGATTCATCGCGAGATGACTTGGCAGGAAAAACTCCCAGAGAGAGAGAGAGAGAGAGAGAGAGAGGTGGGTGGGGGGTGGAGAGTTCTTGACGCTGTTCGGGCCGCTTCCTTTGTGTCCACGGAACAAAGACGGTAGGATCAGACACGGATCTCCGGTATTTCTGGGCGAGACACTGGAGAACAGTAACAAAGCTGGAACACGAAGACCGACCGACCGAGATACGAGTTTCGTACTACACCAGCCAGCCAGCCTGCCTGGCCGATCGCTCGCTCGACTATTTGTGTTACCTGGGGAGGCTGTGTATTCAGGTACGAACAAAAGGCAGGTGCACGGTTTTTGTACTAGGGACATCTGCCGGATAGATGGCGAAAAACATGGGCGCTTGTGAATAATACTTGCATATAAACGGAGCGCGCGGAGTATCATTAATTATAGACCGGGTGACGTGTGACAGTTTATACAACCCTGGAAGACTGATAGGGGGGATAGGAGCGGGTTCTGTTCCGCTTCTCTTGTTATTAAAATACAAATGGTGAAGGAAAAAAAAAAAAATTAAAATGGCCAAACTCTTATCACTTTCCACAACATCTCCACTAAATTAATTCCAATAAAACTTATCGGCTTTATTACATTAGCGATTTAAACATCTACCCCCCCATCTTGATCACTGAGTCGTTACAGTAACGATGTTTCTTGAAGCACCACTTCGCTACCTTCATCGAAACGTCTTTCATCTAAACCGATTCCATTTCTCTCATCTCCCATTCACCTGAAGCGCTTTCTTTTCCTTTTCTCATATCAGTCACCTGCAAGTTTAAGTTGTAGTGGCGGTAACTGAAGCGTTTCTTTCCCCCTGACACGTGATTAACAGCGGTGGTGGATTTTGTCGATATGGTTAAATTTGCTGCTACAGTTATTTCCACCGACTCCGATCAACTGCCTTTGTTAACATTCGACAGAAAGGAAGTTGGTTTTTTTTTTACCTCGTCTTTAAGAACCGGGACAACCTGGCATCCTTTATATGTGAGAACTGAATACGAGAGACAGTAAACGCCAAGTAAAGATGATCTTTTCGCCCGTCAGTCGTTAAAGATGAACTATAACCTGCCGACTGTGTCTCGTCAGGACTCTGGGACGTCAGCCGTACACCATCTGGGTCTTCTAACGCTTTGCTTTGTTTTCTCTCCCTTTTTTATCGCTCTAAATAACCCCTCTCCCCCCTCCCTGTATTTCACTACCTTTAAGCAGGTCGACTCTTCTGGCGAAGTACGTTTGTTTTACATCCCCCCCTGTAACATGACCGCGTATTCTTCTTGGCTTTGAATTCAAACGATGCTGATGCGAGAGTGCGTCGTACATGACAAACATAAGGGATGTTGTCAACGGCCTCAGTGGGGCCACCGCCGCTCCCCTTTTATCAATTTTTTTTTAGAATATAAACTTCTAGCACCGAACCCACATTACGAAAAAAAGGAGACACTTTGATAAAGCTTCACGGATTTACTAGGGGAGAGAGAGAGAGAGAGAGAGAGAGAGAGATGGGAGAGAGGAGAGAGAGAGAGAGAGAACTTCAGTTGTTTAATTTGGTCCAATGTTTTTCCCTGCATGGAATGGGTTAACATAACTGTAGCCTTAACCTTTTTATGGTGGAGAAGAGGGGGGGACTGCTTAAGGGTAAACACATTCCTTAAAATACCAGTGGCAGGTCTCGTGCCGCTAGAAGTGGCGGGTGAAGAACGGTCCATGTTCAACACGTTTCTGTTGTTTGTGTTTTGTTTTTTTAGATCGCTGGTGTGGCGTCTGGCCGGAACGTACTGTCGGACCGAGTAGTAACACTCACTTCGGGCCAGAGGGCGCTCGTGTAAGTTTTAGCAGCCTGTCGCCTCATTGGCTACATCTTCTACGGCGAGGACCAAAAATTAACCCTAGCCATCCTCGAAGCGACTCTGGTTTCGTTTGTTTGACAGTAGCGTAACTGATACCACGACCAAAATGCACTGTTGACGCCTTTATTTTTTCTGCTTTTGGTTATTTATCTATTTATTTTGTTAAAATAACGTTTTCTAAAGAACCCCCCCAAAAAAACAAACGGAAAACAGACAGTAGGAGGGTTAACCAAAGATTGCCGCTTCGTTCGTCCGCTGTTGCAGTCTGCAGAGAAAACTACTACATGAAGGCTGGTTCAGAGGCCCGGTGAATATCAAAACGAGGCTCGATGAATATCAAAACGAGGCTTGATTGGATCTCGTTATGGTAAGAATATATTTTGTTTTGAAATTTAATTTAGATGGCTTATTCCACGAAGACCAGAAGACGTTCTTGGGAATTTCTCTTTTAATATTTTCCCAAGAGTGAGGATCCGACTTGTGAGTGTATAACGAGGGAGATGGACAACAGTAATTAAAGCTGTTCGTATTAAAATGGCCAAGTGGCTAATTGGAAGTCTGCGAGAAATACAGTAGAGCGGTCAAAGTTTCTGAAAAGAATGTAAAGGGTATTTTCTGAAATGTGAAAAAAAGCACAACGAAGCATTCCATTCAAACCGTTTAATAGTTCGTAACACGGTACTTATTTATTTATTTTTTTTTTAAAATATAAAACCGAAATAATCCTTATTTGTTAACCATGGCAACTGAACAGTGTGCGTAACGAACAATATACGTCATTGTCAAAGACTTGTCGGGGTTTGCGATTAGTTCAAGTTCAAAGGCGCCATAAGGTCCTGCCAGACCGCAACCAAATCAAAATGTTGTGGTCCGGGTCGACTCCAATTACTACCGTTCAGTGTTTATTAAAACGAACAGAAAGATGCGGTAGTGGAAAACGTTTGTTGTCATCACCATAACTATAAATTAGCAGTGCAATTATTTTCATGTTAATGCTCCTATGATCGTAACGATTCCACCATTCTTCTAATTTCGGAAATGCGTATTTGCAAGGTGAGGAAGCAAATGATACTCTGAATGTGATAACCTGGCCAGCGCAAGGCCCTTCCCATTATATCATATTTTGTATACACATACATGCTGAAAGCATATTCCTTTTGTCATTCAGATACACCCAACTAACTTCTCTTCATTTACCTGTTCAAGTCGGCAGGTGTGCTTTTACAGATGTACCAGAATATTACATTTTAAATTGCTATTGTTTGATTATTTAGAATCATTACGAAATTATTTGCTTTGTGAAAGTTCGGGGTAGACTGCGTCGCTTAGCTATGCAATTATTTTAGCCATCTTTGCATTTCTGCAGCCTGGGCCAGATTTGTTCACAGGAAATATGCCTCTCGCCTGAGGACAGGTATTTGCACTTGATTGATCGTGTAGTATTTTCTATATATATATAGTTGGTTAAATGTGCGAATAAAATAACTTGATCGGATTAAAAACTTCTTTTAAAAAGTGTTCATTTTAGAGTAATATTTACGGTTTCTACCATGTAAAACATTTAAAACATCTCTCACGTCTTTTTTATTTATAATGCAAATATGCAAAATTATCTCCCTTTGAACAAATTTTTATTTGACTGCAGCGAAGGATGATGTCTGCAAAATATTTAGAAAGTTGATTTTTATAATTTAAAATGCATTCATAACAGTCATAAAAACCATCTAAATAAAGCAATGAAATAATTAAATATAAGAATAAACAAACAGCACTGTTTCTGACTATATACAGTTACACTTATTTATTTCAATGTTTTAAAAAAGACCTTTTTTATATTCTCATTTAAAAATTTCGAAAGGAAATTTTGTTTAGTTTAAATTTATTCCTTGTTAATTTTTTACATTAGCTATAAAAATATAAACAGTGTGAATTTTAACTGCGTTTCTACATTTTACTTTTATAATTAAAAGATGCTAAATTATGTTTCTGTTCAATAATTAATAACGCTACAGTACTGCGCAAAACTGTTCGCTTACTTTGAGATTTGCATGGCGATAATAGACAAGGAAGTTCATACCAGATATTGACCTGTCTAGTTTACTTTTTCGCGTGTTAGTCTTTCTGTTATTGAGAGAGAGGGAGAGAGAGAGAGAGAGAGAGAGAGAGAGGTGAGATGCGAGAGGGAGTGGGGGAGAGAGAGAGAGAGATGGGAGAGGGTGAGATGGGAGAGGGGAGGGAGGGAGAGAGGGAGGAGAGAGAGAGAGAGGTGAGATGAGAGGAGTGGGGGCGAGAGGGAGGGGGGGAGAGAGATAGGGTGAGTGGGGAGTCTGGGGTGAGTCAGGTTTCAGGCTTCTCGGAGTGGCTGGCTTCCCTCTCTCAGCTTCTTTCTCTCTCATCTTCCTCTTTCCCTGTTTTCCTTTTTTTTAAAAAATTCTTTTTTTTTATTCTCACATTTTTTTAAGTTTTCTAATTTTCATCATTTTGAGTTCTCTGATGTCACACTATCCAAAAACTGAATCCACTAGAAAAAAAGAAGAAAATCGGGTGGGATTAGGGCACAGTATCATCCCATCTCTTAAAAGAAGCGTTCCGCCAGAATGAAGGGATGAATTACGGATCACCTGAATAACCGGGACGTTTAAAGTTCTAGAGCGTTATAAACAGGTAGGTAATCAAGTTGCAGCGTCTTGCTATTTTTGGCTTTCAGGTCACGTTAAAGGCTCCTAAGCACCGAAATCACTGACCAAAACACCGTCGTTGTTTCTCCTTTAAGGACCAACATGGAAACTATATTTACTTGGTATCTGCACGACACCTGCTATCGTTCCCTGCTTGATGAAGTAAAATGCTAACTAAACATTTTTTAGTTTTGTTTTGTTATGGAAATCATTAAAGATAAACTAACCCTGACTTTCCTCCCACATCCGGTACATATAGAAATAATCAGACACATGTTTTGTAAAGAGGATTTTTTTTTTTTTGTTATCTAAGTTGACTTCCTGTCCTTTCCAATTTCCTATAAAGCTGTAATCTATCTCTCTTTAGATCGTGTGTTTGTGTGTAGGAAACTTACTTGTCTGCAATTTGCCATTTATATCCGTTATTCCGTTCAGTTACCAGTCACGGTAGGAAAAAGCCCAGCATCTGTGCCACTACAAGCACGGAATTCCGTTAATAAGCCGACTTAATTTGTCTCATAACTGAAATCATTTTAACGATAATTTATCTATATAAGAGAATTTAAAGGTGTGTTGGCCCCGCTATACCTATCGGCCAAGATCACAGAATATTTTGTGTGCGTCATAACTAATCGTAGTCTGTAGTGCGTATGTGTCATTTGCCACGTATCTACTGTACTTTACTTATGGCTACTCACAGTATAAACTAGAGAGAGGAGAGAGAGAGAGAGAGAAGAAGAAGAAGAACAAACCATGATGGCGATCTTCAAGGTACAGACATTAAAATATTTAATTATTATATGTAGTTGTTAATTTCTGATTAGTGATTTTTGTTTGCATTGATACCGAATAAAAAACATTAAAGATATGTGTTAAAACCGATGCTAATCCGTACTTATTAACTGTTACTTTCAGCTCAGCCATAACATCTTGGTTTACAATGCTCTACATCAGTCTTTTGCATCTTACTGTACATTTTTTCTTGCCTTTTTAAAAAACTTCAGCTGGAGACAAAGTTAGAAAGACAATTAATATTTTATCTACTTGCTTATACTCCAGTATAAACTGTCTTTTGTATATTTTTTTAAAAATTGTTCTTTAGACTTCTGTAAAATGTACTCCAACGAATCAGATCAAATGGCTGCATTTCAGCATGGGACTGGACGACGACTTATTTCCCTTCCCTCATCTGACTACCCAGCTTCCCTTTTCGAAACAATAGACTGCTTCATTATATTACTCTAGCATCGCAGGACGACCATGCTGTGGTTAGGGGAAAAGCGGTAAGGACTGAGAGAGAGAGAGAAAGAGAGATAGGGGCGAGAGAGAGAGGGGGGAGAGAGAGATGGAGAGGGAGAGAGAGATGGAGAGGAGGAGAGAGAGAGATGGAGAGAGAGAGAGAGAGAGAGAGAGAGATGACTCCATCCTCGCCTTCTCTCGTACAGGAGGCACGTGTTCGGCTGCACAATCGTTTGCTTTGAAACTCAAAATCCTCGAACAAACCGACTGTTTACCATCGCGGAAAAATATTTGGTAATGGAACGGACGGCTAGAAGCAACAACAACAAACAAAAAACAACAACAACACAACAAACATAAAAGGGGAAATTTCAGAGGCTTAAAAGCCCCTGTAAATCGGAATCAGATGTGCAGAGAATGCCTGAAGAGTGCGCGAATGCGGATACAACTTCGGCCATAATTTCGACATATAAGTATCGGTCGGTGTGGGAGATTAGGGGGGCTATCACGTTGAAGAGTCACGTGGACTAATCGGTAGGTACTAAGTAAAAGATGAGCAAAGTCCGCGTCGCTCTGCTCTGCGGATAGCGGGATCCCTCCTCCAGAGCGATATATCCCTGCCTGATCTTGGGAGTTGCATGTCAGTCCACCCCTGAGCCCTTTTTATACCATTTTGGCAAAATGCAAAAGAAAAGACTTACAAATCTGTTTTTAAGTCAGCACCTGGAGTCATATAGTGCCACCCGTACCTCTGGTTCTTCTATATAGCGGCTAATCTTATCCAGTTTAAAGTAATCCAGTCACGGTTGAAACGACAGGTGAATCGCGAAAACAAAAAAAAAAAAACGTAACAAGTTTCATCATCCGAAGTGTTTCCTTTGAACTATATATATGGTAATTAACAAGCGAAGACAACTCATAAATGACCGCGGCCATTTTAGCTGTTACTTTCACTTTTCCAAGCGATGCCGTGACGTACTTAGCGGTTACCTAACCCGGCGGCGGTAAATCTCATGAAACACGCTGGTTGCTTTTACTTTTATTCATTTATTTAAATTAATTTTTTTTTTAAAGCAGTCAGTAAACTCAAGCAAAAGCGCACGCACGGTTCCATCTGTACGACACAGATGGATTTTTATGACACATTTTAGAAGTGCTGAGATCCTGCATCTTCACCTCCCCAAGTAGGTAAAACAACACAACAACAACAACAACAACAACGTTCTCTTTTGATATGGTAAAACCTGTATCAGGTGATAATTATCTGCTGTTTTCATTTCCTTTCTCACAAGTACGGAAGTAAAAAAAAAAAAAAAAAATTCTAACAAAAGCTCGGTCGGGTTACTTCCTCTTGTCTGTAAGTAACGCGCTGCTCTAAGTCGAAGAACGGCTATCGGGGTTTTTGTGAGTGCGGCTTACACATGTCCGACACAGAGTAGTATTTCCAAAAAATTATATGCACGCGACTTATATACTTTACCTGTTCAACTTACATAGCTGTGAAGTCGGTGTGTGGGTCACCTGTGGAGATTTCCCAACAGAACTACAACAGACGTGCTGCGTGATCAAAGAAAACGTCTTCCTCCCAGCGGTAGAACCGTTATAGTTTGGAGAGTCATCATCGGGTTTGTTTGTTTTGTTGTTTTGCCATGTACATATTAACGCGAATGCGCTCGTGTGTACGGATGAGATTCTGATCACGGGTCGCCACCAGTCCGACCGCATCTCTATCGAGTACAGACAGAAATACGCTGCGTTCCCTCCTGCTGGAGCGTCCGTGAAGACCGCACAGCGAGGAGGACAGCCAGGGCGCGGACGCGGTCAACACAAAAAAACCCCAGATCGAGTTCTGGTCGAGATGACGTCAATGGCGGAATTGGCAAAACATGGAGTCCTGGTTAGGGTTGAGGGCCCGGTGTAATGTACTTCCAAGGTAGATGCAATTCCGTTTCTATTTCGATGAAGCGGCAGAATAATTGATTAATTGAGTGATGTGAATATTTTGTCATTAAGGAAGACTAATGTTTCCTCAAAAAAAGAGAAAACAGCAAATTCGCTTATGCGTTAAGAACAATATAGATTATTCCTCCAAGATGGACAAATTCTGCTTCATCAACCACAAGATTCTTGGGGAAAGGTTTTTATCCAACATAACCCTAAGAACCGATCTTTATTTGCTTGTTCTAGTTTTGGAATTTTGACACTTTGTGGGTAGAATTTTTAAACATTTCCCTTCCTACAAAAATTGTGTATATCTTCCAACTGTAAAAAATCTATTGCTGTTCTCGACAGTAAATTACCTTGCAGCACAAAGTCATGAAAAGTAGACAGACAAGGAGAATTACCGTGCTGCTATCTTGGCATACGCGATACCATCAGGAAATCTTGAACTTGTGCAAAGCGCTTGTTAATATGTCAAGGTAAATATATAATTTTACAGGAACTGTGCGCCATATCTCTTGGAGACGGATGCTACGTTTATAGTGTTTCAGCCTAGCATCATCATCTGCCAACCTCGGTATATAAGGCATCCAGCGAAAGAAATCCCCTGGCTTCAGTTTCCTAATAGGATGTGCGGAATGTTAGACTATAATAATTCATATCGGTAGTTTACTTTTTTTTTAAAATAATGCGGTAGTTGAAATATTTATATATGCAAAACTTAACTGATATACGATGATTGTCATAATCACAGTACGTTCCAGATGTTGTCTGAAAGCTATTGACGATAATGTAACATGTACAGGAGACCTAGAAGACTTCTTTTGCGTATATTAAGCTGAACATGACTTCACCATAATGAAAGTAAGAAGGTATAAATAACTCTGAGAACAGTGGGAGGGAGACTTCCATATTTTCCTCGTTGCTTTCTTAGTGCAAATTTCCGATTGCCATAAAACGATACGCGGCCAGCTGACGATGGGCTAGTTTACGAAAAGGTTAGCGGATTGTATATGTGTAGACACGCCACGTGATCGACCGCTTTTGCTGCAATTTTTCATACCGATGGCATAAAGATAATTAGGATTAAAATCTGTGTACAGACAATAATCCGCGAACCTAACCAGATCTGTTCATGTCAGAATAAATCTTCTTTACGCCATGTCCTTGGGTGTTCGGTACGTGAAAAATAATAGTAATACGTTATAGACTCTAACGAGAGCCAACGGCATAGGTCAGATGGATTCCGGGTAGTATACCTGACAGGTATGTTTCTTTTTTTAACAAAAATTCTACCGTATTTATGAGCGGATCTCTTAAATCCAATCACTATGCTTCACATTACAAATTGAGGATATGTCTGTAGTAGATACCAATGTTTCTCCGAGGTCTGAGTATTCACCAACCCTGTTTTTCTACAGCTGACGCAATGAGCTCTAAGTTCTAGAGTTAGATCTGACTAGTTTACTTTCAGACCCTTTACTAGCTTTAAGTAGAAGATTACCAACTCCTGAATCACACACGCACAGAGAGAGAGAGAGGTCTGACTGATAATGAGGAGATAACTCGTGTTTCCAATTATTATTTTTCAACTTGCGGTGGGTCCGTTTTGTACTTCACGCCGAAGAACAAGGAATTTTCCACGCCCTTATATAAAACGCGGTTTTGTGCGAAGACAATGTAACAATAATTTTAACAAAAAAAAAAACATATTTAATCAAGGGCAGGAAACGCGGTAAAGCAGCAACGGGTAATTGTTAGATTCCGGTCACCAGGTGGGGTATGTGCATGCTATCGGTAACTCCGTCCCAAGCCAGTGATGGAGCAGGCCGCGCGGAATAGAGATATTTCTCGCCTCACGTGACGCTGGCAGCGGCCCAGCGAATGCATCCAGCTAGACCGTGCAGGGAATTCTCTCTCATACCACATGCTCGCGCGCGCGCGGTATCAGTGAACGGAAAATATAGTTAATATCGACAAAATAAATCGATCTAAAATCGAAGTCGGTGCATTTTCTTTTCCTTGCGCGAGTGACGATAGCTTCCTGCTTCTGCGTAGCCACAAAATCGAAGCTGAAAACCTGTAGTTTTTTTGTTTGTTTGTTGTTTTTTTTTCTCCCGGGTCAAGGGGCGATAACTCGAGACACTCGGTTATTTACACGTGACGTTGTCCCCACCCACCGTCACAGCGGTCGTTGAAAACCGGAGTTTTAATTTTTGGTTGAAGTATGCTGTTATAACGGCGTGTTGGCAGAGTCCGGTTAACCGTTGACCGACGAAGAAGGTGCCGCAGTTGCGGACGCAAAATCTTGTCACTACAACTCGCCAAAGAGGGTTGTCGTGGCGGGGGTTAGAGGCCGTACAGTAGCACCGCTGAACTTACCGGACCCCGACTCTCTCCCATTCTCACAACCAAAGTCTGTCGATGGCTACAAGGAAGATAATGCGGCGTACCGCTATAGGTGAGTTACGACCGAACCCGCACATACCGTCTCGCTAGCACGTAGGTCCATCGAGGACAGTGTAAAAAAAAAGATCCCTATAAGGGGGGAGGAACACCCGTAGGGAGCTAATGTGCGCACAAGATAACGCCATATTCGAAGAGTTTTAAGAGGATTACGTAAACCAACCTACCAAGTTATTTTTCCTTACTACAATTAAAGCAAAGATTATTTTAAGATTCGTATACCTGAAGCACAGGGACATTGGGGGCCAAATGTTTGTGAAATAAGCAAGCACCGCTTACTGGAAAAGGTTATAAAAACAATCGTTCCAACATTCTGGAGTAGCAATGCAATTAATTCAGTAGTTATCATCTAAGTTTACATTTACCCAGACAACGACAATGACTCAAAGCCTTCGCCAACAAGATAGAAGATCGGATGTTGCTCTGAATGTAATGAACCCGTCGTCGCAAAGTTTCATCATATAATTTATTTTAAAGCAACTATGGCAACATGTGCATTAACAAAAGGGCAATAACCCACGGAACAGTACTTCATTAACTTACACGCAAAAGATCTATTAAAGTAAGGAAAGACAAACGAGGTGAAGCTCAGCCGAGGTCATACACGGGGTTACTGACTGATGGCGGTCATTAAGTAACTTGAATTATTGTTGTGTATTAAAGTTCCTACACGTGATGATGTTGCCGCACATGTTTGTTGTTGTTCTTTTTTTTTAAATTGCCTCTGGTGTAGAAAAAAACAAACAAACTCTGGATCTGTTTGCTGCAGTCGTAAATGAGTGATGATCTTCGGCCGCGATCTTTCAGACTTTGCCCACCCCGTCTCTCAAGAACGCCCACGGTAGGTAAGCCAAGTACCGGGCAGGTGCGAGAGAAGACTGAATAACAAACGAAACGTTTCTGTTCGAGCTAAGATTAGTTTACTCTCTAAGCCGGGCTCTTCGGGGAAATGGACCAGGCCGTGATAAAGACATCATGGCGGGAGAGCAGCACTTCCCGGAATCGCCCGCTCATCGCCGAAATTTCACTTCTGCATCCTCTCCTTTCGTTTTCTCACCAGTGCAGTCGAACCACGTCTTCCACGGTGTACTCGGTGTACTCGGACCGCCATCGCCACACCACCTCCTGGCTCCGCGCCGCGACTTCCCGCCACCACATCCGAACTCCGCCGCTTACGAGCTTGTTATTAGCCGCTATCTCGGCGCAACATCGGGCGCTCGAGCGAAGTTAATTACCCGACAAAGCACTGATGTGTGCGACGGTCTTTCGCAGCCACTCAGATGCAGCCGGTGTTGATGTATCCACCTGCCGAAGACCGGCGCGCGCGTGTGTGTGTGTAGGGGGGAGGGGAGTTCGCTCTTAAGTACATCAGGCGAGTTGGACCGCAGCTGCGTAGTTATAAGGGGGAGATAATTATTTGTGGCTGGGGATGGGGAGGATAAAATAACTCTTTCTGACTAAACCCGCGCCGATACACGAATAGATAGCATAAAACATCTTTCGATAAAGGACAAATGGGGAAAGTAAATCGTTATCCTTTTTAAAGCTGAAGATATTTAGCGGGGTCCTAAATTAAGTCAGGGTTATATCTAAGTATATATAAATAATTTTTAAATGAGCAATTGCAGCTTTTTTAAAAACCTAACTAACAAAAACAAAAAACAACAGATTTAGTCGCATCACCGGTAATTCAGGATGACTGTATTAAAATGAAAACTAACTGACGCTGAAGTTAGTAACAATACAAAGACAGCCACCAATAGAAATAGTTGTAGGCTCTCTTTCTGTTTGTTTTTTTTTTTAAATTAAAAAAATAGATTAAAAAGAAAAAGGGTATCGAACACAGAAATAGACGCCACCCGCCCCAACTTTTCTGTTCAAGCCTTCGCCGGCTTATCCAGCGACAAACACGTAGGCCCCCTGCCGGCCGGGTATCGAAAACCCCTTAACTGTCTGGCAAAACCCGGAGTGTGCCCCCGCGGTCATTGCGAGGCAAACTAATATCTAATATAGCGCCCTCCCCCCTTTATACCGCCCAGAAGGTACCAGCAGCCATTTAAATCTGTATAATTCGGCGGCGCGGGTCAGCAAAGAGGGGCTGCGTGGCGGGGCTGGGTACAGATCATCAGACACCCCTATCTTCCAAAGTTCTGAGAATTTCTTTTCCGGGTGAATCGCGATTGTTTAAGTATATATATATATAGGGACTTGGAAACGACTTACGCCAGTAAGTTTGGCTTCATTCCACGACGCCCAAACGCACAAAAAAAACCATAAAAATTCGTATTTACTTTGAAATCAGAACGACGGGCTACAGCGCATAAACTAGCTCCATCCTCTCGCTCCGATGGAGTCGAACCGGATCTCTCTGGTTAAGTTTACCATCCACTCGTTCACCCCACTCTCTCACTCTCTCTCTCTCTCTCTCTCCATCTCTCTCTCTCTCTCTCCATCTCTCTCCATCTCACTCTCTCTCTCTCTCTCCCCCACTAGCTCTTTACTCGTTGTGCCACCTTATCTTTGCGGACAAACCTCTCATTTTCTTTGAATCAAGACCGGATGCCAACTGCCTGCTCGCAGTGCTATCGGTGTTATGGTAATAATTCTGGACTGGAATTTGAATGAAGCGAGGCTGTGGCCCCTTTTTGGGTGGTGTGTGTGGGGGGGGGTCCACTTCTTTTTTCTTCTTCATTGAATGGCTCTACAAAAGAAGACCGGACAAATAAACCGATTACATTGAGCCCGTTGATGTCGGCGCTGGTCCCTCCCTCATCGCCCGTCCGTCCACGCCGATAACTTTCCCACCACCTTGACGCCTCTCACTGCCAGGTAGCGCTCGACTCACATACAACACGTGATGTATGATTTAAAAAAAAAAAGACCAGGGAGACACGGAGCTACCCTAGCGCTCAAAAGTATTCCAATATTTCTATTAAGTACTACAACGTTTTAGTCGCAGAAGGAAAAAACCCCGCTGAATCCCCCTTTTTTTAAAATAGAAGATAACGAATTTACAGCACTTTCGTTTTTAAATTCATTTTGGCGGGGTACCTGCAAAGAAAAAAAGGGGGTCCTTCATTTATTTTAGGACCCTGACTTAACTAAGTAAGAATGGGGAGGCATAAATGTTTTCCGCATTCATACATGTGGCGTTTGGATGATAACTGGGACGGGATATAAATAATACGAAAGATGGCTTGGAACCATAACTTTATCATTCTATTTCGAGGTGGATGGTCCCTCGTTTCCTGTCAGCTCAGACGAATTCAACTTTAGCGAAATTCTCAAAGTTTCCTTCTTGTTTTTGTTGTTGTTGTTTTGATTTTATAAGGAAATATTTTTTTTTTTTCATTCATAAATTTATTTTTTTTTAAATAGAGGTTCATTCATTCTCGTCTCCATTTCCTTTCCAAACCCCCCGGGACCCGCTATGTCGTCTGAATTTTACTTTTATTCAAGCCCATTTCAGCTATTAAATTCCACCCGAGCTTAAGCGGTAATCCCACCCAGCCCATTCGGGACTTCGTACGGGAGGGCTGTTTTATCTCCAGGCCTTCAGCTTGGAATTTATGTCTAAGAAAATGTTCCACACCGCAGTATCTTGCTTACATCTCGCGACTTTTCAACATCTGCCCGCCGCTCGTCTGCCAGAAGGCCACGTTCCGTTCCTTTTCTTATCCCTTTATCCCTTAAGCCTCGCTTTAAGAACTCGACTGTTTGCTGTTCACCGATAGATACAACCAAAAGTTTGAAATCAAGGACTTATTTTTCTGGTCTAGTGCAGACTAACGACGGGATTAACGTCTTTCTTCTCCAAAAAGAGAATACATTCCGGCCAGACCCGGCACAAAAGATGGATGTTAATCCTACGAGCTGTACTGGCAGTGCTGCTCATCTGGGGTCTCTTTCGGAACACTAAACTAAATGGAGGCTGATAAAAGGGCGATAATTTTGGTAACAAGCGCGTGACTGGCCTGAAAGCAAGCCAAAAAAGGCTAAAGAATATACAGAGGTGGTTCCATCTCGTTCTTAAAAGCAGTTACACTGGTTTCCAAAAGTCAAGCAACAAAAAAAATTCAATAAAATGATCAACACAAACTATTTTCATCAAAGACATATGCAAATTATTTCCAGGAAATACATGCAAATTAGCTTTGGTATAAAAACATGACAAATATTGATGGTGTTCATATCAGTTTTGGCCCTGGTAGAATATTTGCTTTAAAAAGCAATGTTGAAAATTCGCGGCCATATTTGTTTGGAAGATTCTCTAAGGCGGAGAACTATTGCTATGATAGAGGCTGCACAGTCACAGACCTAGGTGGCGGAATAGCTAAATGTCAACAGAAGAGCGGTTTCTAGGCTATAAAAACTATTTCATTTTCGTAAAGATGGGGTTCAAAGACTAGATCAAAGACGACCGCAGATCACCTATCTGTTGCTTTTGGTTTGGCAAAACAAAACTTCAAGACCGACCCAACTTGCTTTGCACGACCAGCGGCCATAAGTGGTAGCTGGTGCCGTGAGCATATCGCTTACACACCGCATGATTGTAGTCGCTTTCTCTTTACTAGTGAGAGTCAGGGTTTAGTCTTCAGTGTAGCTCACGGAGTATACTCATCTGGAGAGAATGTGGAACAGGCAGCCAACCCGGAAATATCATGGTGAAGGTGTGATGGTCCGGACAAGAATTGTATTTGTTGAGCGTACAGGCCCGTAGAGGTACCCTGAGTGTACTGAGATATATGGACAATTTTCTGAATCCCTACACCAGAGTATATGCAGATGTAATCGAAGATAAGTTCATTTTAATGGCGATAAACCTCTTTCGTATACGACATGTTTTACAGACCAGTATACTAAAAACCAAACGATTATTCGCATGGTATAGCCAGCACGTTCTTTTGAACTAAATCTTATTGAGAAGAGTGGGCTGCTGTAGGAAGACGTGTTGCTTCCCTCCAGTAACTACAAACTTCCTTGAAAGGACAGTGGATTTTACTGCTCACTGCTCTCGTTGATTAGTTTATAAGCTGCATTCAAAACCACTGTGAGTCATGCATTGCTGTCTGGGGGAGACCCCATCCCCTACTGACTGTCTAGAATTTCTCGTTTCCTGATTTGTCTCTGCTCATTTCTCTTTACAGCGTTTAAATTTATTTGTGAAGGGGCATAGGGGTGGGAGAAAAAGTGCATTACGTGAAGAGGAGGTTGTCTTGATCAGTTGGCGAGTAAAACTTAGCTATGGGGTGAAAAGAGGGGGGGAAAACAAAACGCGGGGAAGCTCGGGAGCAATTTAGAAATGGGCGGGAGAAGCGAGAGCATAAATCAATTTTTTTTTCAAGGGGGGGGTGGGGTTTTTGAGAGCAAAAGGGTTGTCGCCCAGGGGGTTAAACTGATTTCGCGGGCGGACACAAGGGAGATAGAGGGGGATAGAAGAAACAAAACAACAACCAACAACAACCAAATAAGAATAAGAATCCAGAGGCAGGCAGTTAAGGCAAAGGGTTTTGCATTCTATCTAAAGATAAAAAAGACTAGCAGAATGTCTGAAACGTCATTTACTTAATTAACTACATCAGTCAATGATAAAACGGGAGAGGGGGGAGCCCGAAACTAAAAGAGAGGGGGAAAAAAAAAATAAAGAATTTAAACGGGGGTTGTTGTTAAATGCTTAATACAATGACGTGAGTGTGAATTAACGAAGAGACTTCTAGCATGTAGGACATTTATCAAATTTCTAAGCGGTCTTCGGAAACCAGACGCTTCATCCAGAGAACGAAAACCTGCAGGAGGCGGGGGGGGGGGGGGGGGTGCGGAAGCGTGGACTTAAAAATGGGAGGAAGGGAGAAAGAAGGGGGGGAAAGCAGCGCCGCGCCGGGGGTTTTTTCGGGCGAAAAGCGGAGGCCCGGCGGGGGAAGGAAGATGGCGGAGCTCGCGCGAGCGCGAGACAGAGCAGCGCGCGGCTCGCAGCGCGCGCGCGCGCTAGCTCAACATCATCGCGCGCGGCGCGCTCGCTCGAGCGCTCTCGCTCGCACAGCAGCAGCTCGCGCTCGCGCTCGAGCGCGAGCGCGCGTGATGCCACAGTCGCAGAAGAGACTCTCGCGAGCGCGCATCTCAAAGGGAAGCAGAGGTCGCGCTCTCGCTCGCTCTCTCGCATCATCGCAGCTCTCGCTCGCCTCTCGCGAGCTCGCTCACAGCAGAAGCGCGCGCTCTCGAGCGCGCTCGCTCTCGCTCTCTCGCTCGCTCGCCAGCAGAAGATCATCTCTCTCTCTCTCTCTCTCTCTCTCTCTCTCTCGCTCTCTCTCTCTCTCTCGCCTCTCATCATCATCATCATCTCTCTCTTCTCTCTCTCTTCGCTCTCATCAGTCATCATCATCTTCCTCCTCTCTCTATCTCTCTCTCTCTCTCTCTTCTCTCTCTCTCTCTCTCTCTCTCTCTTCTCTCTTCTCTCTCTCATCATATTCATCATCTCTCTCTCTCTCTCGGTTTGGCAGTTTGTTTTCGAATGAAGCCCAGACCGTATTCAGCTAATTTTTTGCTTGCTACGCTTCCTTCCACACCAGCTATAGCGGCGCTTCGTGACGGGAACAGTTTCTGAAAACCCTCACGTGCTTCTCTCTGCCCGTAATTAAAGCTGACAGGCTAGAAAACAAGTCGGTTATACGGGCTCGTTATAAGCGGGGACCCGGCGGAAACAACAGTAGCAGAAGGCAGCAGCAGCAGCAGCCGCCAGAATAAGAATATTAATTGGGGAATGTAGCCGAAGTTGTAAAAAAAAACTTAGGAAAGAAATCTGAGTAGTCCAGAAGTACAAGGAGATCGCCTGTACCAGGCTGTCAGCTTGACAAAGTCAAGGGGAAATGTCTGTGATATTTGCTATGTAAACGTAAATGCCATCGTGTAGACGGCAAGAGACGATGCACATTTTTCTGTAAACTTGTTTACGGGATAATAATTCTTAACTAAAAGCAGCAAACCGAGAGAATCTGTTAGTTTGGTAAACACAAGATCGGGTTAGCCGTGGTTGGCTCCCCCCGGCTGCTTTATCGAAGTGAGATACCGAGGTTAAACCCAGCTAAAAAAATGGCAGAAATACAGTAGTTTTAGTAAAAATTCGATTTTCCTATAAACCATCTAAACGTTTAACAGTACCGCCATTATACTCGAAGTTTAGCCGGCTGAGAGAATCTTTCAAAAATCGGAACATCCCGGTCTTCTCAAACGTTTCACTCACCTTTGACCTGATAGCGATACGAGCGGCTTAGAGAGACAGCGCAAGCGGTCCGCGGGGTCTAACCGCGTGTCACTCCTATCTACGGCAGTTGTTCCACAGCTCCGCGGAGCCATGACGTCACAACCTCGCACAACTATGACGCAGATTCTTGGCGAAAGGATTCGTCTGTTTGAATGAAACTCCGACTCCGTCGAAAGATCCCCCGAACTTAATGATATAGGTAAGTCATCAGACGGCCATGCTTGCAGGTCCAGAACAAATTAGGTCTGTTTATTGCCGGGATTTCTATGTTCGCAACATGTAAAACGAGGCCGTATGATAAAACCCACGTGCCCTACGAAGAGACGGGACTCGAGCCCGTAACGAGTCTACGTCAGTCAAGGTTAAAGGTCTTTAAGACCTGTGATAAAAAAAGGAAAAACAATCGCATCCCGCGCAGACCTTGGTTTCTGTCCACCATCCATCACCCCCCCCATTCCCAAACAAGTGTTGCAGCGTCAGCATCACTAACATTTAGGATAGGTCGAGTATCCATTAACAAGCGTCTAAATTCTGCCAGTCACATGTTCATTTTTGGAATTACTCTTTCCACTGCATTTGATAATTATTAACCCGTGGGGAGTTGAGGCGATTTGCCTTACATCAACAACTACTGCAGTTTAGAAGACACAAAAATGGACTGTAGATGCTCACCAGGGGCCTTCAGAGCCGCGATATCAGCGCCACTGTAAAAAAAACGACCAAGATTAATCTAAAAGCAGTAACTGAAGGGATACGGAAATGTTTGTTGGGGGGGTAGAAATCTGGCCCCGGTCGTCTCTGATGGTCCGACATATCCCGTGGTGCAAGCGTTTCTACTGAATTACTGAGCACGACGGTTAGAAGGAATGAACGGGCAAAACTTAAATCTTCGAGTTAATAAGGGAAATAGGTTCGTGTCATGGAAGTAAGATTCATGAGAAAGGCAATAAATGTCTATGTATACGGATCAGATGCGTCGTTATCTTTACTTTCTGGGAGAGAAGTGGAAAGAAGCGGCAATAAACACCAGAAAACTCCTTTCCCCTCGGATCTTCCACTTCTTAAATTAATTACTGAAAAGAGAAAATGAGCGAAAACGGACCAAAAGTTTCCAGAGAACGACTGGTTCTCAACCGGCGCCAACCACTGAATAAGCAAACTGGTGGTCGGTCTTCTGGAAGATCGTATTACGTGTAGAAAGGCTGCTCTCTCTCTCTCTCTCTCTCTCTGTACCGACGTCATATCTCCCATTCTCCGTACCGATGTAACCTCTCTATGTACTGACGCCATTTCTATTTCTCAGTGTCCGTACGTCATCTCTCTCTGCGTACTGACGTCATATATCTCGTCCCTGTGTGCTGAGTCATCTCTCTCTTGTACCGACGGTCATATCTCCATGCTCCGTACTGACGTTTAATCTCTCTCTGTACTGGACGTATCTCTCTCTCTCTCTCTCTCTCTCTCTCTCTCTCTCTCTCTTCTCTCTGTACCGACGTCATATCTCCCATTCTCCGTACCGATGTAATCTCTCTATGTACTGACGTCATCTCTCTCTCTCTCTCTCGGTCAAAGGAACACGTAAACATTATACTGGTATCTGATCACTCACCACTCTGGATCGCACTAAAACCCACGCACGACAAATGTTGCATCATTTGCTAACGCGCCGTACTTTCGACGCAGCACCGCTTCACATTCGAAGAAACCTATCCGACGACTCCCAGATAAACTTACTACCGGCTAACCGTAAATCTCGGAAACTTGTCTCAGCAGCCACTCGATCGCAGATCACCGTATCTGGATTGGCGAAGAGGTAAAACCAACACAGCGCTCCTGCGAGAATCTTCAAACAATTTATTCTTGCGTCCGTTTTCACCTTTGGATAAGATAACTGTCGAAATATCCACCTTTCATGCTTCAGAAGCATATCTATGTAACTTATCTAAAGTACTGCTTCGTAATTACGCTTGAAGGCGGACAACGTTAAAATCTGAAACAAATGTCTGTATCTGCAGGTAACTAAGGGAACGTTCTTTAATAACTGCTTCGATTGCCAACTTGTGGCAGAAATAACGAAGATACTAAAGAAGCGTTTTAAAAAATGTACACTAGCGTTCATAGGTTGTGAACTCCAAACGTCATACCCTTTGTTACATAAATATTTGCATATGACTGCTAGAAAATCCAACCATGAAAGAACGTAGAATAATAAGTTTGTTAGAAGTTTTGATTATCTAATAGACTTTTAAAATATCCTTTTTATTTTTTTCTTATATATAAAGAGAGATAGCTAGAGTGAAACTAGTGAGTTGCGAGATGTTTCATTAGTTGGGTATTCGTTATCACTCAGATCAGTTAGGGTCTGATTTGTCTCCCCTCTCGGTACCTCACGCGAAAGTACTTTTTTTCTTTCGATTTACCAGGGTCCCACCACCCAGCGACACCTGTCATTACCGTGGTAGTGCAGTGGTGCCCGTCGAACGTTTCCTTCTTCCTTTGGCCAACCGTTTTTTTGCCTGTCCGGCGCCAAGTAAGCTTTCAGACGAATCAGTACAGAGGGCGTCCTGTAAACGCCACTTTACCGTCTTAAAATATTTCCTGACATCTCGTTTGTGCTTTAGTTCTCCCGAGAGCAGGTTCTTCACTACTACCCCGGCTGTCTATCAGCTGACCTTCTCTATTTGGGCGCCCAGTAACCGCCCCTTCTCCTTCCACGATTCCCACAGGAACACTCTGCACGGCATCACATCCACGGAAGATCGTCGACCTGTTGTCTAGAACCAAGTTTAACGCTCTGCTTTCCAAGAATCCCGCATTGACAAACCTATTTCTGTCTGTTACGGATGCGTCAGTTCATTTGAGCTCCAGCAGAGTGTTCCTGCAGTATTAACGTCGTTGTTGTTCTTTTCCTTTTTACTTTTTTTATGGCGATTCCCTCTTTTATGCTTGAACATCGACTCTTCTATTTCCTGTTTCCGTGCCGATGTTTAGCAAACGTAGTTCAGAAAAATGAAGAGGGTGATAAAGAGGAACTGTTTTCCCAAAGATGGTTGCAGCTGGACGGAATGCGCAGATGGCCATGCCGCCAGAAAGGCTATAGGCAGCGGGCCGGGGGTGTGTGTGTGTGTGTGTGTATCTGGCCTGGAAAGACCCGAGCTCCGACATACCGTCAAAACCAACCCGAAAGACGTCAGCCGGAGAACGGTTGAGAGTCTGTAGGAACGAATGGTGAATATCTCCGCAGCCGATCACCATCAATCATCAACCACTCGACCTCATGCAAGACTGACTTTTTACAAACTTAAAAACAAGTCTGTTTATCGGCCCAACCCGATGTCGCATCTTCGAGACGAACGTCACCGTCCCCTCCGTCCTCTGCACGTCGATCCTACCTACCTACCTACCGCAGAACCCGTCACCAGTTTGCCGCATGACTGCATCACCGTAGGTATTCAACATCCTTGAAACCGGAATACGACCCGCATCGCCAAAGCAAGCGGTCGCCCTACCATCAGTTGCCGGAAGTTAGAAACCTTGTTGTTGGTGTTGTTTTCCTTTTCTTTCTCGCAGCTCTCAGATGTTTTCGTTTCGCGAATTTGATAAAAAGAAGGAAAAACACAGCGAATCGCCGTTATTTACACAGGAACTACTGTTTATATATATTACAGGGTTAGTATACACTATCGATGCTACTTAAGAGTGTACATGTCTGTTTCCTTAGCTTAGATTTCTCGCGCCCCCCATGGGTGTCATCCACGAGAAGTCGTTGACGAGGTTAGTCGGCCGGAATGGGGTAATACGACGACATCAGTCGGCCGGAATGGGGTAATACGACGACGTTAGTCGGCCGGAATGGGGTAATACGACGACGTCAGTCGGTCGGAATGGGGTGATACGACGACGTTAGTCGGCCGGAATGGGGTAATACGACGACGTTAGTCGGCCGGAATGGGGTAATACGACGACGTCAGTCGGTCGGAATGGGGTAATACGACGACGTCAGTCGGTCGGAATGGGGCAATACGACGACATCAGTCGGTCTGAATGGGGCAATACGACGACGTCAGTCGGTCGGAATGGGGTAATACGACGACATCAGTCGGCCGGAATGGGGCAATACGACGACATCAGTCGGCCGGAATGGGGTAATACGACGACGTTAGTCGGCCGGAATGGGGCAATACGACGACATCAGTCGGTCGGAATGGGGTAATACGACGACATCAGTCGGCCGGAATGGGGTAATACGACGACGTCAGTCGGCCGGAATGGGGTAATACGACGACGTTAGTCGGCCGGAATGGGGTAATACGACGACGTCAGTCGGTCGGAATGGGGTAATACGACGACGTCAGTCGGTCGGAATGGGGTAATACGACGACGTTAGTCGGCCGGAATGGGGTGATACGACGACGTCAGCGCCGTGCGACGTTTGACGTCGGAACATAGCGTCAGAGTTCTCTCTGTCGTTTTTATATGTCGTCTAAAAAAAATACAAACCGTTATTTATTGGACAGGTGTGTGTGTGTGTGGAGGAGGCGGGGGACTGAGTAGCATTCGTCATCATCACGGAATGTGCTCTTCTGAGATAAACACGCGAGGTTAAGGACAAAAGCCAACGCGGACTCCGACCGAGTGCTAAGATAAAACGAAGTCGTCGCGCGTGTCTGTCTTCTATCGTGAACGGGGGGGGGGGAATCCGTAATAACTCGTGTATTCGTCCGCGAGTTTGCCCTCCCCGGTCTTCAGATGGGGGTCACGCAGCAAAGCTACTTTACCGCTGTACTAGACTATTGCATTTAGTCAATCGCATAGAGCAGGTCCCCCAAACACCCACACATGCGGGTGCACACATTCATAATCAGAGCCGGCGGAAGGCCTGTAATAGTTGGAGGGGGACGGGCGCCGGATACTTAGGAATGCGGACCACGTCCCGTCGAGTTAATTCTGGGAAAGGAAGTTACTGTTTAAAAAGAGGAGCACGGTGTTCTAAAGCGTGAACTGACCCACCGAAATCGGAGCATCTGCTTTCCTTTTGCTGGAAAATCGAAAGGAGCTGCTGCCCCTTCTGCCCATCCGTCTCGCCAGCCCCGGAATACTTACATACCCTCGTTCATTCATAAATACATGATTATACATACACATATATGTATAATATATATAAGTTCATTATTTCCTAACTTGCAGGTACTTGTACATTAAGCGACACACCACTGACGTGTCTGAGAAAGCGATGCCAAGGTTATCAATCATATTTTTTCTTATTAATGTACCAGCAGACAGCTTGACGTAGGATGGGAATTTAACACAAGGAAATAAATCTTAGCGCCCGAAGTTTGGTCTTAACTCAGCTCTCAGACTACCTGCCGTTTGTTACGTTTGAAAGTAAAAAAGTTTAGCGTTCTCCCTTTGTCTGAGTACCGATTTGCTGCAAGCGTCACTAGAAACTGCACCGATAATCGATCAAATGGCCAAGTTTAACGTTTATCTCAAAAAGAAAGAAAAAAAAGAGAGAGAAAAAAAATTTTTTTTTTTAAAAAGAATTCTAAAGCGACACAAGTGAAGTTTTAATCTGTCGCCGTTTTATCGATGCAACAGCAAAGCTTTAAGTATGAACGATGTGGTTTGATCAGCCGTGAGTTTAGCTTCTTGCCGCGACTGCTCCGTGTCATGTGATCGGCCGTCAGCGTAGTGGAGACTTTTGTATGGAAGTGTAACTTTGATGAATCATTACTCGGAAATTCTTCTTTTTTTAAAAAAAAAAATTTGCCGGAAAACTGCAGAGAACCAACCGTACGCCCCCCCCACTCGTTCATCCTGGGTGAAGGGAAAAGTAGCAACAGATCCAGAATACGCAGGACAGGTGGCTCGCTCTGAGAACTCATGTTGACTGAGCTCCATACCATGACGCTGCAAGAGGCTACATCTCCCAGGGCATGTTTGAGTCACGAGCAATTTGTTTAAACAGCTCCCGAAGCAGACCTAACAGTACGGAAGAGGGGGGGGGCTACCGAAGGCAAGAGGCGAGAGATAGAGAGAGGGGGGGGATAAAGGAAACCACAAGCCGCCGCCTAAAATTTGCAGTCGCAAACTCGTTAGAGACATGGCGCATTAAAACTAAAACAGCTGACCGATAATAATTGGAGCCAGTGTTTGCGTCTTTGAGGGGCTCGAAGTGGGAAGTTGCTGGGCCGCCTACACTGGCATTCGCCTCGTGTTTCTACTCGCGGACCGTAATCGATGACGTGGAGAAATTATAGTCGAACCTGTACGAATTCCACATGGCTTCCACAGTCTTTCCCCACCATGCGAGTTTCAAAAAAGGTCCAACTGCGAAAACGTTTAGCCTCTCCACCCTGGGAATCCGTTGATAATCGTTTTGGAACAGTTACCATTGTTGGCTGGCACTCGGGATTACAGAAACGACTGAGTCTAACAAGGACAAAAGCACCAACAGGCTATCGCTGCATGGAATTTAAACGGCACAAATACCACTTAAAGATGATGTTTCGGTTTTTCATATCAGTGATTAAAATAAGTCAATTGTGTTCAATGAGATTCAACCCGTTTAATCTATTAGTATTCCCATAATTTAGTTCATCATATGTAAAATATGCGATTTGCAGACTCAAAGACATTTTTGTAGATAGTGCCATAGCTGGAAGTTCGAATGAGAGACAGAACCCGTAAGATTACAGTTTACATCACAAGTTCATTTTATAGAGAATCAATTTATTAACCCCATCTACAAAATAATAATAATGATAATGATGATAATAATAATAATAATATAATAATAATAATAAAATAATAATAATATAATAATAATAATAATAATAAAATAATAATAATAATAATAATAATAATAATTTTAAAATAAAATTTCAGTCCTTTTCAACCTTAAAATGGATTTTAAGACTAAAAGATCTAAAATTATACAAATAGGAAATAAATAAATTTATAATTGTCAATATATTTTGAATATAGTAAGATGAAAAATGTAGCTTTAGGAAGGATGAGAGAGAGAGAGAGAGAGAGAGAGAGAGAGAGAGAGAGACCATTGACATAAATATAAAGTTTGATGCATTTCAGATGCTACCAAAACTAATACGAAGTTAGAAGTAATTAACCAAAGCATCAAATGTAAAAATAGAGAAACTTTACCCGCTTGGTTCGTCCACATCTTGAATATGTTGTATCTAAGAAAAGATGCGAAATTATTACACAGAATTCGACAAAGTCTTCCGAATACTTGCAGGTGTTAACGATTTAGAATATAATGAACGTCTAAAAAAATTAGCGTTTACCTCGTTAGGGTTTTAGGTGTAGAAGAAGAGAGCTGATGAAGCTCTTCGAGAAAACCGTTTAATGGTTCTGCCTGTGGCAGCAGTCTTAGAATTTCTGCAGTCGGTAGCACTGGGGTTTACAAATATAAACCGGCGAAGGGTTCGCGAGTGTTCCAGGGTCGGAGACCACCGGTCTGCTACGGTCGAGGGGCCCCCAACTCACTTTCCGGCTCGGTTTTAACCATTACATCTTTTCTTGACGCAGAATTCTCTTTCTCCATGTTCGCCATTTGCGAATATATGGTGCACCTTTTACAACATCGAAAAACTCGCGCTAAATTGCATAGAAGCTGACGGTCCCTGCCTGCGAATGGTTAGAGCCCCCAGACAGCGTAAGCCATTCGCACCCGCCTCAGACCAAACGGGTGCAAACGCCGGACGGACACACAAAGACCACTTATTTGTCGGAGCAGTGGCATCATCATCATCAACATAATCAGCACCGCCACCACCACCATCATCATCATCATCAATGTCTTCTTTGTTATCGGCAGTTTCGAGCGATGGCGGTGGCGTCTAGTGATTCCGCAGCCATCCAGGGGTCGCTCGAGTAATCTATGATCCACTACAAGCGTACTTAACACCGAACCCTCTAATCACAGGTGCCAGTCGTTACCGGCCGAGTGGACGAGTTTCTTCCCCGCCATCCCGTCGATCACCCTGCTCTTGGAGAGTAAATTCGGTTCAGATTCTCAAGTGGGTCGTTGTGTTTTTGAAATATTTCCTGTTATCGGTGCCAGGATTCGAACCTTCTTCCCGTGAACCATTATATTATATATATATATATGTGTGTATGTGGTGTGTGCATGTGTGTGTGTATGTGTGTGTGTGCGTGTGCATGTGTGTGTGTGTATGTGTGTGTGTGTGTGTGTGTGTGTATGTGTGTGTGTGTGTGTGTGTGTGTGTGCATGTGTGTGTGTGTGTGCATGTGTATGTGTGTGTGTGTGTGTGTGCATACGTCGACATAAATTAATGGACGAAGAATGAATTAGCAAATTCCGAATCGTGAGCGACTTCCGCTGTCCTCGCAGACTCGGCCATTACTAAGGCGGCTTCATTATTATTATTATGTGGAGAATCTAATGGAGCCGTTTCGGAAACCCAATTCTTCTGGTGCCAGAGTCTGGCCCTCTAGTGTTCCGCTTGTTGCTAGCTCTTCACTCGTATTATTATTAATCCGCCGGTAAATATCATATGAAAAAAAAAAAAACAAAAAAAACAGGAGGGACTCCGCGAGTCCCCCTTAATTCGCTAACCCCGATCAATCCGGGAGGAGAAAGCGGCCATGAGCGCAGACAGGACGGGAGGAGGAGGAGGTGGTGATGACGTCACGCAACACGAGCTTCTTTGAAATCTTATCGCCTGCAGCGTTGACGCCACGCGGATTCCCTAATGGCCTCCCTCCCGGAACCCGCGATCAGCTCACGCGGGCCTTTTCTGTCTAATGTAGCGCCGCGCGGTTCCGCTCCACCATTGTACTAAGAACCATACCACCCACCCGCTCTCACACAACTTTTCCTTCGATGTCCGGAGAGGCCAAGCGACCGATCTGGGTCGTCTGCTTCTCTCCATTGTTTAAACCCGGGCGAAGCGCGGCACTGACAGGGTGGAGAAGAGAGGCTCCCTCCCCCCCCTCTCCCTCCCTCTGCTACGTGTATCCGTTTTCTCGCCGGCCTTTCTCCCTCCTCTAGGAGAAACTGGGAAAAGGCAGACGACATGATGCACGCGGCGACAGCAGCCCTGCTCTGGCGAGGTGGGAGCTGTACACCGGCTCGGCCCCGTCGTAAGTAGTCCCCCTTTCTTCAAACTAAGCCCGTCCCCACTCCCAAACACTAACAACTGGGAGTCTGTCCAGAGGCCCACCGTAATCTCGGGGAAGAGGAGGTAGTTGTTTTACGTGTGGCGGCATTCGTCGGGTTATATAGAGCCCCCGTTGCCATGGAGATATTAGTCCGAACCACCGGCGGCGGCTGGGGGGGCGGGGGAGGTAAATCGACTACGAAGCCCATTTTTGAATACTTTGCATACTGGAGGTCTCGCGGGATAAGAAGCCTCCTCTCCCTGCCTACCGCGCAAATGAGCTAGCTCCCAACCAGGAACTCTACCCTACCGACGGCGGAGCGAACTAATCCACGGGCGAGTTGTTTAGCTGTCAACATTCATGACTAATTGAGAGCGTGTGCGCGCTTAAGCTTGTGGACTCCTGTACCCGAGACCAGTGATGAGGGAGGGGATGTCGTGGAGCGGATGAGCGGTTTTCTGGTTGGTACGTTGGCGTTTGATCGTCGCTCAGGCAGTGAGTGAGTGAGTACCCAGATCTGCTTTTCTAAGGGGCACACATGTCGGACGTAAGGCCAGCAGCAGCTTCAGTTCGGGTTAGTCTGTCTGATCTTTCTAGTCACCGCGCGAATGATGGCAGCAGCCGGCTGCTGTCGGCTCCTGCTCTAGAACTAGTAGCAAGACATTTTTCCCCGCCTTAGTCATTTTAACAGCCGACTGACTTCTCTTCTCTTTTTTCGTTTTTCTTTCTCCTCCTCCGCCCTCCATTTTTTGCACCGCTGCTAAAAACTCGTTCGGGGTTTCCATGGTCCAGCGACTCTGCGCGAAATATTGCTTTGCTTCGGTTTACAAGCCCCGTGCCTTCCCCTGATTGCGTGGGTTAATTACGTTTTTAGAACAACAACAACAACAACAACAAAATCCACCCCCCCCGTATCAACAATATAAGTAACGGAAAGTAAATAAATCTCTCGGCTTTGATCGCATACGTAACACCTCCTAATCTCGTCGACAATTCTCTCTTTCTCTCTGTACTGACATCATCATCATCATCTCTCTCTCTCTCTCTCTCTCTCTCTCTCTGTACTGACATCATTATCATCTCTCTCTCTCTCCATCTCTCTCTCTCTCTCTCTATCTCTCTCTCTCTTTCTCTCGTACTGACATCATCATCATCATCTCTCTCTCTCTCTCTCTCTCTCTCTCTGTACTGACATCATCATCATCTCTCTCTCTCTCTTTTCTCTCTGTACTGACATCATCATCATCATCATCATCTCTCTCTCTCTCTCCATAACCTTAGCTGTCCTCATTCCATATCTCAGCATCACCCTGCCTGAAGCTGAACATTCTCCCCACCGAAGATTGATGTGTCTAAACTCCACGAACAAACCCTGACGTATATTTCTCAGCTGACATCTATTAGAATTGAGGGGGGGGGGTTATTACTCGGCTCAACTGACTTTTATATAAATCTGGACTCGTGCATTTACTTTTATCCAGTGAAAGAAAGAAAAAAGTATTTATAAATGATTTATTTCATTGTTTTACTTTACGTCTTACTTTTTTTTTTTCTTAAGAAACTCTGGAAATATTCCACACACACAAACGTTTATTAATATCTTCTTTTTTGTTCAATGTATTTTTTGTGCACTTAGATTCTCCTCCCCTCAGCGCACTGATGATGACACTTGTTTGATCTCTTCTGGATACCTTCCGCCCAACACCGGACATTTTCACCCCCCAACCCTCCACTTCTGGCTCTGACGGGGGTGGAAGCGTCCTGTCTCCACCGAGCAGCCTTAACTATATTTTCTCGGGTGGAAGGGGGCGGTTAAAACTTCTGACAGCTGTAACAAACTTTCACCCCGACAAAGATACAGGACACTTGCCCCGTTGGCCTGCACTAGTTTGAACACTGACGTGTTTACGTACGCTATCGACTATACAGACAGGTATGAAGTGTTTCGCTCACTGACTCACCCCCCCCCGAATACCGTGATTTATTGGATACGTTATAAATCCGTACAGTTTATTTATTAATTTTTATTGTCAGTTTAAAAATTGGAATATCGTTTCGTTGTTAAGCACGTCAAGAAAAGCCTCACCCAAGGCAGGCGCACAAGAAGATGCGTGCGGATGATGCTTCAGATCGTGGCAAACAACCAAACGGAAACAGTTCTGATGTTGTAGCGTAGTTTCCACATCAGTTTGATAAAATGCTCTCGCCCCCTGTTGTTATATCTTTTTTTTTTTTTTTTTGTCCTTTGTTGTAATTACTCTTAACCGCAAGTTTAGCAGAAAAGAAAATACATATTGCCAGTGTTAGTTCTGGCATTTACCATCATCACCTCTTCGGAGATCTTCCTTTGTTGCCATCGATCCCTAAGAAGGACTGTTCCGGTGTCAAATGATGTTAACGCGTTTTGCAGGTGTTGTTTCTGTTTTTTGGTTATGGCTAGTTAATTACTTTTATATTGTTATTTTTTATGCCGTTTCCTCAGCCCACTGAAGGCATCCAAGGCTGCTGCTAGCTCACGCCGCTTGATATTCCAAACAATAGAAACACGTTCTGCAGAAAGTTAATTAGCATCTAACATCAGTACACTCTCACTGTAAAGGCAGTCTTACTGAACTCTGGTGATGGCGACAAATGAAGATCGTCCTAACATAGGTTCGTTAGCTGGTACAGTTATATTTCTGAACTATCCCTCTGCTTTCTGTAAATCACACGGCAACAACTCTCTTCTTAACCACTTGACGTCAGACAGTGACGTAAAAGAAAATATGGCGGCTTCCTATGCAGATTTCTAAACTTACTTATTACCGATCATGGTGGCTAACTGCGTCCCCCCGACATTACACGGTTGGTATACTAACACCTGTACCGTGTGGCTTATCGTCTAACTGCAGTTAAGCAGTTTGTTCTTATTACAGAGTTGTTTCCCATCGAGATTTGTGCGTGCAATCTTGTCGCATAGTGTTTAAGAAAAGGGGGGGGGTTAAATAAAAAACCTGTTTGGTTTATAAATATTTTAACACATTATTCTAAAAAAAAAAAAGATTTGTTTTATCTAAGTATTCTGCATTCTCAGAAAGTCTACCTTTTAACAACCCTGAAACAAAGATAGAGTAGATACTGTAGATCTGTGAAATTCCCAATTGGATGAAACGATATCAATCAATATGAGAAAATATGACAGCTGTGCAAACAGTTATCGTAAATGTTTTATTTTTTAAAAAAAAGCCAAAATTAATTTTTTTTACTTTTATGTATATTGTAGTTCCACTGTTTTTTGTGCATCATGTAGTTGTCGCAAATCGCTGGGTAGTCAGTCGAGGGCATTGCGGCTGACAAAAACGACTCTTGACATAAACCTGCTCAAACTGCAGCGACAGCTGATCAAACGATATCTTCTAACAGTTGGTTGGTCAGGGTAGCTGCCCACAATCGACCCGCCTCTACAGTTATCGGAACCGCGGCGACTAGCTGCCCATTTCTAATACAAACAAACTATGATTTAAATCTCTACTAATAGTTTGTTATTTTCGAGGAGGGATCACTGAGACCTCGGTTGCAGCAGTTTCGGTCAGCTGACCGGTAAGAAGGTCGCCGCGATGCGTCCGATTTAAAAGGATCTCCCCCCCCCACCCACCTCCGCGAGTTGGCGTAACAAAGGCTGATTCTAACTCTTCTTCTTTCTACAGAAAGGCAATCCATTCGCGCACGTACATAGCTGAGTCACAGCCGAGCGATACGTATGGCAGTTCTAATTGCCGAGGGTTGTCGGGCTGTCGCCCAGAGTAATTGTTCCGGATTTATCGTTAGAAACGAATGCCCGTCCTAAACTCCGCACAAATCGTGGGTTCAGCCACCTTGGGACACGTTCAATGACGAATCGTGCGAAATCCCGTCTAGCGAGTGGCAGTCTCTGGTACAGGACGAACTGCCCTGGCACTGCTTATTCTTTTTTTTTTTAAATCAAAAGAGCAGAAGTTTGGGAAAAGAAACTGACAAACTTGTTGATGATAACAGTCTCTACCATCAGCTATGTTCTCTCACGCACGCGCCGTGCAGTCCCTATACACAGTAGGCGTCCCGCTGATGTTCTTGCTGGCTGGTCTCCCAGTTAGTTACCTTTACGGAGCGGCATCCCCTGACCGGAACGGAACATCGGGAATGGGGATTAAGGGCTTGCGAGAACACCGGGAAACGAAGGGTCAACACGAGATGCTTGCCCCACGCCGATTTCTGCCAACCTAACGCAAGAACCTACCCCCCAAAAAAGCTTCGGATTAGAAGTGAAGGGAAAGCGGAATACCCAACACAAAGTTACCTAAAAGAGCCGGAATGGAAACGCGTTAGAAAAAATGCCCAATTGCTCGGACCCCTCGAGGCCCACCACCATTACGAAGTGTGTGTGTGTGTTAGATCCCATTACAAAAGTAATTAACTTCAAAACTTTTAAAATTAATTTCTGTCGATGCGATACTTTACCTTGTTTGCTGCTGAATAGCTGCGCCAGAAATGTTGCTTTTGTTACCTTTATTAGTTTGATTATACTTGCTGTTGATTATTTGGAAAAAGCATTCTTATGTAGGATTAGACATTTCAAGGCTAAACTGTCAGAGCACCAGTAATTCCTGGCCGTCAGATCGTGACGTCGATTACAGCTCAGCTGCACGTTTATTTAAAACGTTTCTTATCGTGATGCGACAATTCCTGCAACAACCAGCCTCGGGGCTTCCTCTTCAGCTGAAAACAGAGCAAAATTTCTCTTTCTCTGTTTTTTTTCCCTGCTTTCTTTCCCCTGTTATTATCTAGTTTCCGTTACTTCTGTCGTTGCTGCTGTTCGCTGCCTACATTCGATTGAACGGCGACTCCATGTCATTTTTTCCAGCCTGAGCGGAGGATGCGAAAGATGCCAAGGCTGCGGGAGGCTGACTGTTTTCAAAATGACCTCCTGGGTGGCGTCTATCCACTCACTGCCTCGCAAATCCGGTCGAAGAATATTCGTTTCTTTTGTTATTTATTATTTTTTTTCCAATTTATGCAGCAAATTTTCAGGACAATTGCATACGAGCGAAATGAGTCAATGAGGGATCAGTGCGCATGGTCTGCTGGGGTCCTAGGTGTGGAATGCAAATGAAGCTGTGCCGCTTACGCATCTAATGCGGCCTATACACGTGGTCCAATCATAAATTCTCTCTCTACAGAAGCCGGCGTAATATGCCTGCATCGCACCTAGCGGCTCGTGTGCGTGTATAAGTGATCTAATGTGCGTGCAGAGGAAGTTCTCCCTGCTAATTTGCACTCACTTTAATTTGACATTTGTAAAATGAACCCCCGGCAGAAAGTAATTGGGTAGTTCCATATAATGAGCAACAACAACAAAACAACAACAACAAAAACTTCTAATCTAAGGACCAGCCAGCTAGTAAATAGTTTTATTGTGGCCGGCGAGAAGGGAACTAACTGCGCAGTACGCACGAAGGTCGTCGTCGGTCGAGCTCTCGCCGCCCGGTCTTGGGTTCGCGAGTTCGGCTGGCGGGCTGCCAGAACCGAAACTGGCGTCGCTAGACAGATAAGGCGGCTGAGCTCCCTCCTCCCGTCTAGCGTACGTACCGCCGCCATCCCTTCCTCCGCCTCCTGCAACAGTTTGGTAACCGGATACTTCTCCTTGTTTAAGGCTCTGCTGCTTCTGCCTTTTTCAGCCCTGACCCAGATGCAAATAAGTAAATAAATAAATAAATAAAATCGCCCGGCTTTGTTCTGTCAGCTCTAATCCTGCCCCAGAACGAAGAAGATATAGATCCTTTATCCCCCCACCCACCCACAACCAATTTTTTTGTTTGATTTAAAATATTATAATTAATTAGATATTCCCACGTCGTTAATTCTGGCTCCTTAAGAGGGTTTAGTTGAGACGGGCCGGAAAGTAGGTTGAGGTCCTTCTTGGAGAGCTGATGGTAACGTCGACCGCGCACGTGGGGAGATTCTGTAAAACCACTTGCGTGGGCTTGAGTGATAATATTTTGTTGTTGTTTTTTTTAATGAATTAAAAATTAGCATATTTTTAACACTTTATTCGAATAGAGGCTTTACGCGGTGATAGAAAGGCTTTGGTCAGGGTTGTGCCGATTATCAAAAATATTCCGATTACCGATTAATCGGCCGATCGGTAAAATTCATAATTTCCTGTCCTGCTCTTCAGAAATGTACCTCTGTACACAAAAGTAGAGTAGGGAAGTAAACGGGTCCAGAGGGAAGGGCTTGTTTGCCCCGAAACTTCGTATATTTAGCTTTCATTCAGATGCCTAAAATCTTATCGATAAAAATCCGTTTGCCAATACAAGTTACAGTGCGAAACAAAAGCCACGCCCCGAATAACTGCTCGGACGAGGTAAACGTTAAGTCTCAACATTCTGCCAGTATATTAGTGTAATGACAGAAGAAAAAACATAAACAAACAAAGATGCACAGAAATGTTCATTTTGCGGCAACTCGAGTATCGAAGGTTCCAAGACAGTATCAAGTCAAACCCGACATGTGCTCCTTCCTAACCGTTCACGACCAATCTTTGGTGCCGCGTTACGACTTAATTTTAAACCGTACGAATTTTTTTTTAATGAATACTGGTTAAATTTTTATAGTTATCTTATGATTTAAAAAAATAATAATGAACAGACAGGTAATTTTTAAACCCCCAAGTAATATTGTTATCTGCGTTGACTGATCTGGAAATGGTAATTCGAGTAATTAAAATATTAGCAAGCTGAGCTGCCACTGTGATCCCGTCTTACGCCCAGTACCTCCTAACCCAGGAACTATGCGCAGTATAAGGGGTGATTGTTAAGAGCGAACTGTGATGGGAGCCACATGGCTTCTGTCTAAGGAAGATAAACATTATTATTTGGAATAGTTAACATGCTAGGAAGTAATACCGAACAAAGACGCCCAATCATGATGTACGCGGGAGACTATGAGGTTTTAAATCTAAGTCCGCATCAATGGAGCCGAGCTGGGGAAAAAAAACAGCCTTGTTTGCCTTTTAAGGATCTTAGAGAACACAAAAGCTAGCAAACAGAAGGATGCACCAAATTCCATTGTAATTCCGTTAATCTTAGCTATGAAACTCTCTTCCCAGACTAGGGGTCTCTACCACTCATAATAGTTTCGAAGGAAACTCAGAGAACTGTGGATCAGATAAAAACAACTGTACTAAAGGTGTTTACAGACGATTTTTTGACAAATAAGAAACCCCTGTATTTTCGCACGTTTGACCCCTCGCTTAAAATAAGGTATTGGTTGATGGAAGGAATCGAAGAAAGAAGAAAAAAAACAATGCCAAAACGATTAGACAAAGACCCGGAAGACAGACTTCGATACAAGTCTTGGTGACTCGATTATACCGCTAACTTCAGTTGCTGATTCAACAGTGACATTTCCCAGACTTTAGGACTTCTATGAATAAATAGCAAAAAGGGGAGAGAAGAGAAAAAAAACGAACAACGACGACGATAAAAACAACAAAAGCAAGCTGCCGGTTCTTCTACGGGAAAGAAACTCCAAATCCTCGAGAACTAAATCAAAACAAATACACTGCTGCTGCTGGAAAGAACGAGGAACATCTTAGCTTGTCCCTATTATCAGCCATGAAGATCCTCAGGTTATACTCTCCAGTTTAAAAGGGCTGAATGCTCTTCCATTCTCCGTAGAGAGAGAGAGAGATAGAGGACAGCAATTAAGCGCTGGTGGACGGACGATGCATATATGGCCCAACAAGAATCCGCCTAAATCCAGAAAGTGACGAAAAGTTGGTGTTTCTGCATCAGAATTTAAAAGCTGTTCGACTTAAAATACTAAGTTATACTTTTAATCGTTTTTTTATTTGGAATCTGTGTTCGTAGATCAATATTAGTTTCCAATATTTTGGCTTTCACACAGATAGTCATACATTAATCTGGATTTGTAAACGGTTGTTTTGATTCGTTTAAGATACAAATCGTTTTAAATTCTTGATTTTAAAATTTTCGTTGTATTTTTTTACTATTTTTTAGAAGTTTCATTAATGTAATGAAATTTTTATCAGTGCTCGTAGAACACTTCTATTTTTCATTATTTTAGCTTTTAAATTCAGGTAATTAATCAGGATTTGGATATATCTATATTGATTAATTAGCTCAAATTTTTTTTTAACATTTTCAATTTACAATCGAACCACGAAGTTTCTTTTCTTATTTTTAAAATTCAATTTAAATGCGTTGAATTTTAAATTGCGTTTTCACCCAGACTTCTGCTTTTGACCTTCATCTGGTTATGTGCAGGGACATCAATTTCTGGATTTGGTGAGGAGGAGGGGAGAGAGAAATTGGCATCCAAACACACCACTCCCCCAAAAAATTGCGCTAAAGTTCATATGTATACATAGGCTATAGGTGTGTGTGTGTGTGTGTGTGTGTGGTGTTTGAATGAATGCCTATTGGCTTTACTATCTTCATTTCCCTTTGAGTTCTAAGGCAGATCGATGCCCCTGATTATGCGTTGATCTGGATAAATTAATTTGTTACTAGAACTCGGTGTAATATAGAGAGAAGCATTATACTGTTTTCTTCCTAGGATAAAAGATCCTCGCGTATAAAAGTTTCCCATTCGTTGCAACGACGACTAATAATCGGGCAATCGATGCCGATTGAGTTGATTACCGATTATCTGCCGATTAATTAGCGCACCCCCAGTTTCCGGTAACACTGGTAAATGAAGCGTAAGAAAGGTTGTTTTGTTTTTTCTGTGCGTCCGCATTCTTACACTTTTTGGATCATTGGATTAGCTTACAGTTAGTTCAGCATGTTGACTTACTCGTGTCTCCGGAATAGGGGACTAAGGGTCAAAACCACCTCATGGCGACCTTGGCCTGACTGACAGCTCTCCGCGAGATGGTTCCCTCCTTCTTCCGATTAACAGTTTCTGCTTAAATGGCCGTTAATCACGTATAAAAGGCTCTTTTTATGTACGGACGGCGTTGGTGAGGATGTTGCTCGGGTAGGCAGACCGGTATTTCCGTTCTGGCGATTCAGAATTACTCCAGGGCATTTCTCGTGTTTGGCTGTGTAACTTAGGGGAACCCGCTCAGACACTCAGCCCAGCAATACAAAGGCGTGTCTGAGGTCATGACGGACGCTCAAAAGTAATCGAAAAATAAGAAGACACCGACAAATCATTCGGTTTGAGCTGCTTTTTAAAGTTGTCCCTAAAATACACGTACATAGTGGCGACCACAAGAGTGAGTTGATCAATAAAAATAACCCACGGGTGTACCATCAATCTATCGGAGCACGCAGTCGCGAAGCACCTGATTAATCTGCATTCTGGATCCGATAATAAATACCACTAAATCTTAAAATGTTAACATCTACTCTAAGAAAATAAGCACACCTCAAAGTACATACACCACGACATACCATCAGCCAAGTAAGGCACAGACCATCATGTACCATACAAGCCATCATACGGGCACCTATCTACTTTACAACTCAGCAGTGAATACGTAATCTAAACTTTTATTAATTATATTACTGTACAGATTCTGTTGTCATTAAGAGGGAAGTAGAGAAACCGCTAATATATGTGCAGCGTCTAAACGCTGTGGTTCATGCCCTAATTTGTATGAAAGCCTTTAAAGGTAATGAATTAATATGTACTGCCTGGCCAAAAGTCAAAGAATTTTCTCTTCGGCGAAACCTCTCACATACTTAATCATCATTTACTTAACACGTGTCTTTGTTTACAAAGCTATAGAACCTACTGTAGTCATTTACATATAAGCCGCAGTTTGTTTTTTTGTTGATTTTTTTAAAATTAAGCTGCTGGCTAAGCAGACAGACACGTGAGTATAGGCTAAAGCGGTCGCAGAGCAGAATCCAGTGATGTCCCAAAACGCGATGTTCACTTAAGAAATACGTGCGCCTTAGTGTTTCAATGTGACAGCTCGAAGTCCTGATCTGTCTTCCGAGATGGTGTCAGAGACCACGGCTCACGAACTTATTGAAATATAGTTACGACTGAGCAAAAGAATACTCTCGTTGCTTAGTAAAATCTCGCTGGGCGTTTATTTTGTTTTGTTTTCGGTTAGCTTGACCGTGTGTCCACCCAGGCGGGTAGTTTCGCGGAAGTATCGTAAATAGATGTGGCACGTGACACGCGAGATCTCCTTCCGCCAGCCAGTCAAACGCTTGAGATGTCAGCAAGAGTTGTCGGTCCCTGCCTGCCCGACTGCCGACGCGATTTTATTACCATGTTAGAGATTTCGATGCTCGTTGTGGTCATCGGCTATCGGCGAACGTAGCCTTGAATACGACTGCTACTATAGGAAGTGTTGTCTGACTTCGCCGAACAGTGTGTGTGTGTGTGTGGGGGGGGAGAATTCTGCTTATCCAATGGGCAGCCCTCCGGGGAGCTCTTCTCTACTTCGCTTCGCAGTTGGAATTTGTTAGGAATGTCGCCTGCCAGAGAAAACAAACAACAAGTCTTCTCTTGCATGCTAAAATAAAGATAAAAATAAACTACACACCACAACACATATATATACACATTTATGCAAATTCTTACGAAACAGATGTGCTGTATCTAATTATCTTTGCTAAGGTTCAAAGCAACGAGGAACCCCCCCAAAAATATAAGCAAACATTCTTTGCATTCTAAGGGCACTGACAAAAGATCGGCCCGCTACAGAGATACCCCCCCCTTCTCGCCATCGCCCATCCACAATAATTCAGCTCGCTGCCAGCACTTACAGGCAGACAAGAGAATTTTGGCAAAACCATTCTAATAATTCCTGTGCCTCGTTTTTTACACCAAATCTGGTTTTAATTAGACTCTAGACCTTTTTTTTTTTTTTAAAATGCTTTAACTTTTACAATTATCAACCCTGCGCAGATATAACTTCATTCGGGAGTCCGACAGATTTTTCTTTTGCATGGATGATACTCAAAAAGTATTATTTTGGGGATCATTTCGCGTCTATTCCAACGATGCTACTTGTTTGCTATTGTCGTCTCGGCTGGTTACATGGCTTCAGCCGGGCTCGACCTCGCAGCGGCCGTAGGTCAGGGGAGCGCCCACCCCGTCCGGTGTCGCTGCGATCGCAAGTCACGAGAAGACCTAGTAATAACACTACGGCCCCCGTCACATCGTAAAGTGCGCCCTCTGTGCGAAGTACTGCTGAATCTCTCTCGAAATCGTTTCCATGACGAAAACTCGGCAGCGTCTGAAATTCGCCTTGCAACGTGATGAAGACAAGGGAACCTCTCTCTCTCTCTCTCTCTCTCTCTCTCTCTCTCTCACGCCATTGCTGTCGTCCGTCCCGTGCGGCGCAGTTTTGTTGAATCACCTGCATTACGGACTACTTCTTCACGTCAGTCGTTATGACGTCATCTAATACCACGGGCACCGGCTGCTCGAATAAACATGACTTTTAATTCGCTTACATCAAAACAGAAAAAGTGATTCGCTTCAGTGGTTGTGCGGGCTCTTCAGTCAGAAGACGTTAGCGCTGTCCTACGCCAGGCAGGACTCGGTTCAAGGCTGAAGTCAGGGTTAGTGTTAATGACGCAAATTCTACGCACTAGAATTTTAACAATATGCCTTTAAAATTGTGCTCGACTCTTGTGGGGGTGAGGCATTTGAAGGGTTGCATTGTGGGTAACTGAGTACGGAAATTAGGTGGTTAGTTCGAGGAGGGGATTTCCCTTGGCGGTAACAGCGGCAACTATTAAGTCGCTTGCGAAAGAAGGTTTGGCAAAGCGATTGATGAGAAGTCTCACTAGGTCACGGCGGTGGCCGGCTGGTTTCCAAGCTGGCCACGAGAGGCGCTCTAATCTTTCCCGTTTGGGTAGAAGGCCTGCTTGGCGATGTTATTTTGTAATGGATCTTTGCAGTGTTACCGAAGTAAAACTCGAATGGTTTTAACTGTGTTCATATTCCGTATTTAACGCAATTTTTTTCATCATTGTTTTTTTTTTTTTTTTATAAGCCTGTAAAATAACTTCGGGGGAAAAAATAGTTGATCGATGCAAATATAGACGATGTTTTTAAAGAAGAATTTTGGTACAATATTCCAACTTAAGTGAAACATATCGTGATGACTGCATGAGCTGACTGCCTGCTCCTGGACTGACCCGAGTAGGTATCGAGTTCGGGTTTGCCAACGAAAAATTGTTCCTCTTCAATGTGAACGCCCTTCATTGAAATATCTAGTTACCCATCAAAGACCCCCCCGGGGGGGGGAAGAGACGGAAAGCATGCGCCTCTTTCTGAGAAACCACCCTGACAATCCAACCCCGGCAAGGATAAGTTGTTGTACATGCGCGTTGTCCGCAGTTGTTTCAAAACTGGGACTGGCGTTCTGGGAACTTTTCATTGAGGCGACATGCTCTCTCCACGAGTCTAATCCTCTAGAGGAGAGAGTCGCTCTCTCTCGATCTCTCTCGCTCTCTCTCTCTCTCTCCATCTCTCTCTAGCTCTGAGACTCTCTCACTCGCCATCTCCTCTCTCTCTCTCGCATCTCTCTATTCTTCTCTCTCTTCTCTCTACATCTCTCTCTCTCTCTCCATCTCTCTCCATCTCTCTCTCTCTCTCTCTCCATCTCTCTCCATCTCTCTCTCTCTCTCTCTCTCTCTCTCTCCCTCTCTCTCTCTCTCTCTCCATCTCTCCATCTCTCTCCATCTCTCTCTCTCTCTCTCCATCTCTCTCCATCTCTCTCTCTCTCTCTCTTCTCTTCCCCCCCCTAAAGCTGCGAGACTGTTTTCTAATGTTCAATTATAAAATTGTGAGTTTTCGATAGAGTAAAAGTTGGATCCTCCCCGTTTCTCTCTCACTCTCCACCATTACGCGGCCAGTTTTGGTTTGTTTACGCTATTCTTACTTCTTTTCATACATTTTCTGCACAGCTCATTTCTTTCTACTTCAGCTCTCTTCTCTCGCCAACACGGAAACACCTCACTGTCGCTTGGTGGTAAACTTAATACGTTATTCGGTTGTCGCAAAAGAACCTGTGTTCTGCTCTCCAATATACATCATCATCATCACCACAGAGAATGAATGGGAACCGCCGTTGGTGTCTGTAGAAAAATTTAAATGTTCATTTTGCGGCAACACGAGTAGCGAAGGTTCCAAGATGGTATGAAGTCAAACCTAACATGTGCCCGTAACCTTTCACGACCAATGTTTGGTGCCGCGTTGCGACTTAAACCGTTCGAATATTTTTCATGAATACTGATTAAATTTTATAGTTATTTTATGATTTAAAAAATAATAATGGACATGCGGGTAATCTGTTACCAGGGTCAGGTTTACACGCCTAATTTTTTTTGAGATTATTAGACTGAATTTCGCGAGCTGTCTTTGAGAATACACAGCAGATAGCAGCCTAATATAGGGGCCAAAAGAGATTTTTAGGAATCATCACGGAAGCCCTTGTTTACTACATATTCACTGCCGAATTATTGGCGCTGTTGATAACACCGTGTTTATTTAATATCCCTGACATAAGTACATGGCAAGAAAAGTAGACTTTTAAATAATACGAACAGATCAAGCTTCTCGATAATGGCCAACCGAGGCTGATCTGCTGCGCCAGGGGGGCTTGGATCGGTCTGGGGAACCGCGTGTAGCGTGGCCTCCCCTCGTCTCTCGCTAGTAGTCTGTCGGGAGGAGTTTACTTTGGCCACTACTTCATAAGAGCTTTCCATAACCGAGTGTCACGCAGCAGCAGTTTTATGGATACCCTAACCGTGTACCCTGGTACCCTTCTCGGCTGGCAGAGGTGATTCTCTCTCGCCTGGTCGCTTCCGAAAGATAAAAAAACCACAGGATTCATCCTCGTGGGACGACGAGCTAAGAAATGGCCAGGAAAGGAATAATTACTAATTAACCAGTACACTGTCTCATCTTGACTATGTAGAACACTGCTCCTTGCGACTTTCGGAGTATTCCGTGGTTTAATAACATTTTTTAAACTTTCCGCTGGTTTATATACCCCCCCCCCCAACCAGTAATCGCTGTCACTCTCCGCTCTGCTGCTTTGACAGTTTGGCAGTTAGCCGTCGTGACCTATGAAAAGAGCTCCAGGGGCGGGGAGAAATAGCTATCGGTGAAATTCTTCATCGCTACTGACTCCACTTGCCGATAATCCATTCCACTTATTAGTAATTTCATAACTTAAAAAAAAGTATTTTCTAATGTTCGAACCGTGCTAGGAACGAACTCTCAGCTGGTTTCTGAAAATACCTGTCTCCATCGTCTACAGTAAAGTGGTTCCTAACCTTTCTGGACTCGTGGACCTTTTTCTAATACTCAAAAGGACCTGCGACCTCCCGCTACACTTCTATAATTGGAAATAAATCAAAGAATAAATGTAGCTAAAAAAATCACATAAATAAGAGTTTTATTTGAATATATTGACAGTTTGGTGCCCAGGTTTGCCTAAAATCGAGCTGGTGCGTCCGGCCGAAGTCACAGTCCAGTCCTTGTACCGAGCTCTGCCCCAGCCGTCGTGGTCCGAGTCTTTTAGCTGCAGGCCCCAATGGCGTTAGCCAATGGGAGCGCTGCTCGATTGCGTCAGTCCTACTGTAGTAGCGGTTCGAGTTCCGGCCTTTGTCGCCAGGTGTTTCTATGATGGTGGCAGAGCGACAGGAAGCCTCGGGGGACCGGTGACGCAAGTGTGTTGCTGCAGGGGCCCGTGACGCATCCGGGAGTGCCTGCCGTGGGAGACGAGCTTTACACCTTCGGTGCTCGGCCTCCCATCGGTGATAATACCGGTGTATTGGACGCAGGGTAGTTTTTGTATACATTCTCCTGGATAAAAGTGCGTCTTATAACCCGGCAAATACGGTACATACAAACAAGACAGATACCATACTCGTGAACAGTTTCTTGACTCGGTCATAGGACAAAAATTGAAACGTCCAGGGTTCCGCGACCCCCGCTCGAGACCAGTATCAAGCCTCCTCTTAAATGTTTCAATTTCAAACTCTGTAGGTTCAACATTTATTGTATTTAAGATGCTTAAACCCTGAAAACCTATGCTGAAAAATCACTTCATCTATCCCAGAGTCATCACGAAACGAAATACAATTTCCAAACGTTAATTACAGAATTACGTACGTGACTAATCCAGACTGTTATACAAATATTCCCATCCTCCTCCTTCAGGTATACTGCATACCAGATTAAAAAGAAAAACAATTGCACAAATTATAGATTCGAGAGCCCGATCTACAATTCTTATTACCTACCAATCAATAGACGTAAAAATTTCAGTATTTTGTTTTCCTTAAGTTGCAATTTGATGCCGAGGACGGCTTCTTTTACATTGTGGTGAACATTAGATTGAAACCAAAATTACACTCGTTTAAACGTGAAATGTAATGAATAAAAAGTTTAACTTATGATTATTTTCCTATCGATTGATAATGCCATTATACAAGGCACAGTCTAGGATAGTAAGTTAGAATAGGTGCTTATTTAATTTTAGCTCACTTTATCTAATGTTTATACTTAGTTGGAACTGGTTTTATACTAGTACAAGCGGATATAAAGTATACTGGGACCCAGCAGCAGCCTAGATTGTTTCGCATACAGCTCAGTCTGAACTTAGAATGCATAAAAGATAACGCTGACTTATTTCTGGATTCTGTGACAATCCAGACTGACAGTAAGTAGTATAGACTTGTCAGACATTAGCTGTACAAGCAACTTTGAAGAAGAGCAGACGACAGATATTGTCTGCCTGTATAATATCCATATTTTTGGTAGTAGAATATATTAGCTCGAAGAGGAGAATTATATTCTTATAATCAACAAATATGTAAAGAAAACATTTTTTTCTTTTTTTAAAAATAAATTTCTATGGACTTATACGGGGGAAATCTTGTCGGGCCGGATTTTTCTGCTAGCTCTCTGAGAGACCTCTGGCAACTTTACCAAGGCACCGCCGCGGTCATCTGTCTGTTTCAATGATGACCAAGCACCAGTACCGCTTTCTCGCGGAATCTGACGCTTCACTTACTCATATGTAAGAATGCTCACGGCCTGTCGACCCAACACTGCGCACGATCGAGAGACGGATTCTTGGTTGAACTGCCAATTCTGCGCCATGCGGCAGGACAAAGAATTCCCATCCCCGTCAGTTGCTGCCAAAAGTATACTTCGCCAACAATAAAAAAAGCACACTTCGAATACCGCAACTTATTATTTTTTTTCATTGTTCGTGTTGTTTTGTTTTGTTTCCTTCATGATTTGTAACTCCATCTCCTGCACCGGGCTCGTGTAGAAATGTCAGATATTTGAGGTCCAAGCCGGCAGAGCCGGAGCGCTGCAGCTAGTCGGATGCTGAAATTCTCATCTTTGAACCAAACCAAATCTTTCCATTTTCCTGATCTTAGGTTTGGCCTCTACGCGTGCTTAAAAATAAAGTAATAGGAAAACTTCTCGGGCTCCTATTTCAGATGGAATAAATTTATTTTTATTAAAAAAAAAAGAAAACTGAATAGAAAAAATATGAAATAAATATTGCAGCGTCTTTTAAAACCAGTTCCTTAAATCTGCATTAACCAGAGTGGCGGATATTGTATACTTTTCTATAGGTCTGCTACCATGGAACGTGAACTTCCAATCACGCGCCGTTTGTATGTGTGAGAAACGGTAAAACTGTTTCGGTTCATTGATGGAGAATTTTAAAAATAAATAAAATGTGTTTTTTTTTTTTTTTGCAACAAAAATTAAACAAATATTCCAAGAATGCGTCAAAATTTTATTCGCGGAATGATCAACTCAAATCTTTTCTTCATGCAAACACAATTTTACCAAAGAAATCTGTAAATAAGGAATAATTTTAGGCATGTGCGGAAAACAAGAGAAGCCAAATGAGGAAGCAAGAAGGAATCCTAACATAAAAACGTAAGCACAAATGAGGCGGTCTAAAGGGGATGTAGTAGAACCCTGACGGAAATTCATGACTCACAGTGGCTTTTCAGGCTGCTTATAAACTAATCAGCGAGCGCGGTGAGCAGTAAACTCCAGTCTTTATCAGAGAAGTTTGCAGTTCTTCGAGTCACCTTGTTCTTGAAGGAGGTTTGAGCGAAGCAACATGTCTTCCTAGATCCCTCTTTTCTCGGTAAGAGAACGTGCTGGCTATATCATTCGGATAATGGTTTTGTCTTTAACATACTGGTTTATTACAGGTGCCCAATGTGAAAGAGCGTTATTATTGCCCATTAAAACTGAAGTTAGCTCACCTGCGTATGGTTTAACGTGGGGATCCAGAATGGCGTCCTTATATCTTATAATGCGGGCCTGTACGCCCATTCCATAAAATTTCTGCAGAGACCATCACACGTCCACCACCGTAGTGATCTCCTTCCACGGACGTTCGTAGGCTGATTTCGTTTTCCACGTTCCCCCCTCAGATGCGCGCGCGACGCCATTCAAGTGAAAGGCTAAATACTCACCCCCACCATCACGTGGCGTCCAAGCGACATGTTCACGAACCAGTTTTTAGCACCTCTGTTCATGGCGTTTGTAAGGTTGGTCTTTAAAACGAACAGCCGAGTTACAGGAAGAGGAGTTTGCGTTATTCATTTGGTGTATTAAAAATTAATCATTTTGGAAATATTTTTTGCTTAATTGTTTGGTGATAAACTTTTTTTTTTTTAAAAAAAAATAATAAACAAGGAGAGGCAAGAGACGGCTGACTGGCCACATCTTCTCTTCCGGCATTTATCAGGGTTTTAAGTGCGTCTGTTGCGGGGATTCGTATCTCCTTCCTTAGTGCACTTAACGGGCATTGCCAGGTTGATGACGCAAATCGGACATCGCGAATTCAGACTTATCGCTGTTTATTGGAATAAAAGACTGATCTCAGCCAAGAAACTCTCCAAAATAATCATTGTTGCAAAGTTCTCGTATCTGCACACGGTATTATATTAACTTCCGTAGGCGTGATAAAGGGCTGGCTACCTGTCTGCTAAACCTTTAAATATACTCCGTGGTACACCACACCACACACACACACACAACACACACACGCACTCTCTCTCTCTCTTTCTCTCTCTCTCTCTCGCGCGCGCCACATACACAAACACGCACAATCGATTAAGCAATTTTGATTTTTTTTTAAAATTACCTAGATGCTGATGCCATGATGTAATTATCAATTGTACAACAGCAGCATCAAGGTAATTAATAAATGAGACTTCAAACCATAACAGCGAATGATGAAAGCTGGCTGTGGTTGACACAAGTATTGCTTCACCTAGACAAATGATCATTTTGTCCTGCATATAAGTGTCTTATGCTTTATGTTTGGACCGAAAAATACGAGAGAGAGAGAGAGAGATGACGTCAGTACAGAGAGAGAGGGGGAGGAGAGTGATATGATCAGGAGAGAGAGAGAGACATCAGTACAGAGAGAGGGGGGAGCGAGTGAGTGATATGACGTCAGGAGAGAGAGATGACATCAGTACAGAGAGAGATGGGGAGAGAGTCAGGAGTGGGGAGAGAGTGATATGACGTCAGGAGAGAGAGGGGAGAGAGTGATATGACGTCAGGAGAGAGAGAAATGACATCAGTACAGAGAGAGAGGGAGAGAGAGAGGGATGAGGAGAGAGAGAGAGGAGAGAGAGAGTCGAGAGAGAGAGAGAGAGATGACGTCAGTAACAGAGAGAGAGGGGGAGAGAGTGATATGACGTCAGGAGAGAGAGAGATGACATCAGTACAGAGAGAGAGGGGGGAGAGAGTGATATGACGTCAGGAGAGAGAGAGATGACATCAGTACAGAGGAGAGAGGGGGAGAGAGAGAGTGATATGACGTCAGGAGAGAGAGAGATGACATCAGTACAGAGAGAGAGGGGGGGAGAGAGTGATATGACGTCAGAGAGAGCGGGGAGAGAGTGATATGACGTCAGGAGAGAGAGAAATGACATCAGTACCAGAGAGAGGGGGAGAGAGTGATATGACGTCAGGGAGGGAGAGAGAGATGAATCAGTACAGAGAGAGAGAGGAGAGGAGGAGAGAGAGAAAGAGATGACATCAGTACAGGAGAGAGAGGGGGAGAGAGTGATATGACGTCAGGAGAGAGAGAGATGACATCAGTACAGAGAGAGAAGGGGAGAGAGTGATATGACGTCAGGAGAGAGAGAGAGATGACATCAGTACAGAGAGAGAGGGGGAGGAGAGAGAGATGACATCAGTACAGATAGAGGGGGAGAGAGTGATATGACGTCAGGAGAGAGAGGGGGAGAGGAGTGATATGACGTCAGGAGAGAGAGATGACTCAGTACAGAGAGAGAGGGGGGAGAGAGAGTGATATGACGTCAGGAGGAGAGAGAGATGACATCAGTACAGAGAGAGGGGAAGAGGAGAGAGTGATATGACGTCAGGAGAGAGAGGGGGGAGAGAGTGATATGACGTCCGAGAGAGAGATGACATCAGTACAGTAGAGAGAGGGGGAGAGAGTGGAGAGAGTGATATGACGTCAGGAGAGAGAGGGTTGAGAGAGTGATATGACGTCAGGAGAGAGAGAGATGACATCAGTACAGAGAGAGAGGGGGAGGAGAGAGAAAGAGATGACATCAGTACAGAGAGAGAGGGAGGAGGGGAGAGAGTGATATGACGTCAGGAGAGAGAGATGACATCAGTACAGAGAAAGAGGGGGGAGAGAGTGATATGACGTCAGGAGAGAGAGAGATGACATCAGTACAGATAGAGAGGGGGAGCGAGTGATATGACGTCAGGAGAGAGAGAAAGCTTTAATCGGTTGCCAAAGAGCATAAATCTGGGCTCAATCTTTTGTCAGTAATAAATTCGCTAAACCAAAAATCTGTTTGTAAGATGCTAATTCGTATCACATGACGTATCCATTATTTACAGTTTTGCTTTCTGAGCGCAAGATTTACATAAAGAAGTAAGGGAGTGCGTTACTTATATCCAACTTAGCTTAGTTTATTTCTACACTTGATTAGGAAAGAGGTCACTTAACTACATCATTGTTTCCCGCTCAACTACCACATCGTTTCTTTCTCTGACGTAAACGGCAAACGTTTTCTGTTTGATAGCCGGACCGAGCTACTCTGCAGCGCAACGACATCCGATCACGCATGGCAGCAATCAGTCAGTCTTGTCACCTGAAAGAAAAAAGCCATTCTTGAAACTTTCCAATGCTAATCCCACAGACTGAAAACTACGAAAAAACATCGGGCCTCCAAGAGCAAACTCCGGGCAAACCAAATAGTTTCAAGAAGGGAGACAACCACGACGGTGTCATCATTAAAGAAATCCAATATGTCGTAGTCTTTTGGTTAAAAGAAGACGCGATTCCACTATTATCCACAAACGGAGCTGACAGGAATACAAACAGACGAGCTTTACTGTCGGCACTTTCCCTCCGTCATCGCTCACTTAGCAGACATCTAAATAAGCGAAAAGTTTAAAGAGACCGCTCCGGCTTATCTCCAAATGTCTACCATTAAGATGTGAGCCGGTAAAATATGGACCACACACTTGGTAATGTTTCGCCTCCGAACAACAGACAAACTTAGAAAAGCGCAGCGGGACTGTTTAATTCGCTCGTCTACAATGTATGTTTCTGAATATTTAGCACTAGAGATTATAATTTTAATTTAAAAGGAAAAAAACAGCAACAACGGCATCGAAAGTTTAGCAGGAAGAATGTTTTCCATTCACGCAAATTTCTTGGAGACGCAACACGTTAGTAAGCACTCAGATTTAATCGATGATTTTTTTTTTTATTTTACAATATTCGAATGGCATAAGGAAGCTATTAGCATCTTTCGTAAATAAAAAGAATATATTTCTGGTAAAAAAAAATATTTTAATTAAACACCCTTTGACAAATAACTATTTTCCGATGCGGCGGCAGTACTTACTATAAATCTGCCGGTATCAAAATTCCTGATCTTATTTATCTGCTAAGCCAATCAGTTACTTCGTCGTTTTTGTTCAGTCTAGAAAACTTACCTCACATGAATCGGTTTCCATATGAAGCAGATACACAAGCAGGAGAGTTCATTTCTCCAAATTAAGGCGTCGATTATGAATAGGGAACGGCACAGGTGGCATGACGAAATAAGTGGGATTTTAAAGCCGTGGTATGTGATGTGCCCTGTGAATGACGAATCACCTGCGGTTGCACGCTCCTGCGACGGTTCGTAGTGAGTTAACTCGGGTACTTATCGCATCTTACGCTTTGCTTCCACTCCGAAAAATCATCCAAAAGCGCATGCGATACCTGTATGCGGCTTTGCTTCCTGGATGAAATTTGTGGTTCATTGGTCGAGTCACACTATCTATTCAAATATCACGGGTTCACAGAGTGAGTGATCTTTGGCTTTCCAACAGCGACCCTCTCTCGTCCTCTAGCTTAAATCGCAGAATCAGTGAAGTGAGCAGCTTTCCACATCTTTTCCTCGCCCAGTGAGCGGCTAGACGGGCAATTATCAGGAGGAAGACTTTCTAACCTTCAAACATCTCTTTTAAGTCTGATCTGCGGTAAAGCAATTATCCACTGACCCACCCACCGACCCTGTCTGTCTACTTTGTAGACTTCGGGACGTACGGTGATATAACCCGACCAACCCCTGAAAGAGAAATATTTATCTGTTCCATGAAAGCCGAGTGGCGAGACGGTGACTTTATTTCTGAACAAACCCAAATACTTGTTTAATAAAGACGGGTTGGCACCAAATGAACCTCTTCGCTAAGGTCCGTCACAACTAAAGCTGCCTGAATTGGTCTTTATTTTCTTTGTTGGTCACACGCAAGGGAGACATGAAACAAAGATCTCTGTGACGTCATTTATAGAAATGAAATTACTTTATTAGTAGTAATACGATTTTAGGAAAGGTCTTCTTTAATCACCGTCCTACACAAAACAACATCTTTACTTGGTATTTATACAAAATTACATATTTAAAACAGTAAATATCACGGAAATGTCATGTGTCAGTCGGTCTTTAGATACAAACATTTGTCTGGAGATATAATAAATTAATGAAGTTATTTAAGTGCTTTATTCGATTCTAGTGCTAATAAATTATTTTCTTGTTTATATTTCCATCGTTCTGAACACCCAGCTCACCCATCTGGACGTAACTTTCAGAAATCATTTTACTTTTGCACCGGTTTTTAATTTTTTTAAAAAGCACATTCTTGACGTCACATTGACGTCATTAGTCAGGTTCGTGCCCTTATTGAGCCTCCATCTCGTAATGACGGGCTTTCATGTCTCTACCCGATAATAAAACACACTTTTCTACAACTTTCTCATGTTTTCCGCGTCCGCCAACTCAGATTTCAGCCTAATTATGGAATTATGTTGCTTTGGTTTTGTTTGCTCAACCATCTTAAGTTACAGATGCAAGGAGGCTTATGATTGGCTGCTGTCATAATTTCAGCTCAGCTGAAACCGGAGCGACGAGAATGGTGGGAGGAGGAACGTAACTGAACTTTAAGCACATTTTAAACTGATGCTGCTGTTAAAATCAGATCCCAGAGATAGCGATGGATAAACCTAACTCTTTAAAAAGATTAAGCAGTGTGTACACTAATTCCGTTCTGCCAGGATATTGAAACACTGCTTCATAAAAAGCGACCGAAACTTGTCTCTTCACCCTTTTAACACCTCCCCCCCCCCCGGTTTAGTAACTTTCTTAAAAGAGTGCGATCGCTTCAAATTGGTCCGTTTCTGTTTCTGATAGCGACGATGGGGAGATTTGACAAAGTCGATGTTGCCACGGTAACCGGTCACCGAAGATTGCTTCGTAGATGGGAGTGCGCGGTCAGCGGATACCCGCCAAGGTGTGAAGCTGGGGATGTTGACTGATGATTCACCCGTCAAAACCAATTTTACTGCTGTCTCATAGTTTGAACCAAAAGTTCTTTTGAGAGAAATTTTGAAAATAAATTCCATTTTTTTTTTTTTTTTTTGTACCGCTGTAGATGTTCTAATAGCCTCAGTTCTGTAATTACACGCGGAAAAGCATAAGGAGTTGTTTCGTTTTGGAAGGTTTACAGCCATGGTCGCCACGTGTACCGACTGAGTTCTTCACGCACGTCCAGTGTTGGCTTGCGAGCTTCTCGTTTAATCTGGAATCTGGGGTTATGGACGCTCTTCCGTAAGTTCGGAGAGTGGTCGCACCGCTAGCCGCGCCTTGCCGGGCCAAATGGAGCCTTAGAAACGCGATAATTCGATCAGGAGGAGCTCTTTGGAAGTCGGCCAGATGGTTCTCCGCCTCGCCCGACCTTTCTAGGCGAAAACTCGCTCCGTTCTCGTATCGGTTACTTCTCTCGCAGCTTTCCATCTCGCCATCTAGCGGCTTGCTGTTTTGATGGGACACCAGATCCGACAGCTGCCACCCATTGTTTTCATCGAATCGCTTTTCGGCAATAGGGGTGGAATTATCAAGAGCGAAAATCGCCAATGTTTTGAACTCTTAGTAGAGCGTGAGTACCGTCAACCCAACACCTAACCCGTACTTTCGTGGTTCGGGAGCCGATTTCTGTTTCCTTACCCGTTTCACCTCGGAGCCACAGAAATGTTTGGTCGTCGTCCTCCTTCTTGCTTTCTAGCCTGATAACCGAATTCTTTCACCTTTTGCCTGTCGGTAACCCAGTCAGTGTTGCTATTAAATTATTCAGCTTCGCTTCAAGAGTAATTTAAAATCCAACCGGATTCAGTTTACGAATCTGATTTTAGTAAAGACCCGTAGAGATGAGATTCCTCTTGTGCGTTGGTTGTAAGAATCCTTTTTTTTCCCTCCATTTCTTATGTAACTTTGAATATATTTTTTTACCAAAGGCAGATGCAAACGAATACATACCTGAAGGCGACTGAAAATGTTTCGAAAGCGAGCAGAGAGGAGTAAATAAAGTACCCGGTGATATTTTAACCCTAACCCTGGCTCTGAGCCATTACCTTCGGCAAAATGCGCACGTGTATGCGCGTGTGTTTTTCGTCTGTGTTGTAGTTACACATGGGTGTGGCACCAGTATCCCAGTAAGGAACCTTGACCTTTATTTGGATACGGTGTCACCACCACCCCTCTCACAATGTTTCCACTGCAAAACTGTTAGTTTTTCTCGTATTCTGTTTTCCAGACTGGGTGTTTCACGGCCTGTGATAAGGAACTGCTGAAGGGATTTATAATCATTGCCGTTCCCAGGCGGGAAAGAGAGGATTAGGGCTCCGTGACATTCGGTGCCACTACTGTTTTTTTTTTTTTTTTTTTTTTTTTTCCCTCCCGCTTCTCGGAAACAAAGTCCGGGGCTCGAAGATGACGTCACAGTCCAAGGTTCACGACCCGCTGTTCCACTTCGAGACTCACTTCCCAGAGCGGTTCTCGCGACTCAACCTCAACCCCGAGCATCCCCAGGCCCACCGGCGGGCCGCCAAGAAGCGCAGCCGGACGGGCAGCCGCTACAAGACCCAGCCGATCACCTTCGATGAGATAAAGGAGGTCGACGAGGAGAACATCGAGGACAACAACAAGGAGAACCTGAGGGGACAGTTCCAGGCTTTCTCGAGGTCCATCGACGGCTTCGTGCCTAAACTGGGCTCGACCTCAGAGGACAACAGCAGCAGCAGCAGCAGCAGCAACAACAACAACAACAGCAAACCGGCTAAAGACCTGACTCCCGCCTCTCCTCTGCTGCGCGAAGACGGCGTGTCGGCGGTGAAGCGTGAGCGGTCGGCGTCCACGTCGGAGGCCAGCACTCAGACCGCCATCTTGGGCGACCTGCTGACCTGCTCGGGCAACTCGAAAGAGAATCGCGCGGAGGCGCCGCCGACTGGCAGCGACGCGACGTAAAGGCGGCGACCGTCCCCAGACCGGTCGCGGTTTGTTTTCTTATTTATTTTATCTAAAGAAGAAAAGCTACCACGTGACGACGACCCCAACGCCCCCTCCCTCCTTCCACCCCGCCCGACGACGGACGCCAACAAGAACCGACTTCCGGTTAAACGATTAATAACTTCCGGGAGTTCCATAATAAATCTGTCATTCAAAAAAAAGCAAACGAGAGACTTTCTTTGCCCGGAACTGGTCGATTTGACTAAAGGGGTAGATCAGCTGTCGGTTTATTTATTAACTGGTCATGGTTTACAAATCCCGCAGAGACGAGCTCCCTATTGTTTTCGTTTGTTTCCCGAGGTAAATGTATCTTTTATTATCAGCGGAGGATATCATTCAGAATTCAACAAATCTCCCCCCCCCCTCCCTCAACAACCTCCCCCCCCTTTTTTTTTTTGCTTTCCCCTTTAGATCAGGTCAGCTGTAGGCTGGTGGGTTACACACCAAGTGGTTCTGTTTCCATTATTCGGTGATGTCTGTTGTTTTCGGAGTAGCGCCAGTCGCCCCAGAATCTGGTGCGTGTGTGTGTGTGTGTGTGTGTGTGTGTGGGTGGGGGGATGGATGGGATGGGATATTTCGAAAATTTACAGTTTAGATGTCGATAAAAACTAAATATTCCCGTCTGTTCCTAGTTTTCCGCCACCCAGATCCATCAGCGAACCACCGGGTGGGGTGGGGTGGTGAGGGCCTGACCGAACCGTTAAGAGAGCCTCGCGACCCCACCCCCAAGTCACCCGGCCATCCCCCCGAAGCATGTTCCAATCTTTTGTTTTCAAAATAAACCTTCAATTATTTTTTTTTTCTTTTCAAATTTACTTTGCATCCGGCAGCTATCTCCTCTCTCTCTCTCCCCCCCACCAACAACCACCAGATGGCGCTGCCGCGAATGAACCAGTTGGCGTTAGTTACTACGGCATACAGAAGAAGAAGAAAACCATCTCCTCCGGTCGGTTGCCCGGAATGCCCCGCCGACAGGTCTCAGCGGTTATTTCAAAAGGTGTAAGGGCATAGAACCTCCAGGCGGGTAAATCGGCGAAGTATCTCGCGCCAGCCAGATCACTGTTAATTAATAAGTAAATTACATCGGCCGAGATAGAAACGTTTCCTCCCTCCTCCTCCCACCCCCCGAGAGATGCTAGCAACTAGTCGTGGACGATCAGCCTGATGGGAATTACGGGTGTTCCCTCCCTGTGATAAAGACGGCAGTGCGCGGACCACCAAGGTATTTCGGCCTGACTGGAGAACCCAGTATACATCGGAGAAAGCGAACATTCACTATAACTACCGCCACATTCGCCAATATGCCGCATTCCGCCATGGTTTTTTTGGGGGGGGTGGGCTCTTTTAAACCCATCAAACTTGAATTTTAAAGCGGGGCGACGACTACTTTAGGTATCTCAGTAATTAACCATCGAAGTCGTGTTTCTACGGGCCTTATTTATTCTTTTGAGGGGTTTATTCTTTAAAATACCTTGACTCGTCTCTTATAATATATATATACATAAACAAGTCAAAGGGTTTCCTAAATTTCCGGAGTTTTCACCGACAGGAGAATTCACACGTTTCTACATCTCTCTTCACTCGTACCGTGGTTCCGCGATATGAGGCCACGCAGATGCATCGCTCTCACTAAGTACGCCGTCCGCCAGGACCGTGGTTAACCCGTTGCCGTCCAAATAACGACACGCAGATAATACCAAAAAAAAAAAAAAACAAACAGACAAACAAAGACAACTGTTTCTTGTGTGAGTCGGATAGAAACGCAAAACGTGTCTGTTTGTTTCCGTCTTCAGCCACTTTTGGGCGCCTTCCAATTTTGAGATGATGGATGTAAACAAGCATTTCTCTCATCAACAGACGGGAACTAAAATAGAGAACTCGGGGAAACAGAAGAGCAATAAGGAGGACGTTTGTTTAGCAGCGGTTGTGTGTTCACGTGATGTTTTCCTCGCCGCAAGCCGCCATCTGCAACCTTTCCTCGTATCACAGGAAGCGAGTAATAAAGTTCAGCTTCAAGTCCGATTCCTCTCTGTTTCTTTCCACTGGATACAAGAAAGGATGGAGAGCCGTAGCTGCGTCTTAGTTAAAAATACGGAGAGGTTTATATTCTTTAATAATAATAATAATAATAATAATAATAATAATAATAATAATAATAATAATAATAATAACAGTATCCGCTTAAAACTAACATCTTTTACTTGAGGAAAGAAAGTGAAATTACCACGCGGCAGCCACTAATTTCTCATATGACGAAATTAGTACAACTGCGCGGTTATTAGGTACTTCGACTACATTCAAGCATAGGTCTTGAGAAAAACACTACGCAACTTAGTAACCGAAAAATGCCTAGCGAGAAAGTATTCAGGAAGTGTCTAACTCGAAATTTCGCGTACATTCCCTGACTAAAGTTCTGCTTCAACATTTATTTTGAATATATCAAAGGGCGATTGCGAGTAATTTATATTAGAGTCATCACGTGTGCACATTCTCACTATTACGAGGCCCGTCTCTTTTATTGTTGTTATCGGGTCTTTCTCGTGTGATGTTGAGTTTTCGTGAAACTCTGAAAGAGTGATTTCCCTTTACGTTGCACCACACACACACACAACTCTATTACCAGCTCAATAGATGTTGTTAATATTGTAAACATTTAACCGAACAGTTTCCCGTATTGACGTAATAACTCGAGGCCGAGATCGGGATCGGCTACTCCCAAGACGGGTTGGAACCGTAATCAAAGCCCATCGCTGGTAAATAAGAGAATCTGCAAGATTTTCACACCTAAGTCACCGTGACGGGAGGGAACCAGCCGGCTCACCAACAATCCCATTTTGTCTTTCCGCGATTTTAACACAGGGAGCATTCAACGGCTTCACCGCCTAAGCAGGTCACGTGACACGTACACTAACCGCACACCCGAATTACTTCTCTCTGCTCTTCCGTTTTTGTTTTATTTTTGTAACACATCCCTAACGTTAAAAATGGCCGAAGGAGCATCTCCGGGAGCTCTTCGAGTGTGAGGCCGAGCGAGCTCAGCCGGGGAAGCCGGCCAGTCGTTTCGCTTAGCGCTCGGCTTGAAAGAGATGAGCGGTCGGATTGCGTTCGCTTCTTTGTTGAGCTCGCACCTTCTCCTTCTGCCGTTCTCGGGACCCGGGTAGGGGGCAGGGGTAGGTAGCTCACTAAGACTGTCTTAACGCGATACGTTTCGGTTGCGTCTTGATTGCGGAAAAGTCTGGTGGAACACATTCGGCAAAAGCTACGGAAGGAAAACCAATTTAAAATAATCATCGCTTGAGAAAAAAAAAGAAGAAAAACTTCAAAAAATAAAAGCACTTAATTTCTAAATAAGAATCATGTGTGTGTGTGTGTGTGTGTGTGTGTGTGTTTTAAGGAATGAATAAAATGTGTAAGTTCCCAGAGTCATCTTTCCCATCATCCACCGCGCGCGCGATGATAGCCACATCCTGTTGTTGTTTATGTTCATCCGCTTGGAAAATAAATAGTGAACAGTTCCGGCTTTTCTTTGATCAGCCAATTAAAATTCTCTCTTTGATAACTTTTCGCCACTTTTCTTTATTTGGCTCCTCACTGACTTTAAAGCTCGATTTGTTAGGCGCGTCTGTCGCTGGGTGCGGTCAAATTAAACTCCAAATTGTATCGGGGGTCTCTTGGTGAGAAATCTTATTTTGAGAGCGGAGTCCTGTGAACCTTCGCGCTACACCTATGATAATCATGTTTATCCACCCCACGGTAAATCGACTTAATTATGTTTTAATAAAGTTAAGTGCAAATTCTGAAGCATTAGAAATGTTACTGGACTTGAAGCGAAAAACGAAAAGTTGGTCGGGGCTTGATTCGTCGGACCAGTTTATTTCACTGACTGGGTAGGCAGGCATTTGACACGTTCATCGGTGTCGTAAGCGTTCCGCAGCCTCTTCAACCCCCCCCCTCCACCGACGGGTTCCGGCGGATATTTACATGTGACTGCGTTCATCTAACAGATTTCTGATTTTCTGATTGGTAGGAGCATATTAGAGGTTATGAGGAAAAACCGGAGCCGGGCGGACCTCTGAAATGTGGATTTGGTTGATTTTTCTGTCCTCTTAAGCATTTTGCAGCTGATGCTTACAAACGTTTGCCCCGTGCGACTGAGTCCGCGGAAAACAGTGCCTGTCTGATGCCGGATACTTTGTGTCTTTTAAAAAAAAAAAAAAAAAACTGTGGAAAGACTATATTCGTTTTAACGTGAAGTAAACAGCACGAGACAGGCGCCAACTGCTCGTATTAGAGAGAGAGAGAGATGGAAAGAGAGAGATGACATTAGTACAGAGAGAGAGAGAGAGAGAGATGACGTCAGTACTGAGAGAGAGATGACAGTACAGAGAGAGAGATGGAGAGATGACGTCAGTACTGAGAGAGGGATGGAGAGAGAGAGAGAGATGATGTCAGTACTGAGATAGAGAGAGAGATGACGTCAGTACAGAGAGAGGGAGAGGAGAAACGTCAGTACTGAGACAGAAAGAGATGGAGAGATGACGCCAGTACTGAGAGAGAGATGACATCAGTACAGAGAGAGAGAGAGAGAGATATAACGTCAGTACTGAGATAGAGAGAGAGATGGGGAGAGAGAGAGATGACGTCAGTACAGAGAGAGAGAGATAACGTCAGTACTGAGAGAGATGACATCAGTACAGAGAGAGAGAGAGAGAGAGAGAGATATATAACGTCAGTACTGAGATAGAGAGAGATGGGGAGAGAGAGAGATGACGTCAGTACAGAGAGAGAGAGATAACGTCAGTACTGAGACACAGAGAGATGGAGAGATGACGTCAGTACTGAGAGAGATGACATCAGTACAGAGAGAGAGAGAGAGATGGAGATGAAGTAAGTCGTCTAAATTTAGGCGACGAATACCTGACAGATGGTGTGATTAATGCCCGGCTAAATTCGGTATTTAGTGACTCGGGAGTCGAAATTTTCATTGCCGCTTACTGAAGAAAGTTTAAGTTTACATGATATTTAAAGCATGTGGTGAGGATACATTCTACACGGTATTTACAGAGCTTGCGGATAAAAGTGAGCGACAGATGATATATTTTGGCATTTAATAATAAAATGGGCGTTAAACACCATCGCGGCGCGCAGACTTTGCAAAGCATTTACTGCCACAAATAAAGTTTGCATGGTATTTTCTGGTAATTGCTGCCAAAAATGGAATTTGAGGATGGGATTTATTTACTCTCATTTACCAACAAAGCAAACTTCACATATTCACTGACTTCGATTGCTGAAGATGCTTTTATTTGGCACTTATTATTTAATAAAATCAACGCAGGCAAGTTAAAGTGGATAAATAGCGACAAGGGCGCTCCAAACAAGAGAATTAAGCAAACTAGCGTTTTTATATAATAACACAATTAGAATAAAGGAGCAAAAAAAGGGATATAGGCGTGATTGCATAATTTTACTGGAGAACAACGAGAAGCTTTAAAAAAAGGGAGAGTTGGAAATGACGCCAAAGGTAGACATTTGTCCACAATTACGACGGATGTACAGAGTTGTTTGTAGATGATCAACCCAATACAGTTCGATTCAGGTGCCGCGATCAGTGCAAAAGTGATAGGTGCTTCCATTTAAAGTGTCAGTAAAATTTTAAAAGTGCCACTGCGATTCGTGACGCTGTCGGCATCTTTGAAACGACCAGCGCAGTTTGGTTGATTTATCCGTCCTTTTAAAGAAATGTAACCAAGCGGAAAACAGACCAAGAACCATTCAAGCTTCAGGAACTGCGAAGTTAAAAAAAAAAAATATATATATATATAACGAACAACGACAAAACTAACAGGAAAACTGTAACGACAGACTAAAATCTCATATTTCCCCGGTAGGAAAACAAACAACTAGACCGCATGTATTCCGATTAGACGGGGTAGTTAGTCCCACTGCGCTGATAGTGTGTAAGGCCTGGGGGCCGGAGCGGCGGCCTACTAGCTTCCTTGCTGTTCGCTTCTCTTATTTCCACAGGTCTGAAACCCAAGTAAACGAATGGAGATATTCAGAGAGAGAGAGAGAGAGAAAGGAAAAGAGAGAGGAGGGAGGAAGAGAGAGAGAGAGAGGGAGAGGAAAGAGAGAGGAGGGAGGGAGGAGGAAGAGAGAGAGAGAAAGGAAAAGGGAAAAAGAGAGGAAGAGAGAGAGAGAGAGGGGGGGGTCGAGACTTAAACACAAACAGACACTTGTATCCCCAGACCCCTCTTCAGTCAGAGGTCAGTCCAAGTAGAAGAAAACTCTTTTATGTTTTATCTCTAGCCGCATCTGCACGGCGGGGCCGGTTGCAGCAGAGCATCGTATTTCTGGGGCTGAATTGGCGACGTGACAAGTCGGGAAGAGAAACCCGACAGATGGGAATCATTATCCGGTTGTAGCTTAAAAAAAAAAAAAAGAAAACTGTCCGTTTTTCGTACAATTTACTTTAGAAATAAAGTGGTTCCAAGTCGGTCAAAGATACAGAGAAGAGAGAGAGATGGGAGAGAGAGAGAGGAGATATGGAGAGATGGAGATGGAGAGAGAGAGAGAGACCGGTCAGTCTCCAGCCTGGCTCACCGCACGCCAGCAGTCAGCAGCTCAGCCCTCACTTAGACAAATCAACTTCTAACTCGCTTTCCTTTTTTTTAAAAAATAAAACATTTTAAGATCAAGTTTGCATTAAACACACAAAACTCCTCTTTGAATACGGAAAAACAAAGCAGACTACTTCTTTAGAACTAGTACTGTCATTAACCCTTCCGCACAGCTGACTCTGTCCCGTCAGTTAATCCCTCGGGTGCAGCAGATTATAGCCGCAACCTGTACAACCGATCGTACCAACCTAACCTTGACTACCGGGAGTGTGGGAGTTCATCGAAAATTTACATTTTTCCCACAGGATTTAATTTCATCTACTTCTGCACTGAGCTAAATCCCCTACAGCCACTTCTGGGATGTCGCAGAATACTTCTGAATTTCCCGTGTACGAGGACCTACTATGAAGTAATACATAGTAGGGGCGAATACATCATTGACTGGCCTCGGCCCCTAATTTATTATATTCCGGTTATTATTTTTTTTTAAAAAAAAATTTACTGAGTCGAAATCTCTAATAATAATAATAATAATAATAATAATAATAATAATAATAATAATAATAATAATGTTGGTCTCATCCGAAGCTAATAAGTGGTTTAGATAAATCCTGTTGGGAATAGAAAGAATTCTTTTGTGACAATCAGACTGCACGTCTGGCATACCTAAATATTTAATCTTTTCTTCTTATATTCGGTAGATTCAAAGATTATTGTCTAATCTATTATAGCTGGGCTTCTTTGATTAGAGATTCTTATAATAGATTGCGCGGAGCGAATGCGCCAGCTGGAACTAATCCCATTCAAGCATTTAAACCAATCGATGAGTTCGACGTCAAAATTTTTCTGGTTTTTTCCCTATTGTCCTATTTAATCGCCCTTGACAAACAGATTTAAGGCCATCAGTGTTCAGCATACACTTGGCCAGACTCTCCAAGAGCGACGGTAAGTACTTCGGTGTAGGTCCCGTTTCTGTACGTGACGGACGACGAGCTGGTAGTAGAGATCTTGCGGATGGACTAGCTGCGAGTGAGGGCGTTCGTATTCCTTCAAGAAGAGATTATCACGAAAGGTCTCATGTAGCTGCCCGAAAATCGTTTACGCCGAGGAGAGGAAATCGTGGGGCAGGAGAAACGAAACAATGGTGTGTGTGTGTGGCAAAACCTGGAAGGAGGTGTTTTTTATTGATGAGTCCATGTTTGAAGTGTTTGGCTACGGCGAAGCGTGAGGTGAATTAATAAGGGTACGTGGCTGTAGGGGAATTTCCACAAAATCGGGGGTACACTGGATGCCGACAGCGAGACGTCTTCCGTGACAATGATCGCAAACGTGCAGCCAATTTTGCGAAAAGCTATCTGGAACATATGAGATGGATATCATTGAGGCTATATGGCTTCTGAGGAAACCAAAGAGCAGCTGGACACTTTGGATGAATAGTGGAAGGTAATACAAGGAACGTGGGACAACATTCTACAGTAATACATCGAAAACCTCTGCGGTGGCATGTAAACAGGGTGCCGAGCTCTATAGAAAGCAAAAGGCTCGCATACCGAATAATAATGCACTATGCATGTATTATATTCGCCTCTCAGTTGCAGTTATTCGTTATTCCGTAACTATTTTCAATACTGATAGGCAAAAATTCGCTTTAATATTTTTGGTTTGACCAGTGGCGGCGTGAATGCGATTGTTTTTTTTTAGAAGAGAATAGAAAGAAAATTAAAAAAAAAAGCAACTTTCGAACTGACACAGAAGGAGAAGTGAACTTTTCTACATCTTTAACGACTCACGCGAGCACCGTCTTTACACGACATCTACACGACGTTTGCTGTCTCTCATAGTTAACGTCGTGTGGATGCCGTGTAAAGGCGGTGCTTTCCCTCTCTATCCGTTCATTTGTATTCAGGTGTTGACTCGACATCCTCTTTTTCTATTCCCAAGACGGAAGATGATTGATAGGGTTGCGATCTTTGATGACCCACGCATTCTTGCGACACGGCTTGGTGCTGATCGATAACAAAGTGGCCATCGGGGTGAACTGAACCGGACTCCCAGATTCCGTTTAGCCTGCAGTTCAGATTGCCAGCTCTGTCCGTGTTTCCCTTAATATATTCTCGGAAGCCAGATTTCAGAGTAGCCCGGTCTGGATTCTTAATTAGCCGGGAATGTTTTACGCATCCTTCGTGCCGACTGGTAGCTGGAGTAGATGCTCCCTGGTTCAGAGGCATCAGTAGAAAACCTCATGGCTAATTAGGTAACCTCAAAGGGACAGAAGCCAGGATACGGTTGGCACGGTTAAGGGTTAATGACGCAGTTAACTCTTAGGTGGCGCTTTGTGCAACTATTAGTGAAAAAAAAAAAGAAATGGCGGACCCCTACACATAAACACGCGTGTACACTATATATAAATAACTCAAAGCATTCGTTAATTTAGGAAAAAAACAATATTCTGTTTAACGTCTTTGTTTCCCGGCACTACCATTTTCCCTCGCGCGTACTTAACGTCTGCGCATGCGTTGTGAGCGTCGGAAGCAGCTACGCCACCAACGAGTGTGGGATGCGTGTATACGGCGTAGTACTATAAAGTTATCACGGTGATAGGACCTGAAAGAAGTGCGAAGACAGCCCCTCCCCCCAACCAGAAACGCCCACTTTGGCACAGAAGAAGCGACTCTCTCTCTCTCCATCGCTCTCCCACTCTGCTCTCGAGATCTCGTCCCCAAACTCTCTCTCCACAGTCTCGCCCACTCTCTCTCTCTCTCGCTCTCGGGCTTCGCTCTCTCTCTACTCAATCGCGCCCACTCTCTCTCTCAGATCGCTCTCCCAACTCTCTCTCTCGCTCTCTTTCTCTCTCTCTCCCTCTCTCTCTCTCTTCTATATCTCTCTCTCATCTCTCCTCTCTCTCTCTCTCTCTCTCTCTCTCTCTCCTCTCTCTCTCTCTCTCTCCTCTCTCTCTCTCTCTCTCTCTCTCTCTCTCTCTCTCATGGGCGGAACACAGAGAGATAATCCGTAGAAACTCTCGGGGACTGACGACCTGCCGCTAGTTTCGAGCGGAAGGTTCAAAAGTCCAGGGAGCCAGGTTCACTCGGCCAAACTATACAGCTTCCATGGCCCTAAGCTGTCGGGAGCAGGGGCCCCGCTAAGCAAGCAGGCGATTTCTAAAAGAAATGGCAAAATGCCCCCTTGCTACGTATTTAAGTTAAACCAGATTCGTCTGTAACTAATAGTACTCGCTTTCTAAATAAAATACGAGAGAGAGAGAGAGAGCTTGAGAACTATAACTTTTGTTTAAATGGCCGTTTAATTCTATTTTGTATTTAGTTTTAATCATCTGTAGTAAGCGGCTGTCAGAACAATTCTTAGCCTCTTCTTTGGTCTCAGACCAAATCTCTCCTAAAGTCTGAAAGCTAGAGTACCCGTAGAGCTTCAGTCCATCTATGCTGGCTGGCTCTCTTAATATAAAGACCGCACCGAAACTGTTTCTTCAAGCCCGGTTCAAATTTTTTAATGCTTAATTTAAACCCAGGAATAGATTATTTTTTTTAAAAAGAAAATTGTTTAAAACTTTGAAGTTTTCTGTTGTTATCATCGAATTCTAAAGGATCTAAACCTTGTTGCGCTTCCCTAAACCTCTTTAACGTAAAAGAAGTATTAGTGCAGACACTTACGCTTGGCGCTTCCAGGTGGCTGTGATACTATTAAGACACTTTACTCGAGAATTATAAGCATCATTTAACTTTGTCTGCGTCCACTGAAGTAGTAAGATGGAGATTTTCAACAACAACAACAAAAAATATATACTAAAATAAGACAGAGAAGAAGTGAAAGATTTTGGCGTCGTATTACTGGGAGACGCCGGAAGCTCCTCAAACATTGAGCAGATCGCAGGTGTCCTAATTAGTCGTTGTAAAAGAGGAGATTAGCAGCTCTGCAGGATAGGAAAGAATTATTTGTTGGTAATGGGGAAAATAACCGATCTCAGATGGAATGCTTTATGGAACGTCGTTTGTAGTGTAGAACTTAAATGTTAGCATCTTGGCAGTTTTCGGCTGCCTAAAAGAGACCGGCTTTTCTCGAACGACTGCTTCGAAATAATCGGAAGGAAGAAAACGCGCCATTTCTCGCCAGGTCTGCGATCACCGTCAAGATTCTTCGTCCGACATCGCCCACACAACAGAAATAATCTAAAAAAACTATCCTCTTGTCTAAAATGTCCAGTCGGGCTAGAAGACACGTCTGCCAAGACGCCCGAGTGCTGACGCGTCCAGGTTTCAGTAATTGGCGTCTGAAAGATTTTACCTGAGTTTAGGGAAAACCTAGCAGAGACCTTTAAAATCAGCGTCTTCACCCGCCACACTAGGTATGGAGGCGAGAGACAGTGAGGGTATAAGCTGCAATTTATTAGGGTTAAAAAGAGAACACATGTGATGCTTGTTTAAGGTTTCAATTGTGCTGGGTACGTTGCCGTTTTAAAGTCACATTCCATACCACTGTACCAGCAGAATATACCGAGATCCCATGGATGGCGACACCTGTCGGTAAACAGTCTGGAAGAGGAGGAATCAGTGTATCCAACGTTTCTCCTAACCACCCTAAGTCCTGATACGAATCTTACCGAACATTGGTGGGAACGTCCGAATAGTAGATGAGGAACAACTTTGGCACCGCGCCGTCAGGAAAGCTCTTGTTAATTCGGTGCTAACGAGGGTAGAAATTCTCGAGCCGCTATCAAAAGGAGAGGAGGATCTTATCAGAAACGACTTCAACGGCAAATACTAGGACAAAGTCGCCATCGCTCCTCCACCCTTTACCGGTCGCGCTGGGCAGCGCTACGTGACCGAACAAAGGGATCAGACCCTGGAATGCTGGTCCGTGTAAGTTAAGTAAGTTGGGTTCCGTCCGTCGGTCTTCCTTCAAGCTCTCGGCCTCGCCTTTCCGGACTGGGGGGGGGGGACCCAAACGAAAATCTTCGGTTTTACTGTTGAATTTTTTGTTGTTTTTTTGTTGAAAAAGTGGGTTTCGTAAACTTCACTTACGTGATACTAGTTAGATATCCTTTCGTTCATGCCTGATCGGCTGCAGCCATGGCCGCCGCCAAGACGTTCGAGTAGGAAATAGGGAGAGCGGGTCCACCGCCCGGTGCAAGCTGTTCTCGGACAACAGAGGGCGGAGGGAGGTAGTAAAACGGGGCGAAGAGAAGCAAAGATAAAAAGGGCATTCAGCCGTCGTCCTTTGCTCCCCATCCACCGGGTTTCTCCACTTGAAATGTGCGATCAGGGGATAATGATCCCTGGATGGCGCCTCTGCCGTGTAATAGAACGAACTCCGGGTTGTGACAGATAAATTGGCTTCTCGCCCAAGGTAGCTGAGAGGCTGGTCTAATTAATCGTCTCTCGACCGGCATCTGGAATATCTTTTGTCGCTTACGGCATTCGTGTCCACTAATATAACTTTGTACAAAGTCACTCCGGTCGGTTATCTATATTTTAAAAAAAAAGTTACAAACTTTAAAATAACTAGAACCAAAAGTTTCCAGATATTTGTTCTCCAAATCTGCGAATTCGATTACATACGAGCAAACAATCACTGATATGAACATTAAAGAGAACCATTTTTTTAACCTTCAAACAACTTATACCAGTTATCTCCCGTTAATATATATATATTTTTTGATCGCCTGGAGACGGCGCTACCAGCGCACAATTGCCGAATTCTTTGGTAAGCCGCTAAATGGATGATGATTAAAAACACCTGCTGAGACTTCTAAAAAAAAACTAGGTGATATCTTCGCCAGACAGGCCTAGTTTCTAGTTGTGTTTATTTCAGAATTATGCCTGAATTTCAAAAGATCGACTTTTTAAATAATAATTCACGAAATATTAAACAAGTTGAATCGCGTTCTTTCAACGTTTTCCAACTGAGAGAGAGAGAGAGAGAGAGAGAGATAGAGAGAGAGAGATGGAGAGAAGATAGAGAGAAAGAAGAAGAGGAGAGAGAAGAGAGATAGAGGAGAGAGAGATGAGAGAGAGATAGACGAAGAGAGAGAGAGAGCGCGAGAGAGAGAAGAGAGAGAGAGAGAGAGATCAAGAGAGAGAGAGACTGACCTCATCAATCAGATTTCCATTGCAAATAAACTTAAACTCTGAAATGGAAGCACACATTCAAAATTATTTCTATTGTTAATGCGAACACCACAACCAACAACCGACAGATGCTATCTAACTAAAACAAGAACTATGGTGACTGATATAAACCTATCCGAATCGCCTTTCAATGAACGCGTCTTCTACACATGTAAACTTACCACCAGTTGTCTTTCTAATGATCATAATTAGCGATGAAGAAGGTAGAGAGTTCCGCTTTAATTCGGCTGTTAGACCAACCACTAAGCGGAAAGTAATCTTTAGTTAATTTTTGATGATCATCTCCTCTGCGTGGCATTTAAATTAAAATTGATCCTAAAGATAGTAAATGGCACATGAAGATAGTTGTTTGAGTCGTTACTCAAGTCATTAAAGATGATGTAAAGGTGATTTGCGTCCGGCGAAGAATCGGTTGTATATATTTTTTAAAAAATGGTGGAGTTGACTTTTTCCGTTACGTGAATTTTTTTTTGTCTTAACATCATCATCAGTTATATGTCTAAAAATGATTTTTTAAGAAAAGGTTATTCCAGTGGGAATTAAAAAAAAAATAACAAAAAAAAAAAGGTATTTACCAAGTTGCAAAAAGCAGTTAAGCGACACCACCTCATCAATAAGCATAACAAAACCTTTAAACAAGTATAATATACGGATATGAGGTCGCTTATGTTATACCGGAGTGCTACATTATAAAGACAGTGTTGTACATGATACAGTAAATGTCGCTGTATTTAGCAAAGTTTTCACAAAATATTAGGAAATGACTTGCAAGCCATTAACATGATATATTTTACCTGAATGTTAAAAGGTCATTCAGAATCGTCTTGTTTTGTCAATATTTAAACTATGATATTATGAAGTGTTACATTAAATTATTTGAATTCGTGTGTAAACGGACCTTAAAGTATGTAATGCTATGATTATTACACTCTAACCTATTCTGAAGTACAGCGGTGGAAATGATTAAGTAGAACTTTGGTAAGGCTTTCGAACTACCAAGCTTTTCGAGACACGGGATTGGCAACGCTACCTAGCGGCCAACCGCAACAATACATCCAACCCACCCAAACAACACACACTAAGTTTGTCTCTATTGTAGACACCTGCGTACGACACAAGAAGCTATGAACTTGTACCTGTTTTTTTTTCTTTCTATTTTTAACAAGCAGCAGTTTCCACTTATGTCTACTTTACAAAATACTCATTAAATACAATTTTTGATTGTTTATTTTGATGTATTATTAATGTTTCCTTATTCATTCCCGCTAATCTGACTCGAGGTTCTGCGATTCCGTCTGTCTTCGTTTTTCTTCATTTGTCAGCCATATTCCACTGCTTAGGATAGTTTCGTATTTGCGTTTATAAACTGAAAATACATTAAAACTTAAAACAAACACACACACACTCACTCACACACACACACTCACACTCACAACACACACACTCACACACTCACACACACACACCACACACACGCACACGCACACACACACACACACACACACACAAGACCAGGCATAAAGACAAATAAAGAAAGAGAACAAGTCGTATTAATAACTGTCCCGCAGTCTGATATTAAATCGACGGTGGTTAGTTCTCCTTTTATGGAAGCTGTTTTGGAATTTCTCGCTTTTGCTTATTACGACAAGAAATGAAAGTAGCATTAGAAGGCTTTGGGTTTCAGAGCCAAACGAACGTGCCGTTCGTGCGGAGTCCGCTGGTGTAAAGGTATCCTCGGACGTTTAATTATCCGTCCTTCTTTGGTACACTCACCGGTCCGCTGTGGTAGGTCGCGCAAAAACTCCTCAAGAACGAATTAACGCGAGATTTAGAAAGCCAGGCACCAAAACAATTTCAGTATTTCTGTCTAATTGGATTACTGTTATTTCCAGGAAAATGGGTATCAAAATGCAAACATTCCCAGAGGTTCAGCCCGTAGGAAGGAGGGGGTGCGTCTCTCTCTCTCTCTCTGTGTTTGTGTGCAATGGGGTGGAACAGCGATTGAGCTCGGCTTCAAAATTCCTGCACAGCTCCGTAATAGATACCAGGGGGAGGTAATCGTTGCCAGCGGTGATACGACATTACTGCCAAACCAAAGGCCAGCGTTGATGACATAATCCTTTCGCGTTCAGGAATTATCATAAATTATGAAGGATTTCTCAAATATACTATCAGACATGGTGAGGTCGCTCGCTGGTTTCCAGTCTCTGTGTGATGTCTACCGACTTATAAAGTCCCAAAAAACACTTTGCTTTTCGTATATGGCGTTTCTGGATGTCCATTAATTAGCTCGAGATGTGGCGGAACGCAGAGATTGCATCACGCCTGAACGCTCTCGCCGCTGGTTCCGGTACTTGGGTAGTTGGATCTAACAACGAGACGAGCTACCAGTGACCAATTAATTAGAGAATAACAGCATTGGCTAGGTTTGCGGTATCTTGCAGAAACCAGAATTACCTACTTCTTAGTGTCACATTTATTGCTAGGTAAAACAACAACAATCTGTTAGATGGACGTCAAGTTTAAAGTTTGAACTATGGACGCTATTTTAATTACGTCACAGCATGCCTTTTAAAGCAATAATGCTACATCTTTATTTTAATTAACCGGTTTTATGTGAGTCTTTTTTTGTTTATAAAAAGAAAAATTACTTTCGACTGCAGTACCATTCAGGTTAGATTATCGTTTAGAGACCATCTTAGGTAGGTGATTTTCCACGTGCCTTCTATGGCGACAAGTCCGGTTTTACTGTTTATGTGTGAAATGTAGCCAGATCGGCTGCACGTTCGGCCATCGTAGCTGTTTGTAAGAGAAGGTTAATCTATCCCCGTGACAACATTTCTGTAATACGTGGAAGGTTTCCGTTCGGTAGCAGAGGTGTGTTTCACCCGAGAGCCGGCCTCAGTGCATAATTTAGTATTTGCGATGCACCTAATTCTGGAAATTAGACAATAATACCTCCTGAAGGTACTTCACAAGCGAACGAGGACTGGAAAACCGACGCCGCTCCTCTAATTCGCGTACTTTTGCCTGAAAATAGATGTAAAGAAAAAGATTATATGACGCGAAGACCTGGTAATAGTGCAGTTTGCTCTTTATATATTCAGAATTATTGTATTATTTTCATCTGTATGGCCGAATATGTGCTGCCGATGAGTGGGCGGTCCGTAAACGTACCTCTATCATTGGCACCTGAAATTTACATCGCATATCTCTGAGTATCTTTAGTATATGTATATGTATTCTCCTAGAGTAGATTTTCCATCTAAAGCTTTGGGGCTACTCCAGATCGCCTGCTAAGTCATGTAAATCAAATATCTGAAAGGCAATCCTATTTTTTCTAAGGCACCATTACCAGAAATAGGCTCTCCTTTCATGCGGTACCCGCGTAACCTTTTGGTTAAAGGACTTATCAAACAATTATCTGTAAACCGGGTTGTAGTACAAAAGATGTGGCGCCACGGACTACTATACGAACTATATCCTTTTTTATTATTATTGTAAGAAAAATTCGTCCTTCCCCGAATAACTGTCTTCACGAAAACGACCCCATAATAGTTCATTTTAATGGTTTACGAAACAGTGCTTGTGAAACTCAAAATAATTACTATTGCAGATTAAGTCCCATAATGCATTGTAAAAAATATTATTACCTTTGACTGTAGATGGAGTCAACTGTAAGTACCAGAAGCACACTGGTCCGTACACTTTGACATCTATTAGTACGGGGGCACTGACAAATTAATTTAGTCATCCGATAAATATCTGACCTTGATTTAAGTATTTCGAGATGTATTACCTACATATTGACTGCCCAGATGGGCGGATAACCAACGAGTAAAATGCCCTTCAGATGTTACGAGCCGTTCATAGCGTGGCCAGTGGATCTTTGCCCACTATTATCGCAAAGTTCACCAAGACAGAATTACCGTTTCAGAAAAATCGGCCTTAAAAAGGCCTTTAACAGTAAAACCACGAAACGAATTTGCTCTTTAATTGCCTTGTCCAGCAGTCATCGTCAAGATTCCCTTACGGAAACCACCCATACAACAGAAACGAGCCTATGAACATTTCAATTCAATAGAAATAAATGTTTCAAAAACGTTTTGTCAAAGACTCCCACTACTGACGGTATTGTACTTTTCTCCGATGACTTCAGGTTTCCACACTTGACGTCTGGAAATCTCAGCGCACTCAACGTTTTGAGTACCCGAAAACCTGATATGAATCTTATCGAGTGGCAATAGGAGAATCTAAGTCATCGGCTAAGAGCAGGCAGTCCACGTCCCGCCAATATGATGACGTTAAAGAGGGAAGCTGAACCAGTCCGTAATACGAAATCTCGTTGATTCAATGCCAAACATGGCAGAGGCTGGCTGGCTTTTTCCGTGTGCCGTATTTGACGGTTCTTTTCAGTGTTATTCGTCTGGCCAAGTTCCTATATCTCGTTATTAAGTGAATAAACCGGACTGACATTGATGGTGGAAGTCACCGTCCGGCTAATTAAGCATGACCTTTTGAACACTTTCCTCTGACGTCGTCGCACTGCTTAAGTATTACGTTGACGTCTCCTCCGCTCACTTGTTTGCTCAGCCGGCGTTACATTAGCAAAACCCTCTCTCTCTCTCTCTCTCTCTCTCTCTCTCTCTCTCTCTCTGTGGGTGTGTGCTTGTGGGCAGGGGGAATTATTGCACTGTCAGAACAAAGAAAACACGCTAAAAGCTAAGAGCCACTTTGATCACAAAGTAAACGAGGAGTAGCGCGCGAACTGCTAACAGTGACATTATTGCTGCCTTAAATTTTCCTTTCACATCAGTAGTATCTTTTTCACTCTCTCTTAATATAACACATACTCTATACTGTAGGTAGTTTGCTGTTATTCTACTAGAGTTGTTTCCCTTGAAATAAGAATATATATTAAAAGAAAAATGCAATAATGTAATTACGTTATCTATTAAAAAAATAATTTATTTTTTAAAAATCAATAACTAAAACGTGTGAAAATATCTTCTAGTGCTCCTCCGACATCTATTCTCGATGAGGTAATGCGACTAATGCTTCTTCGCCAGATTGAGTAAGTGTCGAGGTTGGTCTGATATGGAACACGGCAGGCAGGATAAGACCCTCCCCATTGGTTATGTATTCTGTGGATCACTGATTGTTGCTTCCACTGATAACAAACGTTAGTTTCTGGACTGCTCAACTTTATTTAATCAACAAAGGTATTTTCGTGGATACAAACAAAAACAATATCCATCTTGAAACCTATTTACAAAACAAGCTATTCAAGTTACCTCCCGCAGACACCACCACCCCCCCAACTCTCATCAAACACAGAAAAAATAGCTATTCGCTGCATATATTTAAACTCCTTAAGCGATATTCCTGATCAATCAGCCAGGTTACAAAATTCACCCTATAGTCAAATTTACAGGCGGGCAAGAGTTACGGCCCTTGCAACAGATGTTATCCAGAATGTTTTCAGCCATTATTTGGTTCTGTTGAACTTATATCACAGACTTTTAATTAATTTTGAGTTTTGTGAATCGAATAAAAATAAAAGAAAACAAACAGACAAACAAATGTTCAGCAAAAGGTGTGCACAGGTAGGAATCGGGCTCTTATTTAAGAACGGATACTGAGGAATTCGGCATTATAGTCTCCAGAATTTTCTGACATTTAAGTGGGTCGGGAGAAGTTTTAGATTTATCCCATTTAAGGGGGGAATCTGGTGGGAGATTTATCCCACTTAGGGGGGGATATGGTGGGAGATTTCACGCGGTGAAGACGCGGACGTGTACAGCATCTCGGTTGGTGGCACATGTGCTTGGTGGCGCGCGGCGGGTAACCAGGGGCAGAGAACTGCGATTAAACGGCTGGGCAACATGGCGGAACATGTGCGCCAATGCAAAACATTGTTCGTTAAAAACCTGCCAACCTCGTGCACCGCGGAGACCCTGGAGTCTACGTTCAGTGATGCTGGCCCGGTGAAGCGGTGCTTCGTCGTGAGAGGGAAAGGTGAGCACCCCCTCCCTCCCAATCAGAAGGGTGGGACCCCTTATCAGCGACGAGACGAGGTGAACTGACCCGCTCCGTCTCTGCTGCTGCTTCTTGTTGTACCAGCTGAGAGATCGGTACCAGCACTGATCCCACCGGGGGGGGGGGGGGTACCTGGGCCTGCAGCCGCCCCAACTGGTGCTTTTTGCTGTGCACCAGCACCGAACCCATAGGGGTACCCGGACCTGCGGTCGAGCTTTGCCAAGCTAGTATAAGTATAACCCCCTCCTCCCGGGACCATCGAGATGCTTGCTCACTATAACTGATGGATGAGTTGACTGCAAGACAACAGTTACGTAGAAATGGAGAATCCGGGGGCACTATTCTCCTGTTTTTCCCCCTCTCTCTTTTAACGCAAATACACATTACACCGTAAATGTGTGGCTGGCCCCTTATCCTTACCTTGTATAATTGTTCCACATGAACCTCCGGAAATAGTAAACAGTGAAATTTGAGAAATAGTTTAAACACGTGAGCCTATAACATGATTTCTCCTCTTAATTTGTAAGCGGTAGCCACCGTGGCCGAGTCGGAGCATTTAGTTCCTGCATCTTTCCTTTATTGTACAATACACATTAAAAAGTATTTGTTCCTTCCATCCCCCCTTTTTTATACTGCATTAAATAATGTCTGCACTCCGAATGCTTAATTTAATGTCTGTTCCATACTGTTTGCATTTGTTTCTGGTGTTTTGTCAGCGCCCATTTACTAAAGAGAGAATTCAAGAAACTGTATTTTATGCTTGTTTTCATTTTTAAAATTTTGTTAATTTCAGACCCTGATAAGCCCAAAAGATTTGGTTTTGTCACGTATTCCATCCTGTAAGTATGTTTTTCACTTATTTCTTTAATTTGTCTTTCTTCTGAATACTTCTAGAGCAACAGTTATGCCATCACTGCTTGGCCAAACAAACTGTCAGTGTGCAACCATTCTAACCTCGACTGAGAAACCACCTCAAGCATTCCACACAAATCTAACTTGTAAAGTTATTAAAAATGTTTACAATAACAGAAAAAAAAAATCTAAAAGAAATCTGTAATGAATGCTTCATTTACTCTCCATTAAGGAAAGTGTTAACATTTTTAAAATTATTTTATGAACCTACATCACTGACTTCAGTGGAATTCAACTCTATTTAAACTTTGAGTACTTTTATAGCATATAGGTGACATCAGAGCTCTCCTTTCAAGAAGACCACAAACATCTTTGCATATCATAGTTGTGCGTGGTGCTGTATGGTGTTCACATGGCTCTTCCATGTTTCCACATTTCTACTCTCACCTGAAAAGAGCTCAGAAACACAAGATGGACAACTCCAAGGAGAGGTTTAATTAATTGTCTTATATTCATTCATAATCTGTGATTAGCTACTTTAGCATTGAAAGTTAATCATAAACAGTAGCATTAAGTAGGATCGTTCGAATGAAACTCAGCTGGATGCAATTATGACGATTCTATTGCCAGCTGGGTTTCATTTGAACGACCCTATTATATTAAATTAAAAACCAGGCGGATTCAAGTGCTCTTTTAAACAGTTGAGACTGTATTTCCTGTTTAGCCTTTTGTGAGGGAATTTTTAGAATTACCAGTAAGAGAAATTGTCAATGTTTCTGCTGTTTACCCTAGTTCACTTTATTCATGGCATGGTATAGTAGATCTACAAACAACTTAGTCAACTAAGCATTAGGAAATGCCTTTTTGTTCTTTTTCTTAGATTCATGAAATGCTTAAACTACAGTATAATATCGAAAATCCGGTTATTGGAACACTGTAGCCACAGACTGTGGTCAAACACTATCATAACCTAAATAGAATGTTTTGTATGCCCAATGCAAGTTTTAAATGTTATTTATTTATAATATATCTAATATCTTGTGTTTAAGACATATATTGTCTAGTACTTACTCGAAATTCATCCCATTTCTGCTTCCAACAAACAATATATGTAGACTAGAGGGCATGTTGCATGGAGGATGAAGTGCTGGGAGTGGTGGGATACACCATTATCTAATTTAAAAAAAATATTTCCACTTTCTCAATTATGGTAAATACAGCATGCTTCCTCTTTACTACACTAGATGCAGCTCTATCACTCAGAGGATTTTTCCATGCCATTATAGGGGGCAGAATTTATGAAAAAATTACAAAGTTAATTGAGAAAAGCACAGAGCTTTACCACTACGTGTTTAGACAAGGAGAGTTGCAGCATGGGTACATGGGTTACAGCAGCACACTGTAAACATAGTGGCTACCTTTTGGAAACTCTTGGTAAGAATCTCGAATTCATTGGATCCTGGATTTTGGTATATTTCAGTTTCCGTGTTGCAGGAATTTTGATATTATACTATATTATTATTATTATTATTTGCTTAGCTGACTGTTGACAACCTTGAAAAAGATGCTAGCTGGTTTATTTGATGTATCAGTTTTAAGATGTTCTGTCCCTGTGACTTACCTTATAACCTTGTCATAAATATACATTTAAAAAAAACTACTTTTACAGTAGACTACTACAGTTACACAAATGTCAAACTAGACATAATTACATTATACTTTTACACAAGTCTTTTGTACATTGATATCAGTAAGATTGTCTTTTTTAGCAGTTGATCTGACAACACAGTTAATCTTAATATCGACAACTCTGTAGTGGTACGCAACAGAGTTCACTTTTAGGACCTCACTTGTTCCAAGATTTGCAGATGATATCAACATTTTGCCAAAGTTAATACTGAAAACAGTAGAGATAACTTTGAAATGAGCCTGAATAATTTAGTATTGTTACTATTTAAGTTAAAAATGGAATTTGATTCTGAAAAAATATAAATGTTATTTAGACAAGAAATAGAGACATTTATATCCATTATTATGTGTAGATTCTATTACAAAAGTCATGATGTGGAGAAGAATGTATATGACCTGCTTATAGATTTTTGGAATAATTAATCTAGTTATCATTTATAATGCTGTCATGATATTGCTGCATTTATTGCATTTATATAACTGAATTATAAGCAAAGAAAGACAGGTTTACTTAACTGTTAAGGAAAACAGAATAGCAGTGAAATTAGAATTATTTCAGAAGAAAAGAAAACTTAAAAATTATGACTTTAGAAAGGATTTCATATCTTTCAGTTTTTTTTTTTTTTTTGTTATTTTGTTTTCTAGAGAAGATGCAATAAATGCCAAAAACACCATTACATCAGTTGAAGGAAAATGGGTGTTTGTCAACTTTGCTAATCCCAAAAGAAAACCCATCCATGGCAACAAGTCCCAGATGAGAGAGACTGTGGAGAAGGGTAAGGTTGAACTGTTTCGACATCAACAGAATTCCTGGTTTTTGATTTACTGCAACCTGTGGATGACAGTGTTTCAGTGATTAATAGAGACCACTTTGTTTCTTCTTCCTATTCTACAGCAGTGGAGGAGAGGGATGAATACAAAAAAGATGGTAAATCATCTACCAAAAAAAGAGAGAGTTGCTGATATCGAAATGAGTTGGCATTTTTGTCTAATTTTTATTATATAAAGATAGGAAAATTTTATTTAAATTATATTAAGAAGAATTGTATTTACTTTGCCGACAAAGACTTTAAATTTGTTTTGTTTGCTTTTTTTGTTAACAAAGTGTACAGCACTAATGTTCTTAACTAGTTTTTGTTAAACACCCATTGTTGTTTTTTTAAATACTAAAGTGAGATTATAGTATACAAAAGTTTAAGAAAATGTCTCCTCAATGCAATCTACAGAAACTGAGATACCACTCAGCTTCAGCAGACCCCAGCTAAAGGTTGGTCATTCAAAACATGGCCAACTGGACAATGTGGATCTTGACTGCTACTTTATAAGTTAAAAAAAAGTAAGTAAAATCAGATGAAAGTTTGTCCCTGTGTTTCGTGTATAAGTCTTTTCCCCAGAACATTGCCTCATGGGAATGCTTTTTCACCTCTCATTGATAGGCTTGCTTTGTGGATTCCCTGTATTCAGTGAGAATGCATGGTTTCCTAAAACAAAATGAACAATAAAGAAAAAGGAAAGAGAATATCAAAAAATATTTATGGTTTTTCTTTTTTTTCAGAAGTATTTATTGACTTTGTGGAAGTTTTGATTGCTTCTAATTAATTAAAAAACTGTGGAGATGTTTGTGAAAGGCTCATTGTAGTGCAGGCACATTTTTTAAACATGTACTCTGCATGCATTTGATGCCAGCTTGTGTTTTTGAGCTTTTCTAAAGTGAGAGTAGAAAAGTAGTGATTTAGGAGTCCCATACAATTGTCAAATAGCACACCATCTTGAACAAATATGACATGCACTGTTTGTGGTTTTTGTGACAGAAGAGCCCAGGATGAACACTAATCTTCTAAGATGTATTCTTTCTAAATTTGATGGTTGGTTGTAATTTTTCAAAGTATCCTTTAAAGGGGTGTTTTTTTTTTTTGTTTTTTAATTTCTACCAGAAAAAACTGACAAAGCGCCCTCTACTGAGAACATTACAACAAGGACTCTGGTGGTGACTGGACTTCGTAAGGACGCTACAGAAAAGGAATTTAATCAGTTAATGGAGTAAGTAACGGTTTCTTGTTTGATCAAGGGAGGTAATTCATCCCTTTTTGTGGGGGAGGGGTTGGTTACACGAGGGGTGTTTAGATAAATGTTTGAGATTCATGTTCATTTGTTTCTTTTCAGTCTTTTATACACAACTAGCTACAAACACTGGTTTTATTACAGAAACCTAAACTAGCCCCTTTACTATTTCGTACCACCTTATTAGTAAAGATTAGACAAACTCGCTCTTCACTTTGTCAGTCTTCCACCTGTTGGCGCAGGACCAAAGTCTAATGGAGATAATACCTGAGCTGAAACACAGTAGATTCATTATTCAGTCCTGTTACCGTTAATATGATTATGGTAAAAGACCTAACCTACTAATCTCTGGAAACGGTGCATCATCACCTCCACTTCTTGACAGAATTCTTCATTTCTTCCTTTGCTGATGACACGCTGAATGCACCAAGGTATGAGCGTTGCCTGGGGGGGCATGGATGCAAGATTGGCTGTTAGACTACTTTTGATTTGTACAAAAAAAATGAAAGTTCAGGAATTCTACAGGAGATTGTGGATTTGTATTGTCATTTTGTTAATCAGATATCTGCATTTTATCAATTGCATCTCCATTGAATTTTAAAAAAAAAAACAAAACATTTTTTTGTAGAAAGCTAAACAATGTTCAGAGAGTGGATTTTCCATTACAAGGAGAAGGAGAAAGAGCGGCTACAGTTACGTTTACCTGCGCCAAAGATGCAAAACAAGCTTTGCAGAAACTGAATGCAGAAGTATTAAATGGTAAATAAAGGCTACTTATCTACCAAGTATCTGTGAACCAGCCTGAGCATGTTTTGGAGCCACCCCATACTTGCTAAGATAAGTCTTTTGATTATATAATAATAGCCCTGCACTTTATACCCAAGATCAGGCAGGTGGATTTTCTGTGCAACTTCCTATCAGTTTTTGGCAGTATTAAAAAGCTGGGGAGCCATCAACAACATGCATTTTTGTCACGAAGTGTTTTTAAAGTTTTTCCTGTTGTTAACGAGTGCGACTGTATACAGAGTGTAAATGATGAGTTGATGCATACCACTGATCAAAAAAACTGTTTGTGATGCAACGTCAGCTGAAAATGATACTATTTCTTCAGTACATTAAAAAAAAAAATCTGCATTGTTTATTTTTAAAGTTTAAAATGGCTGTAATTTGTATTTTCTTGTTATCTATTATTTTTTCACTTAGGAACATCACTAAAAGTTGTTCTGCAATCCCATTACCCTACAAAAATGTCGGTGAAACAGCTGAAAAAGTTTCGATTGATTATTAGGAACTTGTCATTCAAGGTAAGGAATGCACAGAGGTGCTTGAGGCAGATAGTACTTCTGCATACTTAAACATAATTCTATAGAAAAAAAAACAACCCTTATTTAGAATTTTGCCCTGAGGTTGACAGTTATCCCATGTTCAGCTCTCAAGATTTTCAGCAGTTCAATTGACCCATCTTGTCTTTTCCAAAAAACTATGGGTAACTGAACTGTGGCTTGCACCAAGTGGTGGCATGGTATCATTGAAAAGGTAGAACAAAAATCTTTAACCTTTTTTTAACTAAATTCTCTCTCCATGGCTTGGATTTTAAATATTGTTTTGAAGTTTTCTTTGTGGCTACATGATAGAATCAGACACCCCTTAAACCTTGTTGTTGTGTGTTATAGTGCTCAGAGGAGGATCTGAAGAAAGAGTTCAGCAGGTTTGGAAAAATTGTGGAGATAATCTTACCATGTCAGCCTGGTAGGTATTAATTAACATCTTTGGAATCAGTTTCTTTATCTGTGGATTCTCGGTGGTTTGAACATGGTGCTGCAACAGTAACCAGCTCTTGTCGGGTAATTTTTGCTGTTTAAATCATATGATTACATGCTATAATTCTACTTAAAAAAATTGCCGTTAACTCATTAACAGCCAGAAGGCCTGCCATTTTTACATCAAAAGTCTGGACTGCCTAGAAGGCTCCATAATGATAACAGTTCAAATTTTGCACTATATCTCCTTATTCTCTTGCTTCTTTACAAAATCACATTGCTCGTGAGATTCTTAATGAGAGTAGCTTTAAGTCGGCCATTAGGCACATGTTTGTAGCTATAGAAGGTTTAGGAGAAATTCAACGCTAAATTTTGGTTTGTATTTCATTTGAATTTTACCCCAAAATGGAAACTATGGATTTTTTTTTACAAAATACTTAGAATTCTGATGACGTTTATTCATCGAATTCTGATTTTAAGGGGTTTGACGAAGATGTCAAAAATTCGACGACAAGTGTGCAACAGAAAGATCTTGACTTCAATGAATCCGACTTCAAAGTTTGTGATACATCGATATCCAATAGTCATCCAAATATTGATGATAATACATCTTATGACTGTGTGGAGAGTCTGCTGTGGGCAGAAGATTTGGAGCCGATAAAGATTTAAAAACTTTCTGTAAAATATGATCCTGCTGCCAACTCGGATATAAACAGTGAACTGTTGGATTTTTTTAGGCTTCTTGTCAATAGAGATTTTGTTGACCTTATCACAAGGGAAACCAACAAATAGGTCAGTTTTTGGCGACATGCCACCCACACTCCCCGATTCATTGTGGAACCTGTGACTACCAGAGATATTGAGACTTTTCTGGGAGTTACCATAATAGTGGGAATTAACAATCTTCCGGAGATGCAACACTACTGGAGCATCGATGATTCTATCGGGAATAGTTTCATTCAAAGAACGATATCTAGAAATAGAAATAAATCCATTCTACGATACCTTCATTTGAATGATGCAGAACAACATCCGAAGAAAGGTGAGCCAAACTTCGATCGACTTAATATAGTTCATCCTTTGTTGGATTATCTATCAACAAATTTTATTGATAATTTTATTACTCTTCCAGAAAGCTTTAGTGTTGATGAGGCAATGGTTAAGTTTAAAGGTTTATGATACGCTTTCATGCAGAAGGTATTTTGAAATAAAATTCATTTGTGAAATTGTTTATTTTTTTAGTTATAGCTCATTTCATAAACTCAACTTGAAATCTTGGCAGCCCTCTTGGATTTTGCTGGACTTTTGGGATCAGACATCAGTTCAACAGTCCGGCCACAAAAGGGTTAATAAATCAAGTGAATAAATGAATTCTGAAATTAACATCCGACAATTAATTTTGGTGATGGCTTGTAATTCAGAATCAGATTGGCGTGTTTACATTTTAGTATAAAACAGCAGTCTTCGTCTATCAATGAAAAAGTTTCCTTAAATTTTGGAAGAAATATCATCAAGATTCCATAAACAAGTGATAAAAGAGATCAGGGAGCCCGTTTGTTGATAGGCTGTCACAGTGTGCTTGCTTACAGCTGGTTGATAAAACAAAAGTGTTGTGAACACGTCTGGTTGGTTGTCTGGTCTTCCAGGAATCGTACTTAGGATTAAGAGACATCATCTAATGATAATTCCAGGAGAAATTCTTTTCTTTTTTAAATATGCCCAGATTCCTATGGTTAGTTGGCACTTGTATTCCCAATATTTTACTTTCAGACGGGAAGAAATTGGGGTTTGGTTTTATACAGTTCTCAAGCAGCACGTCGGCCAATGAGGCGTTACGGGAAATGAACACAAAAACCATTCGAGGTAAGCAGGTCTGTCTGCTGTCATGTAGCTCTGACTGCCAATAGGCTGGCTTCTGCTGTCACCACATCCGTCAGTCGGTTAGTGTAGAAGAACTCTAAATGGATATTAGGTACAGAACAACAGCTAACCCATTTTAAGGCAAGTGTAGTGATTCAGGGACTAATGTGCTACTGAGCTAACCTCCGTTTTCACCCCCTCATGAATTTTTCTAAAACCCACATTAAGTTAGTTCATCTCTAAGTGGACAAATGTTTTCCAGAATAGCAGTATTACTGCATTTCCTTTATAACGTTCCGTTTAAAACTATCAATTAGACAGTAAATCCTTTTCTTAAAATTGTTGGCATGAACTTAATAAATAATCATTTAACTTTTTCCTGGCTTGTTTTTGTTTTTAAACTATATTTTGTTGTATAAACTGAACATAGGTACACTGATAACTAGCGGAGCATTCAGGTGTCAATCAAGACTTCCATCTGAAGATTCTGTCAGATTCTCTAGAAGTATTTTAATGAAAAAACAAAAATTGATTTATGGCTGGCCATATTCTAAGGAATTTTTTTATATATGATGTTTGTTTTCTACAAACGTGAAATGATGAACCTGTGTAAATTTTCAATAAAAGGGGAATTAACATTAATTATACTGTTTAATTTACAGTTTGTTTGCTTTGGAGGATTTTACGGAATATAGTTACTTAATACTAAGTGATTGTTAAAATGCATTCATTGTGGAGCTGAAAGAAAATTCCATTGGCTGTGTTATTCATCCTTAATTGTTGCTCTATTGTTTGCTGCTGAGTGAATAGGTTTATAGGAAGAAAGGATAGAAATCTGCAAGGGTTAAAGAAGCTAGCCAATACCATACCATGGTATTTTGGGGTTACGGAACAGGAAAATCCATGATTTTTTTTTTTGAATTTCTTTCAAACCAACCAGTCAGCAGATTATGATATGAATATTACGTTTGCCCATCAGTGGGAGCAGACACGCACATGCTAATTTGGAACAGATTTTTCTGAAAAACATTTTCAAAGACCCAAAATGTTTTCTAGAATAAATTACTGGTGGATGGAGTTTGTATTAACTTAGTTGTCGTGTCTCATGGACTAATTCTATAACTGGCTGAAGTTTTACACAAGATTCCCCCCCCCCTCCTGTTGGCACTAATGTCTAAAGTGTTCTTCTTTCTCTGTTGCCAGGACGACCGATTGCTATAGACTGGGCTGTTCCTAAGAATAAATTTGAGCAAGCTAGACAAGAGCAGCGGGATTTAGAAGGTAGGATGCACCAACTCCGGTCTGTGTGCTGGAGAGAACCATTTGTCACTCTCAGCATCATACCACTGCTTGAGGTGTGAAAGCCATTAGACTGAAATAAACAGTGACCTCCCTTAATGTAGCTTGTTCATGTACACTTAGAATATGGCAGGGTGTGCAACAGAGGCTTTCCTGTGGTGGATGCCTTATGTGCTGATGTCTGGTCCATGGGTTTAAAGAAGAAGAGTTGTCTGGTGCATAAACCACACCACCTGCCTCATGATCTTTTTTATCTTAGTTTAATAGTTCATATCTCTGAATGGATAATAATCTGGTAATTGATGTCTCTGCTGGTCTAGAACATCTCTTTACCACGTCGTCTTTCACAGATTTGTTTTCCACCTTGTGAGAATCAGATGGCCTACCGTATAAATCAGAAATTTTACTGATCACGCCTGACTTATTTGCTTTCATGATGGGGAGTTTTTGAGTAAACGTATGACCGTTAATTTCTGTCTCTAATCTCACCAAATCTGTTCACTAAAATTCATCTTGACTCTGGCCCCCTTTTCAGAAATGGCAGAGGAAAAATCAATAACAAATTTTATTTTGTGGGATTACTTCCCTTTAATATATATATATGAGGAGTCTAAAATAAAGCAAGCAACTTTTGTTCAAAATGAATCTACATTTGCACATTCTCTAGAGCCCTGCATTTCCACTTTAAAAAAAAAAATTATACTTAAAAACATTTAGATGATATTCATCTCAACTAAAAATAAATTGGAAGTGGAGAAATCTGATTGTCTTGACTGCGATTCTCTGAAAACCCCATGTTTGAATACAGCACAGATCTCTTATTTTCAGGAAAAAACAGCAAGTCTGACACAGACGACAGTTCTTTTAGTGAAAATGGCAGCGATGCTGATGATTCCTCAGATAAAGCTGATGATGCTAGCAATAGTGCTGATCCATACACTGATTCATCAGCTAGTGATACTGAATCTTCTCAGCTACCCTTTTCAGGTGAGTCTGTTAAAATGTATGGACGGGTTTTCTCAAACTGATGGTATTATGAGTGTCAGGAAAGAACGCCTGTTTGATGAGTCCTCCTCAGGCCAGTAATTTCCTATATCTGATTGAATTAAGGATTTAGACACGATTTTCATTAAAAACCACTTGGGTCATCATGGTAGTTCTAACCCTAAACAGGTTTATCAGTGTTGAAAGGGATTCTTATTGGGTGTCGAGTTAAAGCAGAGATGTGCCTCAAAGTCATGAATAATGGGAATCGAATTTGCTGATAAAAATTACCTGCAGTTTCTTACCGTTTCGTCTAAAAAGTTTTTATTCTTTTGAAGATGAGGAGGAGAATAATGAAAATTCATCAGATGAGGATTTAGATGACGAAGGCTTCAGTGATGATGAGGAGGATGAAAGTAGTGATGAGGATGAATTACCTTCAGGAAAAAAAGGTAAGCAGAAACGGATATTTATCAAGTCGCTCATTGTGTACTTAATGAAGGACTGGCCATAGCTGCTTAGCTTTTTTCTGAATATGTATTTTTAGCCAAATTATCAAGATCTGATTTCATGAGTATAACATCTAAATAAATTTACATTTATGGCCCAAATGTGCATCTGAGCATCAATCAGATCGTTACTTCCTATATTTGCTGTTCCCTTTTTTTTCTCCGTCACTTGCCCTCTTTCTTTGATCTTAAAGGTAAACAGAAACAAAAAGCAACAACAGTGCAGGAGAAAAAACAAGAAAAAACTGACGTGCATGAAGGAAGAACAATATTTATCAGGTTGGTGTTTGAAATAGGTAACATTTTTTGTTTAGTTTTGCTTTTAAATTTGTGGAATAAGGGAAATGTGATCTGTAGCTATAACAGAGGCATAGCAAGGGTTCTCAGTGCCCGGGGGGAGACCATTTTGGTGCCCCCCCCACCTCTGAAATGTTTTGATTATTTGTTTGTGACTCATTACCCTCTTAATGACAATCACAAAGAATTAATCACCGCCTTATAAAGGGCTAATTTAAAGTCACAATATAACATCTCACAATATCACAACTGTAAACCTGGAACTAATGAGGTATCGCCTACTACATTAATTTACATAATTTTATTAAATTGTAAACCATTTTGATATTTATTTCATCCAGTATCGTTCAAAGTCACATAGCTAGAGTAATCTCTCAAGGATGCAGTCACTTGTGGTGTACATGTATTACGAAACAGATTGATAAAATACTACTTATGTTTACAAATAAATTTTATTAGTTTAAAAAACTGTGCATATATATAACTAGATCTTGTACAGGTAGCATTCTGGTATTCATTGTTACATTATATATGAACCTTTTGTGCTTTTGCTGCTGCAAATGAATCAATTAAACTATCAACATTTATGGTAATGAGTACGCCTTTTTCAATACTTAATATTGCCAAGTTACTCAGTCGTTCTTGAGTCAATGAAGTTCTCAAGTATGTCATAATTAATTTCAGCTTGCTGAAAGACCTTTCACAACTAGCAACAGAAACCACATTGTTAACAAAATCTGCAATGCAATTCTTAAATTAGTGAAAACGCCTTCACCATATGAAATTATAAATGTTAGCAAATCTGTTGCAACCTTTGGTTCAGGAAAATCGGTCTGTGTTCTTTTACCTATCAACATTTTAGTCTTTAATTTCTCTGTACAATTCTGGTCCATCAAACTCTTTGCTAAGTCAGAACATTTTTCTTGCAATTTTCTGTCTTCGAAATCTCCAGAAACGATATTTTGCACATCTAATAGAAATCCAAACTGTGAATCTAAATCTCGCAAGCAAGAAAATCTTCCTGTTGTTTCTGTAATCAAGTGATCAATAACATCATTCATGATGCGACAAATTTCCTGTTCAGCAGTCAATCCAGCATCAGCTGCATTTTCACCTTGCATTCGTTTATGAAATTATTTCTTCTTTCAGTGGTCAACCCTCATGTTTCACACTGATTCTTGCCTACTTTAAGTGTTTCTTGACATGCCTTTTCATGTGATTCTATCAATTTCTCTTTCAAAGAATCAAGATCACCAGCTGCTTCTCTAAAATTCATTTTTGGGTTTGAAGACATTTCTGCACTCATTGATAGATGATAAAAGATTTCTCCAAAAATGCAAAAGTACAAGAAAATCAAATGTAAGCATGCGTTGCAGAATATTATGAGCACAACATTTTGTTTCAGCTGTGTTGCTATTCTCACTTAATTGCTCTAACAGTTCTAGCAATTCATCCAGTTTTTCATGTACAACTTTTACTGCTGCTTCTCTTGCACTCCACCGTGTTTCTGATCCACACTTGACAGAGATCTTAAGCTCCTGCTGCAGTTCGTCCCATCGAGTTTTTGAATGAGCAAAGAAATTATAAATGGCTTCAATTATATCAGAAAAGGTAATAACTGTTGTTTCCTGACTTGCTAAGTTCAAACTTTGGTTGTCACAGTTTATAAACATTGCTTTCGGATTTTTGTTCAGAATTCTTTGTTGAATGCCCGACAGATGACCTGACATGACAGCAGCATTATCATAACATTGTGAACAACAATCACTCAATAAAATTCCATCCGCTTCTAATTTTGTGCTTATTGTTTTCTCAATATTGGCAGCGTCTTTTTCCTTTATCTGTATAAAGTCAATAAATGACTCTTTGACTTCTACTTGTCTTAAAGTCAATGTCAGCAAACTGAATCACTTGGGCCAATTGCTCACGATGGGCTAAATCAGGTGTGGAATCAAACAATACCATAGTATTTGTTTCTACGAATTGCTGACAAACAATAATTTCGCACATGTGAAGCCATGAGATTTATAAGCTCATTTTGGATTTCAGGAGAAAGATAAGATGTTGACGTTCGTTGGTTTTTAACACGCTCTAAATGCTCTTTCATTACTGGATCATACTTTGCTAATAACTGCAAAAGTGACAGGAAATTTCCAGGGTTTTTGTTTGAGGTTATGCCCTCAGTATGAACACGAAATGAAAGACTCTGAGAAGCTAAATATTGTGTACAATCTAGCAATCGTCGCAGTACTTCTCCATTTATTTTTTCTTTTTTCTTGCTGAATTTGCCTTTGCAGCTTTCCATCAATGCCACTTTGAAAACGAATTTGGCGCTCAGTTTTTTTCCAAGCAGCAAATGACTTGTGATGAATGTTGCTATTTTCATGGGCATTTAACTTTTCAATTTTTTTCCACTTAGAGAATCCACCCTGCTTTTTGAAAGCAGGCCGACTATCGGATGTCATGCATGTAGATGAAAAAAGAAGATAACATAAGCAGTATGCTGCTTTTCGATTAACCTCTTGTCCATTCAGAAGGCGTCGTTTGAAACAAAATGCAGTCATAGAATGCCCATCTTTGGTATCAAATGGACTTTCTTTATGTTGAAATTCAGGTGCTTCAACTTTAACAATACTGGTTTACAACTGCTGAGCCTGTTGTATCAAACTTCATAAAGCTAGTATCCCTGTGTGTTAAAATGCGAGGTCTGGAAAAAAAAAACTACGTACTTGGTGGGATTCAATTGCTAATCCCCTTCGAAGTAGGCTCCTTGTGCCTCCACGCACTTAGCCCAGCGATCCTTCCACTGTTCGAAACACGTCTGGAATGCTTCCGCATGATGTCCTCTTGGCTCTCAAAGCGGGAGCCTTTCAGTGGCATCTTCATTTTTGGGAACAACCAGAAGTCAGAAGGAGCCATGTCTGGAGAGTAGGGAGCCTGGCGAATGAGCGAAATGCCTTTTTTTGCCAAGAAACCTTGGATCAGCTGCGACGAATGAGCCGGGGCGTTGTCATGATGCAGCTGCCAGTTTTGCGAGGCCCACAGATCCGTTCTCTTGCGCCGAACTACATCACGAAGACGTCGGAGGACTTCCTGATAGTACTCCTTTGTAACCGTTTGTCTTTCTGGTGTGTATTTGTGATGCACAACACCTTGGTAGTCGAAGAAAACAGTCAGCATTACCTTGATTTTGCTCCGGACATGACGTGCTTTTATGGGCCTTGGTGACTTTGGGTGCTTCCACTGTGATGATTGAGCTTTGGTTTCCGGGTTGTACCCGTACACCAATGTCTCATCTCCAGTTATCACGGTATTCTTAAACTCAGAATCCCTGTTGACAGTATCCAGCAGGTCCTGTGCAACCTCAAGACGAAGTTGTTGTTGTTCCTGAGAAAGCAGCTTGGGCACAAATTTCGCTGCCACTCTGCGCAACCCCAAATCCTCCTTTAAAATTGCATGTGCAGAATCTTTACTGATCCCAACCTCGTCACCAATTTCCCGCACTGTCAAACAACGATCCTCCATTATCAAGGTCCGCACTTTCTCGATAACAACTGCATCGCGGCTTGTTGACGGTCTTCCGGAACACTGGTCACTTTCCACCAACGTGCGGCCATCTTTGAAACTGTTGTACTATTCTTTAATTTGGGTAACACCCATGGCACTGTCACCAAAAACCTGTTGAATTTTGCGAATTGTTTCCGCTTGGGTATCTCCAAGCTTTTGGCAAAACTTGACGCAAGATCGTTGCTCCACACGTTCCGTCATCACGGGCGAAATGAAAATGCAATTAGTAAGTGGTACAGCACCTCACACTCTGGCTGCCTGACAGCGACTGATGCATGCGGCTCCACTATGCACACTTTTGCCTCCCTAACATCATTACTTCCCATGGGAAAAAATAAATTCGGATACTTTTTCGACAGACCTCATATTTATTAGGTCATTCTCTTTCAGTGTAGCACCACTATTCTTTAGATTTGTTTCTGACAAAGCGGAATCCTCTTGTTTATTATTATTGTAGCTTTTAACAGGACAAAGAACAATTTCTTCATTGTCTTCTTTTTCAAATGAAATAGCATGTTCACAATCTTTCTCTTTGACCTCTTTGCTGCCATCAGGGTGAACAGATGCAGGCTTACTTGTGTCATCATTTCCAGCAAGGAACAATGTCATCAATTTGCTTGACTCCACCATCGAAGCTGCAAATTGTGCACGTCATTTGCGTCCCCGTGCCCCACTCTCTTTTTTCAACATAATGGACTACAATAATAAATTAATAAATACTGACTATATCCAGGCTCTTTTGCACCACAGAGAACCAAATCCACTGTTCTGACTGATGCCGCCAAAACAGAAAGCGCGGAGCTATAAGACAACAGGATCAATAGTAACCCGGTCTCCTAATCCTAATGACTTACTAATGAGATTGTGTTTGCTTAATATTTTAAATTAGCTCCTGTTCTCTAATAATCAAACAAACACACAAACTATATACGTTTGGAAAGCTTGGGAACTGTTCTATTTAATTACCCCAAAATAACACCATCCTAAAGCATGTTTCATTGAGTTATTCATGCAAACACAAGTTCCTGTGCAAAGCATTACCTAGTCATGCACATAAAATTCAACTTTTTGGTGACGTTTCTCTGAATATTACTTATAATTGATTATCAACATAAACAATGACATTTGAGGAAAGCTTACTGCAGAAAATATATCTGGTTATTCACAAACACGTGTCGAATTTTACTTATTAACAAACGGGTGTAACACAACATTGAAGAAAGTCTTCGACAATGCACAGGGGCCCATAATTGTCACAATAGATCACTCTCGTGACATTCTAGGTACCCAGATTCTATAATCTGCATTTAAATTTCCTGGATTACAAACATGATTTTGTAACAGTTATGTTGTTCCTTACTCCAGCAGACTGTATCGAGTGCTTGAATATGTGTTTCCCTAATTTGCACTAACTGTGGAAATTTCATGGGTGGAGGTGGCTAGTTATTAACTGACATTATAATTTATAGGCCAGAGGAGATTTTGTGCCCGGGGGGTGACTGCCCCCCATCGTTGCTACACCTCTGAGCTATAAGGTTTGTTTGCAAGCTGTGTTTAGTAGACTGGTTTTAATTTATCTTCATGGTGTTTCCATTGTTTTCATTTAGAAACTTAATTATATACGTAAAATATCGATTGGAGTGTGTTTATCAAATAACAGCTATACTACAATACCTCGTTTTGTTTCTTTTTTAAAACTTTACAAATACCAAAGAAGGGAGATAATTATCTTCGTATCCTATGTATTTGATTATCTCTCTTGCCAGAAACAGTGGGTTCACTTTGCAACCTAATGTTTTAAGTTTTTATTTTCGAAACTCAGACTGCCACCTCATCCACACTCACCCTATACCTGGTCAGCAAGCTCAGAGGTCAGGTGACTCTTCCAAAATGCACAGTTACCTATGTTCACTTACTCTATTATGTTTGCATACCTGCATATTTTTCTCTCTCTCTCTGACTTTTAAAAAAATTGCTGTTTTGTTTTAGAAATATACCATTTGCTGCATCAGAAGATAAAGTCAGCGAGTTATTTGTGAAATACGGCCCCCTGAATTACTGCAAATTGGTCATCAATTCCAAGACCGAGCATTCACAAGGTAGAACTCAGACATCACCTGTTTATCACTTGGCGAAGGTAGAGGAGTCAGTCTCCTCTGGTTTTGGCATATTTGTTAACAGTGTGTTGTGTTAAAAGACTTGCTAATTTTTGTAACATATAAGATAAATTAATTCTGATTTTTATAAGTTTACCAAGTATCCAGGTAAATTTGTATTTCAAAAACTGCTTTTCTTTGTTTCCTTTTTCATTTCTTGTCTTTTAAATTTTTCCCTCCCTCCAGAGATAAAATTGTCATCAGCAGGGTAATACTCAGTGCATGACTGTGTGCATTGTTCCCTAGGTTTTTTTTGTGGATTTTGAAACTTGCCTCTTCATTGACAAAAGGTGACTGACTGTCTCTTATAAGTTACACAGAAATACAGCTTTAAAAACTTGTTTATCCAGGGAAAAAAAGAAAATTTAAGCAGAAATGCAGTTTCTAATGAATAAACATATTCAGATGTTATTTACATTGACATTCTAGTTACTCACAAAGGGGTGGGAAGTCTCTCAATTTTTTTTAGGAAAGCACCTATTTGTTGATGACTACCAAATGTATCTTAATGAACAATTTTTTCAGGCACATTCACTTTTATTGCTAAAAAAACCAACCTACACGTGTCAAATTTACTCTGGTGGTTCATTTATGTAGATCTTAATCACGTTAGACTAGGAAGTCTTTTAATGTAAATTACTCTGGGTAACTATGGTCTTTCATTTCTGCTGTTTGTTTAAATGGAACATGAATTAAACTAGTGGAAATTACATTCCCTTAATTCTTACCATAACCAAGGTGATCTCAAGCAAACTCTGTCACTTAGACATCTTTATTAGCTATTAACAATGTGGTCGGATCATCTAGTCATCTGGTGTATGTATGGTAGCATTTATCGAGTTGAAAATGATTTTATGGGTCATGCCAAAGGCTGGCGATGTGTAATTTATTCTGATTGAAGCATGCATTAGTTACCCTTGATGTGTGCTGGTTATGATGATTCTCATTCGGCCTGGCACGGTGCATGCTACGGGACTTTTGAATGATTGAACATTGCTCAACCTGCCAAAGTTTATCGACAGCAAGAATCCTAATAAAGTGAGAGACATCATCGCCAGTGTGAAGAAGTAGATGTGTGTGTGTGAGAGAGAGTAAGTTGAGAAGAGCATCAGAAACTCTGGTCTTTGCCTGGTCACCAGACAATTCCAGGGTAATGAAATCTGTCTGTGGTGTACAAGTTTCCTTCCCGTCTCAAACAAATCTCTGTTGCCTATTTCAGGTTCAGCTTTCGTCCAGTTCAAGACAAAGGCTAGTGCTGAAGCTTGCTTGAAGGAGACTGCAGAGGGGTCATCAGATGTAAAATTACAGCTTTCTACATTCAACTACCTTTTCTTCTTTTAAACATGGAGGCAACCAAAATATTTATCTTTTGTGACAGCACTAGAAAATAAAACAGGAGAAGATTAGTTTTCTATTATTGAATGTTTTTAAATCTTGCAACTTGACTTTTCTTAATCCTGGATTGTTTTAAAAATGTGTAAACTTTTTTTTTTTAGTACAGGCCCCTAATTTTTTGTTTTGTGTGTGTGTGTGTGTGCATACTGAATTAATTTCAGATGTTTAGATGAAACCTTACATAATTATCTCATACAGTTATAGGGTACTTCCCAGAGTGTTGCCAAAACTTGCATAAGCATGATACCATGCTTATTGACAAACTTGCACATATTAGCATAAATTTTTCCATGCTTGAGAGGTCATGTTTGTGCTTTGAACTTGACCCACATGGAGTTGGACATTGACGATGAAGCAGTCAGCGCTGGAACAACAGCTTGAGATCTGTTTCCTTTTATTTTAGGTGTTTTTCTTCCTTTCAAAAAACCAGGTATTGATGATCGAGATGTTCATTTTAAAGGCATTGTGAATGATGGCGCATGAACACTGTCAATAGCTGAATGTAGATGCTTTACAAGTCAGTCGTTCCGAATTGGATGTAACTTAGCAATATGGTGTAGTGAGGCTTGCACTGCATCATGGGATGATTCAAAACAACAGGCGATTATTACTTGGAAACTTGTTACTCTGGTTTTAAACATTCATTCTCAGACAGCATTTTAGGGCCCCAGAAAGGAGATTAACAAGTGAGTTTGTCAAATTCTTTTCTCAAAATCTCAGTATGGTGCTACGCCATGTTAAGATGCTCTGGGGAGAATCCTAAAACGGTCTTGTGCGGATGTTATTGGCAGTGAATAACCAAAATGAAAAAAAAAAAATCTGAGAATTTTTGGTACAATCTTTCATTTAATATGCTTTCAGTCAGATAAATTGTTCCTGGATGGGAGAGAGCTGCTGGTGGCAATCGCCGTGACGAAAGACAACCTGGCAAACTTGAAGAAGGAGCAAGCAAACAGCAACAAAGACAAACGAAACCTGTACCTGGCTCGAGAAGGAAGTAGGCGCTCATTTTCTCCTCCCATCCGATATCGTACTATTTTGTCTTTTAAGCATCTTCCACACCCTGTGTTTCTAGAACTCCCAAAATCCTTGGGTGCGAATCTCCTGGAAGCTTATGCACATTCTTGCAAGATTATTATTTTTTTGCTTCAGTGATAAGAGCAGGTACCAAGGCTGCGGAAGGACTGTCAAAAAGCGATTTAGTGAAGCGAATGAAGGTAACTGTCACTTTTTTCTTTCCTAATTTAAAAACAAACAAAACATGGGAGGTATAGAATCTTAATAGTGTGTGTGTGTGCAGATCTTTGAAAATGCATCAATGATGAAACTGAAGACTGAGGAAAATGCAACAACTTTTCTTCTTTCTTCAATGCCAGTCCTGAGTTTCTCTCTCCTTGCCGTTCTTGATCAGCATCATTAGAGCTCCCATGATCCTTTGCTTCAAATCGTGTCTTGGTTCAAGTTTTTTTTGTGGTTTTTCTGAGAGTTCTCATCAAGAATCAGCCAGATGTGCCCCGCTGCAAAACACACTTATGCCAGTGGAGACATCTGCATGCAGCAGCTCTGCTTAGGTTGTCATTCACTGGCGATTTGAATGTTAATAGTAATGTAATAATAGATTTCTTTTGTAAATTAATTGTTCGTCACATCCTCTCTTGAGCCCTGGTAACTCGTTGATTTTATTTGCATGTTGAAAAAAAATATAAAACATCATTAGAAAGAAGCATGTGTTGTCTTCCTTTCCTTTCAGAGTTTTATAACTCTGGTTAGTGAAATGTTGGCCACTTTTAATAAATTATGTAGCAGTTGATACTAAGGATGAACATACAGGATACCATTACACCAATGCTATTTTGGTCAGGTTTAATTTGAACACCCATGGTATTATTTGTCATCTGAAAATAATTTCAAATGAAGTGTATGTATAATATTTTTTTAAAAAAATTCTCTTTGTAATAGATAAAAGATTAAATGATATTGTGATGGGGTGCCATTACCCCTAGGTGGTGTTTTCAGATCATATGTATATAGTGCCTTTAGCCTACACAGGTATTTTAACATACACAACAGCCCGGTGTGCAAGGAGGAAAATCATTAAAAACACTGCAGTTGCAACCATAACAAGTGAGCACGCTACATTAGTTTGTTGTTTTGGAGTAATACAGTCTAGCTTATTTCTAGAGGTAGTGACCTCTAAAGATGTTTTCATCTCATTAAATGAGACATAGCAGCAGCTATGATATTTTAAAAGTCCACTAGATTTCTGTCTATGAACAGTTCACTTAGTGTCGAGTCATTTGAACCCGCCCTTTCACTACTGGCTCTGGTCAGACAGTCAGCTTGTTTATTTTACCTTGGGTTTGTGAAACAGGTGGAAATGATTAAACGACAAAAGCTGAAGAACCCCATGATCTTCATCTCTCCAACACGGCTCTGCGTTAGGAATATTCCTGTACACGTGGATGACCAACAGCTCAGGAAGATGTTTCTGCAGCAAGTGAATGACAAAACTGCCAAGATCACAGAGGTAAGGACAAAATGTTCTTTGTTCATTTATTATTCCATCAAAGCTAGACTAGAGCCTGTTGATGATGGAGAACAATCAAATGATAATCAGACAGAAAGAAGTTAATTTCATTATCTGCATGGTCTTCTGTCTGTTCCGTCTCTTACTGTGTATGCCTCTTGTGACACTCAGCATATCTTCATGCTTCTGTATCTCCCTTTCCTTTTTTCTTGTCTGTATCTTTCTGAATCCCCTACTTGTTTTTTTAGCTGTCCATGTGTATGTATGTCTGTGTGTGTATCCAGCCCTATCTAACATGCTGCCTTTTTTTTAGTTTTCCAGTGTCGCATCTTTTAATTCCTTTTTCATCCATAACTTTGTTTTCTTAGTGTCGAATTATGAGAGACTTAAATCGAGTGAACAGCGAAGGTGTTGCCAAGTCTCGTGGGTATGCATTTGTGGCCTTCTCTGAACCCAAACATGCACTGAAATGTCTGAGAGAGACCAACAACAACCCATCCATATATGGAAAGCACAAGGTAATATTTATTATAGACATGCTGCTGTTAACCCAGTGTAAACCATCATAATGTCTTCTAGTTCACTACTGAGAATAAAACCAAAACTGACCTAATGAAAAACTATCTGTACGAGGTGTAGTCAAAAAGTATGACCTTGAATTTGTTTGAACAAAATAATAATGCGTGAGCAAAATCCGCATGGGTATTAGTTGGCCGCATCCTTCCTGAGCATGCTCAAAAATTTTCGTGTCTGTAGGTTGCACCAGTCACCTGCAGTGACACGTTGAGTACAGACATGAAGAATGTGCTGTGTGATTTTTCTTTTTGAGTCAAGATGACCAAGCGCATTGAGCAAAGATACTGATCAAATTCTGCGAAAAACTTGGTGATACGCAAGCCCAGACTATCGAAAAGATTCAGAAGGCCTTTGGAGATGATGCTATGGGAAAAACACAAAAAGGAGTGGTACAACCGGTTCAAAGATGGCCGCACCTCAGTGGACAGTGAGGTCACGTTGTGGCAGACCATCGACTAGCAGAAACAACGAAATGATTGCAAAGGTTCGAGGAATAGTCTATGAAGACCGTCGTGTGTCTATTGAGGAGATTGTTGCCGAAGTTGGAATCAGCCAGGGGTCAGTTCAGTCAATTATAACAAGATTTGTGCATGAGGAAGGTGTCGGCCAAATTCATACCAAAGTTGCTGTCTGACCAGCAGAAAGAAAACAGAAAGGAAATCTCCCAGGACATGCTGGAGTGTGCTAGCCAAGATCAAAACTTCATGAAAACTATCATCACTGGCGATGAGACATGGGTGTACGGCTATGACCCTGAAACAAAATTGCAATCATCCCAATGGAAGCATCCATCCTCGCCAACACCAAAGAAAGCAAGACAGGTGCACAGCAATGTTAAACTGATGATGACCTGTTTTTTTTACTACAGAGGTATTGTGCATCATGAATATGCACCACAAGGTCAGACAATTAACAAAGAATACTACCTGCGGGTTCTTCGTCACCTTCGTGAAGCTGTGCGGCGAAAATGACCCGACCTGTGGGCAGCAAAGAACTGGCAACTCCACCATGACAACGCACGTCATCCAAGCATAACACACCACCTGTTCGTCAGGCTTTCTACTCCCCAGACTTGGCTCAGTGTGACTTTTGGCTATTCCTAAAGCTCAAAAAAACACTTAAAGGGAGAAGATTTGAGTCAACAGAGGACATTAAGCAAAATTCGCCAGCATCCCAAAAAGTGATTTCCAGAAATGTTTCCAGCAGTGGCAGGAACGCTGGCAGAAGTGTGTAGACTCCCAAGGCGAATACTTTGAAGGAAACTAATCGAAATGGTGAGTTTTTTAATATTATTTGTTTTTTTTTTTTGGCCAAAGGTCGGATACTTTTTGACTACACCTCGTAAATTTAGACACATGTAAAACTTATTTAAGAAAACTTAATTAAAAATTTCAGAAACAAAAAAACAAAACAAAAGGATGAATCATTTATTGGAATGACTGAGAGGCTTCTTACCCCTTGAATTTAAGGATTAACTAATATTTTTTGCTGCTAAAAATATATAATTTAAAAATACATTTACAGAGTTTACATTGACAGGAAATATTTCTTGTCAGTTTCCTTACAAAGGTTATACTATTTTCAGCGTTTGATTGTGGAATTCTCCCTAGAAAACAAAAGTGCAATTCAAACCAAAGAGAAACGCCGAGAGAGGATGCAGGTAAGTTCTCTTGCTTTGAGCTATAGTTAATTCCTGGCAAGGTGATGTTAGCTGTGTGGTTTACACATCTCCCATCCTTTGTCAGTATCAAAGTTGTTTTCATTTTTGCACCATAACCCAGCTGAATTGCTAAGATAGAAGAGAAGTTTCAAGCAGTTACAATGTGTTTATTTGTAGCTGGTGAAAGTAACTTTATATTCAGTTATTTTGGGCTTCAGGAGAGCAGCAAGTTGTCACATGCATAATCTTACAATTGCCATTATTCATGTGTCAGCTTGCGAAACGTGGAACCACAACAAGCGTCCTTTTTAGAGTTCAACACTGATTGTAAGATGTAAATCAAGTACAGTTTTTCAGTGTACCACATGTCTGTTTTTTTACTGTTAACTTCAGCATCAAGGAAGCAGTTTGGCACCTACTACAGGGTGTCTCAAAAAAATGTACTCACACTTCGAATGACGAGAAATCCTTTATTTATGAACATACAGTGAAATGGAATAGCTTCGAATACAGAAGACAAATGTGATTAAAGAATCATGTTCGCAAATGTTCGAATTGATGACCATTATTGTCCAGACAATGCTGATAACGCGCACCAAGGGATTCGCAAACGTCACGAAACAGGTCATTAGGAATATCGCGACATGGTCTTTCAATTTCCATTTTCAATGCATCAATTGTTCTCGGTTTGGTGCGATAAACTTTGTCTTTGAGATATCCCCACAAAAGAAGTCCATGGGCGTGAGGTCCAGGGAACGTGCAGGGTATTCAATGGCACCCCTTCGTCCATCCATGTGTCTGGAAAAGCTGCATCGAGGTGAGCTCGTACATCGCGATGGTAGTGGGGAGGTGCTCCATCTTGCTGAAAGTAAATCTCGCCGTCATCACCAAACATCTCAGAAATTTGTGGACCAACAAACTCCTGAAGCAAGTTAACGGAACTGTCACTGGTGAGAGATACCTTAATAAAAAATGGCCCTATGATGCCCAGTGCGGATATCCCACACCACACTGTTACTCCTGGCAAGTTTACATGGTGTTCAAGTGTTACATGAGGATTTATAGGACCCCAGTACGTGCAATTATGGCGATTAATGGTGCCATTTAATTTTAAAGGTTGCCTCATCGCTCCACACAATTTTGTGTGGAAACCCTGCATCTTCTGCACATTTTGCCAGGTACATTCACAGAATTCGACTCTCCGGTCAGGATCGTCTTCGTTGAGAGCATGATTAGTGTTGGAATGTAGCATTTCCAGTGCAGACGCTTCATGATGCGATGGACGCTATCTTTTGAGATGTGGGTTTCCCGAGCAGTTTGTCAAAGTGATTTCTGTGGTGATCGAAAGAGTGTTTCCTGCACCTGCTCTTCTTTTCCAGGGCTCGTGGATGTCCGAGGTCGTCAGAACGTTTCTTGTTGACGTTCTGGACGGTTCCATCTGCTTCAAATTTCTCTTTGATGCGAGCAATGGTCCGGCGCGTTGGTGGCGGTCTTGCAAATTCCCTCTGAATCGTCTTTGCACTTCAATGGCGTTTTCGGTCTTCCAATAACATTTCAGGACAAACTTCCTCTCTTCCAAGCTAAGTTGATTTCCTGCCATGCTGTGGTTCACACCTCACACCTGCAACACAAAAAAGACAGCATGTTAGCAACGGTTAAAGTGAGAGTACATTTTTTTGAGACACCCTGTATGTATCTACCTGAACTTGCTAATTAGATAAACCAATCACTTCAACATTGAACTGTGGCATTGTCTTTCTCGTTTACATAAGAGATCTCTTATTTTGCTAGGTGCGACAAAGGATCACGAAGGACCCCAAGGAGAATAAACAAAAGACCAAGCCAGCAAAGAGTAAAGAAAAGGTGTCGTTAGCAAGGGAAGGAGTGAACAATAGCGGAAAGGTAAAAAAGGGACTTCCCTCTCATTGGGGGCCAAAGATAAGGCACAAGAACACGGCGCCAAGGAAGTCTGCTAAAAAGACAAAGAAAAGGATGACATCGAGAAGCGAAGGCAAACTGACACACAGTGTAAGTAGTAAAAAAAAATGTTTACTGGGGTTGGTCAGGTGAAACCCACCTGAAAATCATCAATTTTGGAAAGTGAGTAGAAAGCATTCAAGGACCAAAACTGGCTTGTCCCTGTTTGGTTAGGGTTGGACTAGCCTAATGTTGTCTGAATCGTTGTTGTTGGTATGTTTCTGAGGACCAAAGCAGTCAGGTAACATGTCATATCCCCATTTTGTTAAGGTTGATCTTTTCTAAAGTGGTCCGTGGTCTGCCACAGTACCAACAAAAAAATCATCAGCCATTCATTATGGACATTTACAGCCTAAAGTCCTATAAGATGGTCTCTTGGTTTGGGACCCAATGTGAAGTGAAGAATTTAAATGTTGAGAGAAATTCTTTCCTGTACTGATTACTGCATATACAGGTGCATCTCAAAAAAAATTAGAATATTGTGGAAGAGTCCAATATTTTTTGTCAGTTATTTCAGAAAGTGAAAATTGTATATATTCTAGACTCATTACATGTAAACTAAAATGTTTCAAACATTTTAATTTTTATAATTATGGCCTACAGCTCATGAAAATCAAAAATCCACTATCTCAACATATTAGAATATTTCATAAGATCAATAATAAAGAAATGTTAAACTTCTGAAAAGTACGTTCATTTATGCACTCAATACTTGGTTGGGGCTCCTTTTGCATGAATCACTATCAATGCAGCATGACATGAGGCGATCAGCCTGTGACATTGCTGAGGTGTTATGGAAGCCCAGGTTGCTTTGATAGCATGGGTCTGGTGTCTCTCATCTTCCTCTTGACAATACCCCATAGATTCTCTATGGGGTTCAGGTCAGGTGATTTGGCTGGCCAATCAAACACAGTAATACCATGGTCAGCAAACCAGTTACTGGTAGTTTTGGCACTGTGGGCAGGTGCCAAGTCCTGCTGGAAAAAGAAATCAGCAGATGGAAGCATGAAGTGCTCTAAAATCTCCTGGTAAATAGCTGTGTTGACTTTGGACTTGATAAAACACAGTGGACCAACACCAGCAGATGACATGGCACCCCAAATCATCACTGGACTTCAAGCAACTTGGATTCTGTGCGATCTTGATTTCCAAATGAAATGCAAAATTTACTTTCATCTGTAAAGAGGACTTTGGACCACTGAGAAATGGTCCAGTTCTTTTTCTCCTTAGCCTTGGTAAGTTGCCTCTGGTTCAGGAATGGCTTGACACTAGAAATGTGACACTTGTAGCCCATTTCCTGGACATGTCTGTGTGGTGACCAGCCTCAGTCCACTCCTTGTGAAGCTCCCCTAATTTCTTGAATCGGCTTTGCTTGACAATCCTCTCAAGGCTATGGTCATCCCTCTTGCTTGTGCACCTTTTCCTTTCCAGTCAGCTTTGATACAGCCCTTTCAGTAATGACTGTGGCTTACCCTCCTTGTGGAGGATGTCATTGAGTGTCTTCTGGACAACTGTCAAGTCAGCAGTCTTCTCCATGATTGTGGTTGTGTGTACTGAATCAGACAGAGATTCATGGTATTTATACTGCATAAATAGTGATTTACTCAAACTCGAGATGGAATATTCTAATATTTTGAGATACGTTTTTTCTATTTTTTTGACTGTAGGCCGTAATTATAAAAATTAAAATATGTTTTAAACATTTTAGTTTACATGTAATGAGTCTAGAATATATACAATTTTCACTTTCTAAAATAACTGACAAAAATAACTTCCCCATGAGAAGTGAACAGCACCACAATAAGTTGAGACTGTTCTACTGTGATATTTGATCATGAGTGATTGAGGAAAATAATTACGCATGTTTTTGAACATTAAGTTAAAAATCTGATGTTTAATTTTTTCCAACTGGATGCTCTTCTACTCAAATCATTGCTGAATCATTTCCCCAAAAAACCAATCTTATTTTACCGGAGACACTTGGTAATATCTCTTGTTAATTTTTAATGCTGGCTATAAAGATGAGCTTTAATGACCCGTGAGAAATGGCTGAAATGAAGTCCGATTATTAGTATTATTATTGAGCATTAAAGACATACCACTGGGCAGTTGTTCACACTTCTGAGCTCTGCCTGGCAGCCATTCTCCATGCGTCTGTCTAATGATTGTTGAACTCTTGTATAATAGACACATGACAGCAGATTATATTTCCTGGAATGGATGTTCCATTTTTGTATATCTCTTAAGGCTACATCATAATTAAGATAAATAAGGTAGTAGCATATTTTTTTTCTTTTCCAGACTATGAACAAAAAAAGGAAGAAGAGAGAGTATGAAGACAGTTTTGACAGACTTGTGGACAATTATAAAAAGAAATTTATGGCCATGACTTCCTAATGATTTTTACTTTGATGGACAGTAAATAAATATATATGAACAATTTTTTTTGTCTAGCTGTAGAATAAGTTCTTAATTTAATATTCCACCTCGAATTTTTGAGAAATGTATACAACGATCACAAAACCCAAAAAAATGGGCCCCAACTTTCGATAGTCTTAATTTTCTGCAAGAATTGAATGAAACTTTGGTGATAACTAGTTTCATGTCTTTGGACTTTTCTTCTTTATTCTAGAGCATGTGTTCGAGATGACCTCCATTTAGTTCTGTGCATTTCTTTAGGCGCAGCACAAAGTTGTCCATGATGTCCTTACAAACCGACCGACTAATGGCTCTGACCTCTTCCATGATGGTCCTGGGTCTCCCTGCATACACACTGTCTTTAAGGTAGCCCCAGAGAAAGAAATCTGGGGGACTAAGGTCTGGGCTGTGAGGTGCCCACTCAAAATCAATCTTGAAACTGATCACACGGCCACCAAAGTTCTCTTTCAGCCAATCTCGGGACAGGTGTGAGAGCTTGCTCCATCTTGCTGGAACCAGAACTTCCCCATAAGTGATGGGTACAGGGTCTGCAGCTCACTCTTGAAGGTTTTGAGGACCTCAACATACCGCTCCTTGGTGACTGTCACTGTCGTGCCAGATTCTTGGAAGAAGAATGGTCCGATGATGCCTCTGGCTGAGATTGCAGTCCATACCGTGCACTTAGGGGAGTGTAGAGGCTTAGTAGCTACCTCATTTGGTCTGGAGGTCCCCCAGAAGACATTTGTCTTAGAGTTTACCTTTCCTTCAAGATGGAAGTGAGCTTCATCTGAGGTCCAAAGGAGGTTAAGGAAAGTTGGGGTCTCCTGAATCTTCTCCAGTATCTTGACTGCCATAGCCTTTCTCTGCTTCGTCTGTATTCTGTATGGGTAGGCCTTTACATCCATTACTAGCACTCTCCTGCAAGTCTCATGGGATATACTGAGGGACTGACTTTGCTTGTGCACAGTGTGTTTCGGACTCTGCTGAACCGACTCTCTCATGCTCTCGACTAGCTCAACTGTACGCTTCCTGGGGCGTCCTGAATGGCTTGGGCGGTTGTCACTGGCTGCATTGAGGTGGTCCACCCAGTCCTGAATTTTGCTCTTGGAGGGGGCTTTTTCACATTCGAACTGATGCATGAACGAGCCTGTCTTGTAGTAATGTTTGACGCAGTATATTCTTTGCTGGAGCTCCCATTGAGATCTAGTTGTGTTCACAGCTGTTGCTTCTGTCATGTCCTGCAAAGTAAGGATGATTAGTGATTGAATGAAGGATATATCACAAAAAGTGTGCGTGGGGCCCGTTTTTTTTTGGGTTACCCTGTATTAGGTTGGTACACACAAGCGTGGTGAATTATTGTGTAATTACTTCACATTCAAACTCTGCCTTTTTCATTCTACCAAGGGTTGGGGTGACATCAGAAAACTAAGATTGGGAACTCCATTGACTGAAATAATGCATGGAATATCATACATGTGCACAACCAACGTAGCTAAGGCTGTTTGCTCAAAGAACTGCTCACTACCAGGAAAGATGCAATTGGCTGTTTTACTATGAATGCAGCTAAATAACATTAGTATACATTGTTTCACGACAGTCTGTTCATCGATATCATCTATTATATTCACGTTTTATTTGAGATTTTCCTATAATAATAGTAATTTATTTTAAGATCCTTACTGACCAGGAAGGGAACATTTCCCATGAGTTATCCCCTCCTCTGCACATACAAACAAAAAGATAAGTTGAATTGCTTGCCATTGTTCACTTCTATTATCTGCTTACGATACCATCTTCATCAAAGCTGATATAACCAATATTTAAAGTAACACTGATGTCTAAAAATCTAGTTAAATCTTACCAATGTATAAACCTTGATATTGGTATAGAAAATCTAGTGCTGCTTTAAACAAATTTTCTGCAGAGCTCTTGTAATTCTAAACTGCATTTTTGAGTAAAAATTGATAAAATGCAACCATCTATTTTTTTGATATTATACAAAATTTTGTAGAACAGCATGATGAAAATATTGTAAACCAAAAGATGCTGGATGCATCATCAGTATTTTACGATGAAAAATGCCAGTGTTCTGCAAGTTCGATTGTGATATTTTGTGTCAATACCGAATCTAACTTCCTTGTGTGGGTAATTTCCACTCACCTGCCCATGTTTCATTTAATCCCTTATGTAGAAGATTTTGTACTACTGCCTTGTGGTGATGCTGGTATTGTTCATGAATATCTATCTAGTATCCAGCAGGTGATTGTTGACAAGCTTGATTAAAGAATGTTTTCATGTTATCTGTTGCATTTGTTTTAGGCACAGTAACTAATTAGTGCAGCTTGTCATAATTCGAGATGGAACATGGAGATAATCATTTGATGTCTTTTCTTACTGAAACATGTGGTATTAAACACAGATGCATGGAATTGCTTAATTCCACTTGTAGATATCATTTTACATTAGATGAAAAAGTTTGGCCATTTCCAAATATATTCACATTTTACTTCTCCCCCAGGGAGTTGACCATATAAAACATGTCAAAGCCAGGTGTTTGATAAACTACTGCCAATCCTGGCTGTGTATCTTTGTCATCAAATTGTTTATCTGTTAATGACCTTAAATTAAGAAAATTTACAAAATATCATAGACTTTTAAGCTTAGTATAAACAGGTGTCCAGTCAAATTGACCCAATAGTTATAGAGAAATAGGCAGGAGGCAGAAATAATGTTGTCTCATTAATCGCAAATTGTATATTTTTTCTGGATTTTATCAAATTTTCTACCTATGCCAGGTATGTGTTATTTATTGTTCACTACTGCAACTGTTCTTATTATAATAAGCTTAATGTTTACCTATAACACATCAAAATTCGAAAGGAGGAGGAGAATGCCAAATTCATGTATGGATTTCAGAATTTCTTTGTAGTTCTCAAAATTGCTTTACAGACAATATTTTAAAGAAAGACGTGATATTTATTAAACCAATAGAAATGAAAACTGAATTTTTGTAGAGAATCATTTATATTCGTTTACATACCTCTGCTGGGGTGGACTGTGTTCTCCAGTAGTTGCACAACATTGTGATGTTCAGATAGATCTATGATGGTTCCAAGATCTCTTTCAGTGAAACAGTCATATGCTGAAACAGTTAAAAAAAGGAATTTTTTTCCATTAAAAATAGTTTTAACCATAACTTAACCGATGTATTATTGGAAACCTTTTGGCATCAACGAAGGTATCTGATTTCAAATTGATATAAATTATGCACACGCATTGTTTGCTCATTAGGCAAAGTTATCATAGTGTTTTCTGCCTGCCCCCCCAAAAGTCTCCCATAAATACATTCTAAACAGAATTATTGCAAAAAAATTAAAGCAAAAGTGAATAAAAAGTAAGACCATTCTCTAAAACTTTAAGTTATATGACGAGTGTCTATATCAACTCATCCATCACCTACATAAATACTCTTTACAAATCATATTAAGTGTATAATGTATGACAAGAATACGTTATTCGGTTCACTTTTCTTTTATAACCACCTATGGACTGTTTCTTTAAGAAAGACCATAATAGTTCTTAAACAGTAAATAGTTATAAAACTAATATTCAATTGTTATTTCAAATAAAGAGGTAATAAAATCTCACATTCTGGAATGGAAAAAAACAGCCTTTGGATACGCAAAGCTTAGTTCGGTTTTTGGCTTGCTGAGCAAGTCCTCTGATTGTGGAGGTGGAAGTCAGATTCAGCATGCCATGTTGATATGGCTGTTGGGAAAGATGGACTGGAGTTTTTCGTATCAGAATGTAGACATCTGGAAAACCTGTGTTGCATCTCTCAAAGCGATGGGTGTTGAAGTCAAAACACAACTAGACATGGACCAAAGCAAATAATACCCAGGAACTGGTGATGAATTAAATTTCGGTTTAACATAGTAATGCTATGCTCCATTGTGTGCGGTTTTGTTGATTGATTCTTATGAAGATTAATAGTTAATGCATTTTTAAAGAAGAATTATTAGTCTTTTAGTGTATCCATGAAAGATATTTGAAATTCCAAAAACATAGGCTATAAAACTTTCAGTCTGATATTGAATATTTAACCCCTTCCATAGATACTGATGAGATAGGTGGGAGCATGAACATTGTAAAAAGTAAATTTGATGTATGTCCTCCATTACATCAGCTTAACAGGACAATAATAAACCTTAACAAAATACAATTTACAAAAAATTTATTAGTTGGAAATCTTAGTTTCCCCACTGACAACCCCTTTATGTACCTTCAGCATAAGAGAGAGAGAGAGAACTTTACCCTTGTGAGCAAGTCAGTAAAAAAACAAAAAAAAACAAACTCTTATTTACTACTTTCAGATTTTTCTTAAACTCAAGATGTCAGAAAATACTTAAGTCCAACATAAACTAGGATCCATAATTGTTGGTAAATTCTTCATATTTTGTAATTGGAAAAAAAAAAGTTATGGGAATGGTAATTTACCAGTACCTAACAACATCCAAAAAATTCAGAGAGAAATGCTTCAGCGTGTGAGTGAGTAATGTGCTGGGTGTTGTTAATGATCAAACCCCACTTTTGTTAAGATAACCCTGTCCTTTCCTTAACCGGCTATAAATACTATGGGCATGGCAATTTTTCTAAATAATCAGTTGAATTGTTTGTCATTCTTCTTGCGAATACCATCATAACTGCTCGTCCAAGTTCAACCTTCCTGTCCGATTTATCCCACAGCAGCTAAACTGGTGGGTCATGATCATGATATTACAAAGCCTTCTGATGCTCCATTCAGATATCTCTCGCAAAAAATTAGAGGCAGTCAATAGATCTGGTCCCACCCAGACAGCCAACACACAACTCAAGAGTGGTTTCGCATGTTGCCTATAAACCAATTGATGAGAGAAGTTTGCAGTTCTTGGAAAAAAGCGTCTTCCTAGAGCATCCCAAACATTCTCCATAGGAGTTACCAGGTGACTAACAAGATGCTGGCCATATCATACAGGTTGTACTTTTGTCTTGTAGATACTGGCTGATTATGTGCAACCTATGCAGATGCAATTATTGTCCATTAAAATGAAGTTATCTCCAATTACACCTGCATTTGTTGACAGGCATCCAGAATCTTGTCCCTGTACCTCATTGCAATCAGGCTACTTCACTAAAACAGATGGAAATCTGTGCAACCATTTTGATGAAATTTGCCTAAATCATCACATCATTCCCATTGTAATGTTCCATGAAATGAGTGCATGCCACAAATCACAATGATGGCTCCAAACGACATGTTCGCAGCACCAGTTCAATCAGTTTAGTTTATGGCAGAAGGATACACACCATGGGTCACCTCACAGAGAACTCTTAGGCTGCTTCCTGTATGGTCAAGGCTGATATTCCAACCTCTCCATAGCCAGAGATCAGAAGTACAGTAAGTTGGGTCAGCGTTTAAATTCTGATTCACCAAGCCGAAAGTGACTGATCACCTGCTGAGGTTGTGACCCATAGTTTACCTTGAACTGGTCTTCAGACTATTTTCACATACTTAAAACACTCTTCGTCAGAAGCATTACTTTTCACATTTAGCCAGTTACCTGGATCTGCTGTTACCCTATCCTGCCAATATTTCTCCATCTCAGAGAATCTGTCAAATGCGTACAGCTACCAATATATTTGTCCTTCAAAATAATAATAAAAAAAACTAACTTAAGCCAAAATTGATATGAACAAAAGCAAATTTTTTAAAAAAATTTATACCAAAGGTAATTTCCCTTTGATAAAAGTTGATACATGAAAAGACTGAATTGAACATTTGGTGAATAAAACCTAACCATTTTTAAAATGTGTTTTTGCTTAACTTTTGAAAACTAGTGTATTTTGAGTAATGCAGTAATACTGGACATCACTGTGCAAGTTATAACCAAAAATACAAAAAAAAAATCTTTTTCTAGAGTAAATAATTGAACGATCCATGGTTCCGTTGCCTAAACTCCCCCTTTTTTTGGTCTAGTAACTGGTAGCGAACAAATAGAATAGGCAGAATTCTTTGTTTCTTTTATCACCTCTCCCATAGACTTCAGAAATTAAGCAAGTTATCCTTTCCTTACCTGTATATTTAAGAGAATTGGTGTAGTTAGTTTATACAAAAAAGAAGAAGCATTTTCTGTTAACACAGGAGGGAGTTGAAGAAGTGCAAGTACAAATTTTGTGGAAAAAAAAACAACAAAAGGTATTGCACAATGGACTGTGTCCAAAGTCTGGTGTGCTGACAGGAAACAATAATAGAAAGGTGGGCCACAAAAACACCCCCAAAACTAAAGCATTTGGTTTCGTTTTCCTTGTTGCATAGTTGTGCCATCAAGGCAACCATGTAAAACCCAAACTTCTACAGACAACATCACTGGGTGAAAGGAGATGTAACTACCAGAAATTCTTGTTCAGGCAGCTTTTAATGAGTACGTATATGACGACCTGATTCCGTATCTCTCTCTTTCTTCATCTGCATGGGGAAATAGTTCTTATAAAATCCAACTACTGCTGCATTCTTCGCAAATTTTTTTTTTTTTTTACCTGTCACTGAACAAACAATGGACTTCTAAGACATGGGCTTGCCAATGGAAGGACACAGCATTTTTGTGACAACTCCAAACTTGGCATCTTGAGAAAAGTTCTATTGTACCAAAGTAAATCTGCATGAAAAGTCATGGGGTGAAATTTGAAAGCAGAAACATTTACCATAAACTTTCCAACACTGAATACACACGAGTTTAAATTCCACAAAAGCAGATCTCTAAAGCAAAACCATTTAGTACAAGAGGCTTTCATAGTTAAATGAGACAGTAAGGTGATAACTTGGATGAACCTTCATACAAACATGAAATCTCTCAAGTCATGGTTTTGCCATTTTTCTCCTTCAGATATAAAGAATTTTAATGTTGAGTGCATGTACAGCTATTTTCACTGTACATTTATATTGTCTGAGGCTAGCAGCATTTACTACAGTATCTGAAATGGCCGAGCTGTCTTCATTGTTAAACAAGTTGTCAAACCTTAACTTTTCCCAGCTTCACTTCTGAGATGGTGCAATAAACTGAAACACCTCATTTAAACAGAAACAACAGATGGAGTCAATGAGGTTTTTGATGCATGTTGATGAAAATGACAAATGGAGTTGTGCAGCAGCCACTGGCAAGGGAGTTACTCAAGAGTATTGGTGTGATGTTTGCTAAGTTAAGGTGTATGCACAGTAATAATAGTGGGAAAGCAAAAATAATCCATAGCATGACCAGGCAAAGCAAGAGAGTTCTGGTCAGTCTACCAGTGAACAAAAGACTTGTATTAACAGTCGGTTATTTTGAAATGCGCTGGAACCCTAACACGCCAAGTCTACCCAGTGCATGAAGTGACAGTGAAAGACTTCAGGAACAGGAGTCCCTATAAGTCACCTCAGGACTCTAATCCCTTAAGGTGTCCGAAACAAACGAAACAGGCTAAAAGACAAATCCACTTTTCCTGGGATTCCCTCCGAGCAAGCAGCAAGTAAATAGAGAGATTAGAACAGACTCATGCCCAGAGGGGAGAGATTTTGAAATGGCTGCAAGGGTAGAGATAGTAGTATAAACAATTTTGATAATGATGTGCACATGCTGTTTTGAAGGAATGTATTCCTGCCAATCCAACTTGTATTGTATGACCATTTCCATTTCTTTAGTAAACAGAACCAAATGAAGGAAAACAGGGGGTGGGGGCTGGAAAATGTGCAATGAAGATTGAGCATAAGATGCTATTTGATGAGACAAAATTATTGGGGAAGTTTCTGCACAATATATTTCTAAAATAATTTTTAAAAAGTTCATATCTAATCTCATTTACAGGCAACTGCATGCGTAATGAATGAATGAGGCTGGGCAATCTGCAGCAATGACAGATAAACAACCTGGATGAGGATACAAAATCTCAAGACTGCACATTAAGGTTATGCAAAATGATCACGAAAACTGACCAGTATTGAAGTGTCTCGGATAAAATAACTTGTGCAATATGACCACCACCACACATTTCTGGTTATCTGTGCGCAGTCACTGTTGGTCATTTTGCATTACAATCCAGCTCCACATATTTGGAATATTCATATGAAAGCTGGCCGAATACCATTACGACAATTCTATTTCCAGCCAGGTTTGACTTTAGATCCTTAGTTTAATGAACCAGAGAGGGAGGGAGGGAGAACAGCAATGATGCCAACTGGTTCTGTAGTAATTATTGGAGTTTTAATTCCAAATTTTGACAAGGGTAAGCAACAATGCATGTGTTGTTATCTTCCTTACAAAAAAATCTGAGAGTAAAAGCAAATTTTTTGAAAGATACTTTGATAATATAACAGCCATCATTTTCTTCTACCGAACAGCAATATTTGGAAAAAAAAAAAAGAAAAGAAATTTCTTGTTTTCTTCTCTCTTGTAGAGTGGTCATTTTAACAATTTCCAATCTAGTGAAACAGGCTTGAAATTACAAAAGGACAGGTGTGTACAAGTTTTTACCTGTTTTAAAATTAAAAAAAAGAAAAGTTATCAAAATATCCAGAGAGGTTACTTATGAAACTGCTTGTTGGTTTTTAAAAACTTTCTAGCATTGTTCTCAGCACGCATTTCACGCTACTCTCAAGATCAATTCTTTTAAGAAAAAACTGAGTTTTCTGCCAAGGATTTTGGAGTTCTGACAAATCACTCAACTGGTCATCTTCAGGAACATTTGGAACCCACCTATAATTTCCTACTAGATGGTACTTTTAAAATAGTCATTTTAAAGTTTAACAATAACAACATCTCCATCACTCCAAATGCAGCTCACAAGATGATAAACAACATCTGGCAACTATCTTCTGCTTGTTCAGATGCACTTTCAGTTCGCTAAGCCATACAGATTTGCTGGCCGGGGAAATCTATCTAAACAGTGGAATGTCAGTCTGTATCAGATGAGACTCTTATTTAGCTTGAGAGCTAGGCTTCCCAATAGCAGAGATTTTTGTGTAAACCCAAGTTCCAGGAGCCACAGCAAAAATTATAAGTACCAAATTATTCAAACTCTGAGAAAATTAGCACTAAATTAATTTGCCTTTTGAATTTTTAAAAATTATTTAAATTCTTTATCACTTTGCAAGTGGCTGGTTTTAAGTGAACAGTTTGTCTCATCACTCCCGCATCCTCGTCTCTCTTAGGAATGAATTTACAATCTTATTTCCTTCTAGAATTACATTTTTGACTCCTTTTTTATTTTAAAATCAGAAATAGCTCAGGAAAGTTGAGTTCTCTTTTGATAAATACATTTTAAAACTCTTTCTCTCATCCAGAAGTCATTCAGCATCCAAGACAAGAGCATTTTACTTTCTCACCTGAGAGTCAGTCAGACAGTAAAACATCTGACTATTCTATACACAGATACTACCCTTCAATGTTTTTTCCTCCACTTCCCGGACCCATTTCAGATGTAAATGGTTGTTATTTTTCATTTCTAATAAATGAGAGAGTTATATTTTTCCCAAGACAAACTCGATCACAATTAAATACAATATCTATTTCAAATGTATTAGTCCTCAAAAGAACTAGTGTTTTTTTTTTTAAATACTGTTTGAAATCTGAAACAAGCATTGTCATGAGATGACATCCTTCAGGTACTTGGTTCCTTTTCAGATAACAGCTCCTTAGATTACAGACGATGACTTTCAGAACTGCATTTACATCCGGCTAACACGAGTCTGTGGAATTGGTTGTAAGAGATGGACACAGATGTTAACATTAGTTAAAAAAAGGGAAATAAAAAAAATTGTAATCTACTAAAGAAAAAAATTTCAGATTAAATAAATCAGATTTCCTGCTAATGAAATCAAGATATCATTTATTTGAGAGTAAGGAATCCCACAGCAAATTGAAAGACAGAATTCACCTGTTTAAATAAAGTAAAAGCTTAAAACTATGAAAGCCTGTATATTGGATCAGAGATCAACTTGAGTTTGGGAAGAACCTAATTAATAATCCTCCTCTTTGAAACATTACACATTTTTAGAAAGAATGGTTGCCTCCAGACCTCCTCAGGATTGTCAGCTGCTAGCTCAAGAAACAGATCTAGATCTTAAAAAAAGAACAGAAGTTTTTCCACAATGGTTTTCCATGTCTTCACATGAGTAACATCTCAACAGTCAAATACACATTATACTATAAATATGCACACATCACACACACTCACACACACACACAATGAATCATACTATGTTACCTGCAGAGTAGATCACACTTGACTGCAACGCCAACAACTTCTAAAAGTGTTTGAAAATATAATATTGCCAGATTTGTTTGATGAAATGGCCAGTGGAACAACGGTTCTCCGTGACCACTTGGACAGATACTGCTTCATGCAGGCGATTAAGAATGCTCTAACCTACCAGAGATGACAAGGTGTTGATGCCAATTACTGTAAATTAAGCGCTGAACCCCCATCCACCCAAGATGTTTGTTGTCTGCACCAGGTTCTATCACAAAATGTAGACACCCCAATGGGGCCATTATGCATCTAATAGGGCTTAAAGCGAGAGTTCTTAGCTTTTCTAGACTTCTGTCGCTTTTTCCTGCTCTTCGACTTCCGAGGAGCTGACTGTTCTCCTCCACGTGACCCCTGCTGGAAACTACTGGGAAGTTCACTATTGCTGGCCTTTGGATGCTCAAACCACACAGCAGCAAACTCTGGGAGTTTGACCCCAGAAAGAAGGCTGTTGACTCGGCCTGGGGGCGGCATCTGCCACGCTTCAGCAACATGGGTCAGCAGTAGGTTGGTCATACGCCGGTGCGCTGTCATGTTCCAGTGAACACCATCCTCCACACGCCGGTGGATGTTGTACCGCATGTAGTAGTGCATGTCCACAACATCAAAGCCATGCGCCACAACAGCACCGTGAGCAAAGCTGTTTGCCTCCAGAATATCCAGCCGGAGTGTGCTGCTCATGTGTTCTACCTCAGGCACCAAGAAGCCGCCCCTGACAGCCTTCGAGATGGGTAATGTTGTGTTCCAGATAATCAAGCAGCTCTTTGGCAGGTGCTTCTGGAAACTACTCAAGAGCTTGTTCAGATTCTCCTTGTAATCGGGTATGCTGTCTGGACCATACCTGCAATTAAACACAACATATAATTTTAAGCATCCAGTGTTGCTAAAGAGTAGTTTCCTTCTTTCACAAAGTTAAAATCCTGACCCAAATCAATTCCTGCCATTTTCAGAGATCCCACCCCTCCCTAGCAAGCTATAAATTCTCACCATCAAGGGTGCAAATGTGTAGGAATAACCAAACATCTGAAATGCATTTCAATGAGACGAAAAAAAATATGTAAAACTAAAAAAAAAATAAAAAGTACAAATTCTAAATCAAAAACTGCAGCTCATTACCAAACAAGGGGTCATTATGAAAAACTGCCTTCATTTCAAAGTTAAGAACAATGCAGAACCAACCACAAAGGCTTTACCACTTGTATGTGTAAATCAGGTTTTCAATTTATCTTTTAAAATAAAGTATAAATCTTGTTTCAAGGTTTTAGTGTGGTATCAAAACACACAATTAATATACTTATGGATACCAATGTGTAGGGAGTTGAATTGCAAGGAACATTTTACTTTCAAATCAGGATTCTAGCCCCTGAAATCTACACTGATCCATCGGGAAAATTTCTGGGTCGATATAATTTTTTTAAAAACTGTAAAATTTTAACGATGGCCTGTCATTCAAGAACCATCAAGTCAAGACAGCTTTTATTTGAGAGTTACATCCCACCTGGTCATGTCCCAGAGACAGGAATTCATCACAACCAGGTCCGGTTTGGGTTCATTGACCAGCTCTTCAATGATCATCTGCACATAGTTGTTGTAGCACCGGGTCACAAAATAGAACCGCAGCAGGTGATAGTTGCTCTGGAACTGGCGCACCTCGCGGTAGCTGATCCCATTCGACATCTTACCCTTCCGGCCGCCTTCAAGTAGGTTGTCATTCACAAAGTTCAGCTCACCCTTGAAGAGAACAAATAAATGCCACGTGTGAGAATTGCTCCCAAATACTGCGCTATGCTCTGATCAGTGGTCTTTGGGCTACCATAACATCACAGTGGGTATACAACCATGGAAAAACACCCGATTTTCCTCTCAAGGCTACAAACCACCCCATAACCTCTACACAACCAACCAGAACCGATGCGCACAGACACCTGTCTAATCACTCACAAAAGCCCATTTCTACCTATAGTTAGGTATCTGGAACTTCTTGCAGCTGCCAAAGCTACAAGACCAGACCTGCAGCTGAAAAGGTAAGACTTTAACAGTGGTGAAGCCAGTCCATTTGGTATTGAGTGGAAAAAGTGTTGGTTTTTTTGCACACCAATGTGGACTTACCTTTGCTCGCAAGTGGGCGTCAGTCAGGAAGTTGTCACTCTGTAATGCTAAGATCAAGTCCTTGTAAACACCCCTCTGTACTACAAAACAAAAAACAAACACCAAAACAATGCAGGGGAGCTCAACAGTGGCTTGTAACGTTAGCAGAATTTAAATGAAAATTTTGCAAAACTGCACAGGAGCTCGTCACCTAAAATCCATTCCCAGGTTCTTTCCGCTTCATAACAGTTTCAGTGTTGCTAAGTTTAACACAACTAATGGCAGTGATGCAGAAACACTAACATTGATCAAAGGCTACAGCAAAATCTCAGCAACAGGTCAACTGAATAGTAAAAAAAAGGAAAGTATCTACTGTAAAATGACCTGCCTCCAAGTCCTTCTCAGCACTAAACTCTGATGATGGTGATGAGGAAATTATCACCAAAATGTGGGCGATCTATTACACTAACCCCCCAGTGAAACTAACTGTATCACCCCAATTGGCACATCATGGTTTAAAAACTGAATCACAAATGGTCTGTTTAGTACACAAAAATACAGAAAATAACATGAATTTCTTACTGGAGTCTCCTAAAATCACCACAAATTTGTTGAGTAAAAGATTCCCTACATCTTCTTTCAAAAATACATCTGACATGGCTCATGTGTAATCTGAAATTCAGAAAAAATTATCTGAATAAGCAAACTTTAACAATTGTTCACACCACTACGAGCACTTGTCTAATTAAAACTCACCACTCATAGTGTCGATGAAACCAGCTTTCTTCTTGCATATTCCATCATCTGGTTTACCAGACAAGCCAATTTTCAATTTCAGAGATATAAAATAAATTAGCATAAATTCCCTTGTAACTATAGGGGTTAATGATAGTGATACAGTGGAAAACAGTAAAGAAATAAAACTAATAAGTTTAAATCAAAAAAATTTCCAAATGACAATATCAAGTTTCAGGATTTTTAATTCCTTTTTCTTTTCTCTGCAACACACATCAGAACAGGAAATTGTTAACGTTCCACCCATTTTCAAGCTAAAAAATGTAAGCCGGGGAAGCTATCGAGCTTAATAAGTATCATGTCAGAATAACCATTAAAGGCAAACTTACAGATTGTAGGAAACAGGGAAAATGCCTTCAAAGGTAACCAGCATGTATTACAAAGTGACGCATTTTCTCTTACAACCTCACTGGATTTATAAGTGTGACTTTCGACGTTAACACAATTGATGCCATTCATCCAGACTTTAGTGAGGCTTGTGACATAGTTTCACATCAATGTTTAATTAAAATATTAAGAGAGCAATGTTTGGGAGGAGGGATTTAATTATCATACCTCTTAGATTATTTATCAGATAAAAAAGAACGCGTTGACTTAGATAACAGCACTGTTGCTCAGTTCTGTTTGGAAGCCAGTTGTTTCGGTCATATTGACCACGAACCGACTTCGAAGACAGTGCCAAGAAATAAGGTGAGCCCAGCACCATCTGACACTAACCAAGCGGTTCAAATATATAGTCAAACGGGCCCACTAGAGGGCAGAGCGAACCCTACCATTTTACAAACGTATTCCTATGGCCACAGTAATCGGACCCATGGCTTGGATAGAGCTTTTTCACTGAGACAGACAGACAGATCTTGGCGGGGATACTCAAGAATGGAATGGGGCCACAAGTGGTGGGCAAACAGTGATTTTACGGTTACCGAAAGACGGCAAGGGGGGGGGGGGGACGGTCGACTCCATATTTAAAGCTTCACCTAGCCACATTTAGAGTATGCGCTGCAGGCTCGGCGCCCATTCCTAGCTAACGGTTTGGAGGGGGTTCAGAACCGAAACCTAAGCTTCCACCCCGTTAGACCTGGGGGGGGGACCTGTTGGAGACACACACACACACACCCCACCTTCTAAATGGCGAGAGAGAATGCTCCCCCCCATCTCTCAAAGAACAGGAGGGGGGGGGAGGGATGTTTCCCCACTTTCCGACAGTCGTATTTAGGACGAAGTCAGGGTGTTCTGATGAAGGAACTCGGGGGTGCGGGACCGGGACCGGACCCTCTCGTTGTTCACACACACAACCGACAAGCAGAAGTTCGGGGTCGGAGTCCCGCCCGGAGTCCCTTCGGAACCCCCCCCCAAAAGCTGACAACGATTTAGCCTATAGCACGTCCGGACCCGCAGCCTCCTCGAGCGATACAGACACCAGGGGAGGGGGAGATTAATTAAGCCCAATGTTACTTAGTTCCCAGCCTTCGACTGGACATTAAATAACCTGGGGAAAAAAAAAAATATATGTATATTAAAAGAAAACTCGTCTCCGCACCCAGCGAAACGAACGACCCGAAATTTAACTGCGGGTTTCAAACACCGGTATCCGTGAGTTATCCTCGAATTTGCTGCGAAATCTCAGCGGGTAGGGAACCGTAGCTCCCAACGGAGAAAATCCAGGACGGCCGCCGCATGGTGGGTGGGATTAATTTCCGCTCGGTTCGTTCCGTCCCCCAAACCGAGTTTAGTTTTTTGCTAAAACTTGTTGTCATATTTAAATGCCCGAGTCTGCTGTACTGGTGGGTAAACGACGGCGCACACTGACAGAAAACAGAGTTAGCACTGGCCTCCGACGGTAGGGGAGGGGGCGGGTTTTTCCGAACAGAACAAACCCACCCAGAAGTGGAGGGAGGAGCAGCAGCAGAGACAGAATCGCGGGCCGACTTACCGAGCACAGCCTCCACGTGCTTTCATCTTTCGTCCAGCACGCGTCGGCCGCGCCCGCCCCCAACCGGCGGCCACCATAAGCGGCGCGGCCGACAACTCGACACGTCACGGCGGCTCTCTCAATACATAACACCAATGAGAAGAATGGATCCGATCTGACTTTAATTAGCGATATTCCGGATAATCCATTATTTCGATTTTAATCCCATGCATTTAATCCAGGTATTTAAATTTGTTGTTGTTGTTGTTTTTTTGTGGATATGTTTATTCTTTGTGACACAAAAAAAAAAATATTTGCGTAAAGAGAGAGACGGGTTAACATTAAATTAAAGTTACTATTGGCTTTGAAACGTACACTCTCTCTCTCTCATTGTTAGGGGCCAGGTAAGTCGTTACCTGTTACAACTCCACCCCCACCTTTTTTTTTTTTTTTTTTGGAACGGTGAAGTTGCAAGCCAACGTATCTTGAGTTTAATGTCAGGTATATCACATGACGTTTTTGCTAAACACCTGGGTGGCATCACACCTATGGTTCATGGAAATCACCAAATTGATTTTTTTTTTTTTCGCCTTGTAGCATATTCTTCCTCCCCGTGTGTACAACATTCAACTTTTGCAAAGCAGTTTCGAAAGCATCAATGACAACATGAGCCAAACATCCAGCTTTGAATAACTTAGGATTTCTCTTTGAAAACAGTCTGTAAGCAGATCGGTGTATTATCAGGTCTTCGCCGCGTTGTAAGTCGAGAACACATGCGCATAATTGAAATTTACAACTGTCTTTTCTAAAGTTTCCACAACTTACTTGCATTTGTAGTAGAGAGCCACTGATGCAAGGACATCTGTCCGAATTAATGCAGACTTACTTATACCACGAGCTATTCTTGGTTAAAGTGGGATCTGAACAGCTAGCTTCAATACTATGAAGTGTCTCGTCTGAACAGTTAGGTACTTCGAAACCAGAAATAGAAAAAGAATAAAGCATTCAGCTTTAGGAAGGACATCAGAAGACCTATGCAAACAACGTTGCATTTATATTAAGCTAAAGTGCATTGAAGTAAATTTTGCGATTTGCCAACACAAGCTGGAAAAGTATAGATTGGCTTTATGCAACCGATTGACTATATGCTGCTATCCAATGCTCTCTGAAACAGTCGCTTTCTGTGTAGTCGTAATCTATTATTTTAGCCAGGAAGACATTACGGAGCTGTATATCAGAGATAAACGGTCCATCGGTGTCTTTTGCAGCAAAGAATATTGTTTTCCCGGTATTTTTCTGGAAAATGATGCTTTCCGCTTTGCTTTGTTGATGAAGATGAAACGAGGTATTTTCTGATATTTATTAATAATATTCTTTAAAAAAAAGGGTGCAACGTAGCAAGATTTAAGACAGAGTACACGATTATTTTTCATTCATCGCTTGCAATACCATTTTACACATAAGGAATATCATTCCTCCCCGCTTACTTTACAAACGACCGATTGCAAATAGTTTCTTTTCACACACACACAAGTAAAAACGCACAGGACGGAAGGAAAGAGACAGACCCGGAGGGGGGAGGAGAGGAAGGGATCTCTTACAGACTGTGGGCCCAGCAGGATTGTTCTGGGGGAAGAAGAACAGCGTGAATCATTTCCCTCAACCGGGTCCCTTTGGCGCCGGGTCTGGACAGGAAATCAGCCAGCCTGTCCCCACTCCCTTCCCATCCTCGCGGTACCCATTACACGGCACACATCACCCGATGTTACGACTTGAAAAGGGGGAAAACAGATTTAGGCGGTAGGGGTTATTTAAACTATTATACAAGACAAACGATTCATCTAGATTTGGGAACATCTCAGGAAAGAAAAATAAATTTACAGCGCTTTAAAAGCATAATGAACTAATGAAGCAATAGCATATGTTAATATAAAAGTGGGGACCCGTCAAAAATCGGGGGATCGTAACTTTAAAACCAGTGATGCAAAAATTAAGAATTTCAGAATTTTGGGGAGTGGGTGGGTCATCACAGACCCGATACCAGCGCCAACCGTACTTAGGTTATTCGCTTGCTTACCAAGACGGACGGTCCCAGCCACAACACCACCTCAAGAAAACCTTGGAGTAAGGATAGGGGATCGCAACGAAAGAACCTCGTCGAATGTCGACTGATGACCTGGAGTCATTCAGGGACCCTATGAAAACGTATCAATCAATGTCTTCCGCTCCGTCACAAATCACGCCCCACATCCCAAATTACATCAGTTATGAATTAAAGAGGTGAAATCGAGAGCGAAGATGCTAATTAACGCTACAAGTGCCAGGTGTCAAATAATAAAGTGAAAGTAACGAAAACCAAAGGATAACAGAACTCGGAATGGGCGACGCAGCATTCTTCACGAGTAGCAAATAAGAGGGCTGAATTTTTCAACAAGGTGGAGGGAGAGGCTTTCCTTCCCTCTGCATCGTTCGGGATATAATAGAGGGGAGTTAACTCTCCACCGCCCTCCTCTGCCCGGTAACGTATATGTGAACGAGCGAGATTGCTCGCTTTCCGCTATGCTGCCAATCAGACTTCTTTTGGACTGTTTTCACTCCAGTGCTGCGAAATATTCGGCCCTGGGATGCCTGGGGCTGCGGAGGAGGGATCTTTCGTCGGGGTAAGTTGGGCGCCAGTGCGCGAACCAGCCGGGGGAGAGAGAGACAGACCGACAGACAGACTTGACTGACTATGGCCGCCATTTACTTACATGATGCAACAGTAGGGCTGCCGGTACTAACGCAGGTATTCCTGACGGATGGGGCTGTTGGATACTGCCAATAGTGCTAGCGGGTGAATGAATTCTCCTCCCCGAGCGTGCTGTACGACCAGAACCATGTTAATTAGTTTGCCTGGCTGGCACTAATTGTCCTTTTAGGAATTACCTCCCCCTGGAAGGGGAGCCTTCATTTATAATTTCGGATGTGAATATCATCACTAAAACCGAGAATCTTGTTTTCGGGAAAAAAATGAGAGAAGCCAGCTGGAGTTTCTATATATATATATTTGTTTGGTCATATGTTAGGTTTACTAATTTGCATCACACTTTCCTGAAAATGGATAATACAAAAATGGATTTATGTTATGTCTGCATTTTAATTAAGGTGGGGGGCCTTCATTATTTGTTCGGGGCATTTGACGAAAATATTAGTTGATGAATGTTTACGCACAGTCAGTTGTTTTCTTTCTTTGAATGTGCACCAGAACCCGCCGCCAGCTTTTCTCGTTCAGTATCCTGCTGAAAACACTGCGGACAAGAAATTCATTCTTGTAGTCCCACCATTTTTTAAATTGTCAGACTGGTAATCTCACTTCCTGTGGGTTTGGGTTTTGGTAAAATACACTGAAAATTAGTTATAAATCTTGAAAGGAGGACATTTCTGCCCCAAATCATTTTAAATAACTTAATTAACAGATTTTCTTTCTCTAGCCATTTCATTTATTGACACATTTGGTTTAGGTCTTCATTGGTTGGGAGAGACTTCATAGCGCTGAAAGATTTCCAGCCATCAGAAATCACACGGTTGCTATGGACTGCAAAAGACTTGAAGATACGGATAAAGAACAACAGAGAGGTAACCTTTTTGTGGTCCTGTGAATTTCGATATGGTGTGATTGTATATGGAAAGTAGATGTTTCTTTGAAGTTGTAGATGTTCTGATATTTGGCTATAAATAAATTTAAAAAAATTTTTTAAATAGATTTTACAGCCACTGGTAGGAAAGTCTCTTGCAATGATATTTCAAAAACGGAGCACAAGAACACGGACATCGGCTGAAACTGGTAAGTTGAGCAGCTGCATCAAAGATGTATGCCTTAGCGTCTTTGTTATCTTGGTTGATACCAATGATGTGGAGGTTTTGAGAAAACTGTGGTATGGCTTCAGATCTAGAGCTGATTTTTCTATTTTGATTCATTTTTCTAAGGGATGGCATTACTCGGAGGTCATGCATGCAGCTTTCTTGGTCCCGATGACGTTCATATTGGGGTCAATGAAAGTATAAAAGACACAGCCAGGTGTGTACCTTCAGTATGGCTGAAATATTGAGAGGTGTGTGTGTGTGTAATACAATTCTTCTATAATAGACAATTTATATAAAATATTTGTAATCTCATTATTTTTTCTTGTTTTATATTATATACACTGAAATAAAAGTAATTTCAGTCTCTCTGTTAACCTTACATTTTTGTAATTTTTTCATGTTTATAATCTTATTTATTATGTTTTCTTTGTGTTTGTTTTTTTTCATATTCTAGAGTGCTGTCTAGAATGTGTGATGTAATTCTGGCTCGTGTCTATGGCCATGATGACATTGAGAAACTGGCACTAGAGTCTTCTGTTCCAATCATTAACGGGCTCTCTGACTTATATCACCCACTGCAAATTTTGGCAGACTTGCTTACGCTACAGGTCAGGATCGCTGCACAATTTTGAAGATATTTACATGTATACTTTAACTTCAGGACTTTGGTCAGTCTTGGTTTAGTTTAAGGTATCGGGGTTCTCTCTTCATTTGGGGTTGATCTGTTTAGTGATGAAGCTTATGAGCCTGTTCCACATGGAACCTTCCATAACCAATTAGAGTCTTAGTAGCAGAAATTAATGGTATTAAGCAGTCATGGGATTGCAAGGGCCAGCTCCACCTCAGGTCAGATCCCAATTGTGCAAACTCCTTGAAAACTATTCCGCAGACGACGGTGAGTTCTCGTTAGGTTTTTATACCAGAACCTACATTACACAACAACCCCAAACTTTCCCTTGCTCTCCCTGGTTCAGCCCTGAGTATCTTCAGATTACTTATACTTTTCAATGATTGGTGGTTTACTTAAAAATATGGGGTGGGGGGGGGGTGGTGGTGTGTGTGTGAATGATGGTTTAATTTTAATTTTTTAAATTTTCCCTAAGAAAATTAAAGGTGTTTTAGTGTTACTGAATCAAAAATCAAAGGTACTTGCAACATGAATTTCAAATAGTTTAGTTTCTGTGAAGTCAGATAGGAAAGAATGCTGCCGAGACAGGTAAGAAAAGTCACTTTTACCCATCCGCTAACGAGGCTGCCAAACCCTAACCTGCTACGGATTACTTTCAGCTTCTTTCTGGCCCCCACAACAAGTGTAACCATAAAACAGATCTACCCAGTTGTGATTTTTTCCTTTGGTATACATAACTCCGACAGCACAATTTCCAGGTGATGCTAATTTTTTTTTTTTTTTTTTTAAATGTACAGGAACATTTTGGCTATCTGAAAGATCTGAAGGTCTGTTGGATAGGTGATGGCAACAATATAGCCCACTCCCTGATGATTGGATGCGCTAAGCTTGGGATGGAACTGTGGCTGGCTACGCCAGAGGTAGGTAATGAAGTTAGGTGTTTCTGGAGTGTTGTGAGGATACAGATGAAATAAATTCATTAAAATCATTTGTTGTAAAAAGTTTTTTCTTTTTTTTTTTTTGTTTTTGTCCTCATTTACATAATTTATGCAGTACTGCCTTTACCGTCTTTTTACATTCATTATAAATAACAAACAGGTTTGTTTTATTTTATATTCTAATTCTATTTTAGGTTGGAGTCTCCAGAGTCACTCAGATTATTTAAAAAAAATTTTATGCTGATTGATTTTTTTTAATTTAAAAGTTCATCCTTTCCTGTGCTTTGAGACGTTTTTTTTAGCCCTCTGTTTCCTGATCCTGATGACTTTTGTGTTATCGAACTTTCTCAACTGCACAAAGTCGACTCTCTCTCACAGAGAGAGAGGGAGAGAGAGAGGGGCAGGCCTTGTGTCAAAGCCATGTTTGGTTCAAATTTTGATCTCTGGTCCTCCTGCTGACTTCGAGTCAGAAAAAGCCACTTTTGTGCTTTGTAAAAGGTTGGGTGGGAAGCATTCTGAAATTTTGGCTGATTAAAAACTGAGAATATTTAGTTGAAAAGTGGTTTCTGCTGTGTAATCAAAAGTTAAGCAGCAACATGGTTTATACTATGGCTCTCATGGAAGAGAAATAGCCATTCTAGGGTGATTTATTATTGTTACCTGAAATAGGTACGGTTGCATGTGTATTTTATAGATTAATACCTGAAATAGTTGTAGGAATTAATTTTTAGTTGTTGCATATCTATTGGAGCATTGTAAACTTGGTTTTGTCACGATAATGGATGCTGTGCCATACAAATGCTTAGATTTTACAGTAGATTTTTTGTGTGCAAATTTAACTTTGACCATAATTTTAACGTTTGCAGATTTTATTTTCACAAATAAACAGATGCTATAGTCATGGGTTCTGAATGATTAATCTGAGGCATCTTTGAGAGATTTTTATTATGTTTTTCGACTTTTAAAGTGGTGCAAATTAAACAACAAATGTTGGGCAATTATATATATTGGAAAATGCTGTTCCTTTGTAGTATAGACGTTAGTACTGACATGCCAAGTGTTAGTAGCTGAGACTGGTGGTTAACTTATTTAACTACCAGCTTGGTGAGTTGAGGAGAAGGAGAGTCTTCTTGCTTTATATAATGCTTTGACTAGACCTTGTCTAACATCTGCAGTCCAGAATTACATGGACTTGTAATTAAGGTGGGGAGTGTAAAAACAAGTGAGTCATACTATTTTTATAAACCTCCAATGTAGCCTGGACAAACAACTGAAAAAAAAAATTATAGTGGTAAGTACATGGAATAATCTGCTTTGTTCAGTGTGATGGTTAGTAAGTACACAAGTTCTGACAAACAGATTTGGTGTAAGTAAATAAAGTTTAACAAAGTGTGACAACAAAAATGTAGTAACTAAATTTTACCTTACCAGGTAGGTGGGTATCTTTATTTTTGATTTGCTGTCCAGTCCTTAATTTTATGGAAGAACATTCTGTTTTATATTTAATTAACAAGCAAAACAAACAGATGTTTATTATTTCTCTCTGCAGAAGTATTTACCTGATAATGAGGTCACAAAAATGGCAGAAAGTCTTGCAGTTCAGGTAAAAACATTTTTAATTACGAGGAGGTAAAAGATTAAAATGAGTTCATGGCCAACCTGGTTATTTTCTATTCAGACTTCCAGTTTCTTTAATTAGAACACAGATTTGACTGCATTGTCTCCCTTTACTGACCTGCCCTTTGGTTAACATTCAGCTTGCATTCTTTTCTGAACTTCACAGCATCCATCCATTACTTTTAGACGGACCCACAGAAGAAAATATTCCAAGGGAATAAAGTTTGGATTATTAATTTGAAGATAGCATGTGTCTGAATGCAATACCATAGCAATTTTGTATATTGTTCACCTGTTTTTTTAAAAATTTTTTAATGCTTTTTGTAGATTCTTGAAATTCTGCAGATCATAAATTTTGACTCCGTAAACTTATGAACTAAGAGAAACAAAGAAAACTTTCCAATTACATCTGGCAGATTTTAAATACTTTGGATGAAATACAAAGTTATGGGTTTGAGAAAACAACTAAAAGTACCTTATTTGGGGTGAAAGGCACCAGAGATGCAGCTACTCACAGCATCACTAAATATACACACCTTCCATTTATGTCCAGTCTTACTGTAGCCACTTCTGACTTGAGTAGACCTTTGAGAAATGGCACTGATGAAGTTCTTCTTGTCAACCTTGAAAGACATTCTCTTCATAGCAAATTAACTCTTTTCAGTGCATTTATAGGGTGATTGAAAAGCCACTCCCTGTTCAACCCTCTGGGGTGCCCTTCAAATCTGTATTACTCAGCTCATACCTTTCCCGTTAGTAGAATCCTTTGTAAAACAAAACAAACCCATATATCACTTCAACTGTTCTGCACTATAAGTGAGTTGACCAAATATTTGGCCAGTTCAGCACAAATACTAAGTAGTGCTATCTGGTGTGGTAAATGGAAAGTTAAATTATTTTATAACATTCATTCTAATAGGCATAAAAACTTTGCCATTTACCCAGATTACAATTAAATGTCAACATAACCTGCATTATCTGTACCTATTCTCAATTCAGTTGTGATGCCAATCTTCAGCAGAGCAGGTAAGAAAATATTTAGTGGGACGTTACTCAACAGCTCACATATCTTGGCCTCTAACTCTTCCAGATTGCGAGGTTTGAGGTTTTGGTCTCATCCTGATGCGAAGAATGGCAACAATGGGTTGGGTGCAGGCTTCTGGCAGATTGGGCATTTTCCCACCAATTCAGCAATCAACTGCTTTGCCATCTTTGGCCTCACTTGAAACAGAAAAAATAAACAAACAACCAAAAGTGATGGCATGAAATTATTATTTTTTTTGATAAAACAAGAATGGAGGTTCTATCCCTATTACAACAAAAATTTTAACATTTTTAAAAGCAGGAAATAACTTTACAATTGACCTGTAAATAGAATCTTTGACTATAGTGTTCACATGATTTTAGCTAGTAATTTCTACGTAATGGATATATGTGAACTACAATACTTATATAAGTATTTTAACTCTTAACTCTAGTTACTAATTTTTTCTTCAGCATGGTGGACAGATTCACCTCACCACTGATCCATTGGAGGCAGTGTACAGAGCCAATGTGGTGGTCACTGACACATGGATCAGTATGGGGCAGGAGGAAGAGAAACAGAAACGACTGGTTGATTTCAGGGGCTATCAGATTGATCCCAAGGTGAGTGGTGTGTGACTCAGCCTGACTGACTTAAGCATCTTTCAAAAAGGCTAATGTCTCTAGTAAGAGAAACTAAATGACTGTCAATGTCAGGAAGTAGCCAGCCACCAAGTATGTGCTGTTCTTGGCTCATGGCAATGCTGAGGCCATTTTGTCTCTCTCTACCATCCACTACAGCTCATAGCTCACTATGTGACTTACAGACATAAGACAAACTAATGTAATTGTATTTCTTGTGAAAGAGACTTTTTCTTTGTTTAATTATTAATATAAACAGTAGGCTTTATTTAAAGACAAGACTATGGCCAAGACACACTATAGAAGCTGGTTTTCCACACCAGATGTTACTATTTTTATATTCTTGTGCATGCTAAAGAAAACCAACCTAAGTAGAGAATAAAGGGGAGGGAACAATGACAAAAAAAAGAAGTTGAATATTCCAATTCCTGCTAAAAAGAAAGGGAAGTACAGAAATTATTAGACCAAACTAAAATCCCTTTTGTAATTAACACTTTATGTACAGCTAATATATATTGACCTTCTCTAGCCTTGTGTAGTGTGCTAACAGGGTTAGATATCTTTCAGATTAGCTAATTGTTGGGTTTTAAACTATACTTAATATTTTGATTTATTATTAGTCTAATAATTTTTATGCTTCATCATAGACATCAATTTTACAATTCTGATAGGTCTAGACGTTTAGTTGCAGACTTTGTGTGCAGGTATTCTATATAATAGCTCTTATCATTGTCTTTTGACTGGTTCATGCACTTTGTTGTTCATATGCCAGTGTTTAAAAGGGAGAAAACTCTGGGGTAGGAGAAATAAAAAGCTCACCAGAGATGTATACCAAACAGCTGACCTCGACTGGGGATCAAACTTGGGACCCTGAACCTTGACAGTTCAGCAGTCTATCCACTGGCCATCCAGTTTGTTTTGTAAAGTAATTAGTTAATAACTGAAATACAGATTCTACCACTAGTTTTTTCTTTATTTTTTTAAAGAGTCGTTCCCTTACTATACATGGTGAGTGGGTGGAATTATCTTATTGTTGACTTTTTAACTATTTGATTAATAATCATATACTTTTGGTTTTGAGATGGTGAAAGAAGCTGCAGCTGACTGGGTGTTTCTCCACTGCCTGCCAAGGAAACTTGAAGAGGTCACGGATGAAATATTTTATGGGAAGAATTCAGTGGTGTGGCAGGAAGCTGAGAATCGAAAATGGACCATAATGGTAAGATGGACATACAGACATGGGGATTGTGAGAGATTCCATCCCATGTCAGTCTCAAGTTTATCACCTGGGATTGACAAAATTTGTTTTGAAAGATTTGGGAAAAACCTTAAAAATACCACTTATATGGCTGCCTCCCATGTTGTTTTAGGACCAGTTAGGACTCGTATCCCCCCACCAACTGGTGACAGATATTGTTTTGGTAAAACATCAACAAGTTGCCCATGATTATTCACCTAAAGAAGTGAATCTATTTTGTTTTCAATGCTACAGCTATCAAATACCAGCTATGTTCTATCCTTGTAGTATTGATATTTTTGAGCCCTTCTAAAGTAGTGATGCCAGAAACCTAAGTTGTTTGTGGTCTTCTTGACGAGAATTACCGATACACCTATGAAACATTCTAGCACTGAAATTAATGTTAGAGCTAAGTTAACACTGGAGTGTGTTTTTCTGTGTGGCATAAATTAAGTCTGTGCTTACAACAGACTACACCATGATTTGGTTACTGAGGAGTGATTTGAGATTAAAAACGTTTTATCTTGGATTATAACCTTTCCCACAATTAACTCCAAGACTTTATATAGCATTTGTCATTGTAATTTCTGAAATGCAAGCCAAAAAAGAATTTCTAAAGGCCTTCTTTCTCTTTTGTACAGCATAATTGGTATAAAAGATTTCTGCTTTTAAGCACTTTATCTAGACCTCTCCTGGTACTTACTCTCGCAAATGTTTGTTAGCTCTTCTCTCTCTCATAGTTTCCCACTGAAGTTTGCAGCCTACTTGTACAAACTGGGAGGAAGTCTGTCATGGTTCCTGCACCGCTCGCTCGCTTAACCAGCCCTATAAAGCTGTTTGCACCCCAACCCCCTTTTTTAAAAAAAAAACTGCATCAACAACTAAATGCTGTGCATGACGTCCAGTGAAGTAACCTATTGCATTATCTTTTTCTTTTTTCTTAAATTCAAAGGCAGTTTTACTACAGCAGTTGATGGATTACAAACCAGGCATTCCTCAACCCAACTTTGGAAGACGTTAATGAGTCCAGAATCCCAGACAGCTGAAGGGCAAATCAGGATTGTTTTAATTAAAGTTTTTGATCCATCTCTCTTTATCATGATAATGGTGAGTCATCTCATTTCACTGGTTGTGTAGCCCTAGCCCCGGTAGTCTTTGTCTGATAAAGCTCGTGTTTAAGAAACTAATGAAGCATGTGCAGCATCCATGAAGTACAAGGTTGGTGCGATGGCTCTGTAATTGCAAATGAAGAACATTTTCTGTTGACCAAAATCCAAATATTGTTTGGTGTTGATAAAGCTTAGGGATTAAAAAAAAAACACAGTAGATAATTTATTTTTTAAATCTTGAGATCTGAATGTTTTTGTAGTTTGATATTCTGAAGTACATACTTTATTTTAAATTCAAGAGATATTTTCTTTGGATACTTATAATGTACAGATTAAATTGTAAGATAATTTTTTTTTTGTTGTTTTAAAACAGTAACCTCTAACTTTTTATATTCTGTACTTTACCATTTTATTCTGTCTCACTGACTTAACATTTTAATCTATCATGCGATGTATTTTAAAAAAAAAAAGGGAATAAAACAAACTTTTACCTTAAAATAGGAAATCTTATTTTATTCTGAAGAGGGCATTCCTGAGGAAGTGTGTTCATCTCTCTAGAGTTTAAATGATGTTCTGAATGGTACTAAGAACAGGTGGAGACTTCTGTTGTCCATAGACATCTACATATAATGAAATATCAGTACTGTTGTGTGCATGTGTTAGAAAACATTTGTGGGAGACTGACTTTCTGTTTTCACTTTCCCTTTCTCAGCTCTAGAGGAGAAAGTTCTAGATGAATGCATTGTGGACTAAATATTTCACTTGACAGATTAAAAAAGAAATGTATCACTGTTGTCTTGACTGCGTGGATTCTAACATCAAACAAGACAAATGGATGCTGCTATCTGAGAGACATACATTGCTTGGTGAAATTTAGATATAGAATATTGAGGTAGAAAGTATTTTTGTTTTCTAAATGTGGAACCTCTTTTTTTTTTTTTTTGTTGTTGAAAAATGTCTTTAGTCCATCTTTTAACTTTTTTCCATTTCCAGTTTAGCTGCTTTTTGGAAAACACTTGGGATTATTCTTCAAAAATTCACAAATTCACAAACTTTCATTTCATAAAAATTGACTTTGGTAACATCAGAATCTAAAAATTCATGTTGTTTCATAAAATTCTGCAGGAGAATCCCAATACAAAATATCAGTCTTTGCATTTGCAAATGTTTGCTTACTAGGCTGCAAAACTTTCTTGGCCAGTTGCAAATATTGATAGGATCAATAAAAATGGGATGGAATTGTAGATAAAACAAATTGAGAGTGACTTTAAAATTATGTAAATTGGCTACATTAAATGGCAATGACAAATGACCAGTACATAATAGTCCACTTCATGCTATGCTAACTTAAGCTATTGTGGTCTTCAGACATTTGGCCACATGGTGCAGGTATGAAAAGTTCTTCCTTAACAGAGTTGTGATTCTGTCCACTTTTCCTTTTATTGAAAAGTCAGTGGTATCTGTCTGCTTGGCTAAATTTCCAGAAAAGTAGTCTAAAAAAAAAAATTAAAATCCTTGTTTTCTTTTGTGTTTAACATTTAATCCCATTGCTACCATATATTGTCAGTACAAATTCAGTTCCTTATATGAAAGTAAAGGCACATCTGGTCATCAGGGTGTGTTTTGATTAGTAACGATGTTAATTTTCAGTAGATACTTATGTTTTTGAATTCTACAAGGGGCCTGAATTGGTTGTCAACTGATGATCTGTCAGTTTTGATGATGTTTGACCAATGTATTAGCCCTTTCAAAAAACGTGGGTGCTTTGTAATATCCACTTGACCAGCAGGAGAGAGTTACAGAAAAAATTAAAAAATCACTTTAAAACAGTTCCTCACTTTTTAATCAGGTATGCTGCTACAGTGAGTGATGGCAGACTTAGGTCCATCAGTTTCCCTGTTGGTAAACAGCATCAGCAGTCCCCAGTTCCTCAAAGCTCTGTTCATTGCTCAGGAAATTTACTGAATGTATATACACTACATTTTGTGTAGTGCCAAAACAAATAAACCTGATCATTCGTTATCTTTGACCATTTCCGAGAGATTAAATATGTTAGGGAATTCTGAGCGCGTTCCCAGGGTGTTAGAATTATTGTGCAAGAATTTTTTTCAAAATACCTTATCAACTATTGCCATCTGTCTAAAAGTTAATGTGGGAACACCGTGGGGATCTCTCACTTTTGTCTGCTGATTACTTATCGAAGCCATAGGGCGCACTGTACTGGTCACCTCTTGTGTACCGTAGGTAAAATACTTTGTAGGCCTTGCCAAATTAATATGGAAAAACAATATGGTGTGGAACAAAACAACACGTTTTGTATACAGCTGCAGTGATTGCTCTCTCTCTCTGTGTACCGATGTCACATCTCCCATTCTCCGTACCGATGTAACCTCTCTATGTACTGACGTCATCTCTCCCTCTGTGTGCTGACGTCATCTCTGTGTACCGATGTCACATCTCCCATTCTCCGTACCAATGTAATCTCCCTATGTACTGACGCCATTTCTATTTCTCAGTGTCCTTACGTCATCTCTCTCTGTGTACCGACGTCATATCTCCCATTCTCCGTACTGATGTAATCTCTCTATGTACTGACGCCATTTCTATTTCTCAGTGTCCTTACGTCATCTCTCTCTGTGTACCGATGTCACATCTCCCATTCTCCGTACCGATGTAACCTCTCTATGTACTGACGTCATCTCTCCCTCTCTGTGTGCTGACGTCATCTCTGTGCCTCTTTTGCATTAACCGGCGTTAAATAGTGACCAATTTGGCAATGAAGCAGGACACGGACACACACACACACGTTAAAACAAAACATATAGTTTATTATCTAGAATCGTGAAGTTTTCATTTGGTGCCTACTACTTTTGCACGAAGTATACAGGGAACAGTAATTGTAGTGTTCCAGACACATTTACACAATTGCGCCGAAGGAGCGGATTCAGAAGATGAAAGCATCTGTATTGACAAGACGCAGCAGTGGAGGAAGCGCGCCTTCAGAAATCCCTCGGTTAGAGACGAGATCTTCTTGGAAAGCTGGATAGAACATCTCACAGAAAATGTCAATGAAAGAAGTATATCTTTCAATGCTGGCGGTTTTCACTATGGCGACTTCCCTGCGTCCCAGTTCACCGCTAATACGGAAGCGCTGACAATGCGAGGGAAAATAACAAGTGCGAGCTGAGTTCTGAAAAAACGGACTCGTGACTTGTTGGCTTCCTGTTTTCGGCCGAATAACAAAGCGATGGCCGGGTTGTTAATGCAAACGGGGAGTCGATGTGGCTTTCAGAGACTCCTCCAGACGGAACGCTTCACATTACGATAGATATGGTAAAGCGAAGAGCTTGATAGACTTTTCCTTTGACAACAACGTCTCAGTGGATTTCGGCAGCGAAAAGCGGAAACTGAGGCTGATGATTTTCTAAGAGAGAAGCCAGGTTAATGTAAAACGCCAAAAAAAAAAACACACACACACACAAGGGTTTACTGCTAATAGATTAGAGTAAATGCAAAAAATAACCACAACTAGGCCTTTTAAAAATGCCATTGACAGCCGCCTCATTCAAAACAGGATGGCATCAATAGTTAAAAGTAGTGATGTTCATAGATTCTCCAGACTTTCGGACCTCTCACGGTAATGCTCACCATGTTACCAAACTTGAGATTTTTTAAGCTTAGCGCAGCCAGGCGCCACTTACTAGGCTGAATATTAATTGTCAGCGAGAAGAAATTCAGATGAATGGATGTCATCAGAGCCTGGACTAATTAACAACTGACTGGAAGCAAGAAAAGCTACATAAAGTTAAGAACAGCGGAACACAAATATGACCAAACAAAGAAGCTGGGAGGTTAATACCTACTCATTATACCTCCGTTGAGAGGGCTATTTGATGAACCAACTTTTCTTCGTGTACACCCTCTGGACCAGATCTTAAGTTCTGGGACCATGCCCACTTACGAGATCCAAACCGAAGATCATGAAAAACTTATTTCCGTGGATCTGAAGATAATAAATCCCACACTAATTTAATCAGCCTGGAAGTGTAAAATCCTATCTGCTCAACTTGGTGATTTCCAGTGCCGTTGATGTTTTCATTTTAAAAGGAAAAAGTTTGAGAATATCTCGCCATTTTTACACCATCGAGTTGTTTTTAGTGTGGAAAACTTATTTCATTCATGAATTAAAGCTTAGAACAGATGTTCACGGAATTTTTTTTTTATTATTATTATTATTATTATTATTATTATTATTATTATTATTATTATTTTATTATTATTATTATTTCTTATTGTTGTTGTTGTTGAGAAAATGCTTATTTTTGCTATTCAAATGCTCCCCCAAATCTCTCTGAATTCTATGATGCGTCTTTCCCCCCCAAAAGTACTTAACGAAAATCTAACCTGCAGACATTAATAAGACGAAACAGCTGACCCTGACCAGGCAACGGATTTAAACCAGGACACTACGCATTAGTGACTAGGGGAAAATTGCAGCATCCACCCTTGAAAACTTTCCTTCCAGGAATCTTTTATCTAGCACAGCTGCTGGAATTCCAAAGGAATCCCCAAACACGGAGAAATTCATCAAAAAGGAAACGGGAGCTCAGCTACTCATTACACAAGCTGAAATAATTTGCCTTTTCGAAACATCTAACATCCTTCTCCGACATTCTCCAGAAATAATAATAGGTAAAAATCAGTTTCTTTTCATAAAACTCTTGCGATCGCATGGGTTCTCTGTGACCATAACTTCTAAATATGGCGCCAACCACAACTTCTGTGATTACACAGCTTCTGTATGCAGACTACTAATTCTCAGCTGATTACTTGTTGAAAGTTAATCTGCATATTTGAAGTCTCAATCAAAATAAAAACTTCGATGGGTATTAGAAGGTGTTTGTATACATCAACCCTTATCCAAGGCTTTTAGACCTCCACATTTTACCTGACAGATTATGGTTCCTGATTCGACAATCGAAAATCCGCCTGATAGTAATTTTATCCCTCTGTGGCTAACATTCTCCTTTAAAATATCACCTTTTAAATTTAAAAGGATTCTTTCATTTCTGAACTATATACATATATTTTTTTAGCACCAGCCGAAATTAACCTGTCAGTTCTTTAGCAAATTCCGAAAAAAAACCAAAAAAAAAAAATTTCAAGGGAGATAACTTCCACCGTGTTAATTTTTTTTCCAACAGTCGTACATCTTGTCTTTTGCTAAATAATCTAATCCAGTAATAAAACCATGTTGAAAATTATTAGAGAACCCAGTGAGAAGGATTAGTAAAATCACGAATTAATTTTAAAGAATTGCATTCCTGAGGTTTCATTAATTCCTGTCAAGAGTTAGAAATAAGAGGATTAATACAGTAATCTCCATAATACAAATATGGAGGGCAGAAATTATCAACTGATCCCTGGAGCTTAAGGGAGAAAAAAAGAAACACCGAGTTCATTAGTAACACCAGAGACAGACAGCCCTTTTACCTATTCATAACCACTTTATTCGAATTATATTAACGTGGAATCCAACGGCTTTTTTTTTCTTTAAAAGATGTAATTCTATTGATTTGTGCAGTCATGGCCATACAAGAGTTTTCCATCGCCCCAGAATTGTCTGACTTTGCTTGATTATGTTGAATCAAAACTGCTAAATTTGTATAATAGTGTTACGTAACCATATAAAAGGGCATATTTTTTTTAAATATATTTCTGAATACTTAATAGTAAAAATGATCAGAATTAAAAAAATGTGAGAGTTTAAAATCTAACAAGATTATACATCGTTTCTGAAAAGACTTTATAAACCATGGCGACGACTCGATTATAAATATTCAGAAGCAGACATCCATAAGCGGTCATGGGTACAGCGCCGTGCTATAGGAGCAGGATTTTTGGAGACAGATTCTGCTGTCATTTCTAAGGTGATAAAAACCTTCTGGCCAGAGCTGTAGTACCCGCCCAATCCTTCTAGTACAGCCTTGTCCATATTATGGTTTTAAGACAATTAACTAGCATTTCCGAAATAGACGTGGATAGATTACTGACATTATTGAACGAAAGCCATTTTGCAGCGAAAGATGGCGAGGGGCCGCAGCCACCACGTTAAACTCTAAATAGTCTGTGAAGCAAAACTTTTGGAAGAATAAACTGAAAAACCATACACAACTAAAGTGATATGTACACATGTAAAAGTAAGACAAAAACGTAAATTCCAGAAACCGACTAGAAAACACGTCTACTAACTGCAGTTCTTACCATTTGAGCAATAGACTCGCCAGCTGTTAACTTGTCTTCCGGCAGGTGGCGCGTGTGTACAATTTTGCTGGCGTTTTAACTACGAAAGAAGACCACCACAGTCGGCCCTAACAGTCTACTGTTATAAAATATGCAATTTCCTTTTTTTAAAATGTGAATTAACTAAGTTTAACAAATATATTATACTAGGAAAACAGCTGCATTTGTTTAGCGAAAAACCCTCCCAATCAATTTCGTTTTTTTTCCTTTAGCTTTGTCGTCCATTAAAGTTATGGACTAACAAAAAAATGTTTTAAAAATGCTGAGTTATCTCCCATGTTTCTATTTTTTACTTTTTCAGTCCACGGAAAATGAATGAAGTTAGACCGAATGAAAAGGTCGGCTTTCGATTAACGGAAATGTGATATTTCATTCAAGTTTACGTGAATTTAAAAAAAAAATGTATTGGTTACAATATACTTTTCGATAAGTGTCACAATAATGAAATTCCAGTTGTATGTTATGTATAAAAAAGGTCATTTTCTGATACAGGTCAACCAAAATATATACCTGTGTAAGGGAGATAACTAAGTTCTTAGTTTAGTGGAAACGTATACAAAATTTTAAGTTTTACTTTTATTTCATCAAACATAAAGTGTATTGCTTGGTATAGATTATTAAGTTAGGTTCTTCAAGCCGCAGTAAACTAATAATTCTACTTTATATTACAAGTTTTAAATACCGTGTAGATAAGTCGATGTTTTTAGGCTTTTGTAACTGATGGAATAGGTCAATGAAAAATTACCTCATTAAAATTAGCTCTATTTATTGACAGACATTATTGCTGTAGAACGACTGAATTAATTGAAACCTAGAAATGAATGGTTAAAAACTAATTAAGTAGCAAACATTAGTAAAGTAAATGTTAAAATTGTTATATATGTAAAACTACAGTAATGTTTTTCTTCTAACGGTGTGTCAAGTGGGAAATGCATATGACAAGGCTAAAGATGGTAGAATATATAGTTACGTATTTCTATTCTGATGTTTTAACTTTACTTAAATACTTAAAGCTTTATCTTTTATTTTTATATATGAAATATGTTTCTGGAAAGCAAATGTTTTAAATAAAAATCACTAGTACAATGAACGAGTAATTCCCATAAAATTATTTCAACCAAAGCAAATACATTATGAAACTTTATTATAGCAACTGATTTATTTCACTTTCCCTGTAATTCGCTTCGAATCTATAAAAAAAATGTATTTGTTTAAAAAGCTTTTTTTTTTAAAATTAATAACCATGATACCTGATACAGGGGTTCATATATTAAAAAACAACAACAAACAGAATTACGACTTTGGAACAGATGCTGGGCGCATCGTTTTTAATAAATTTTAGAAAAAGCTAAAAAAATATATAAATAAAATTAAATTACATTTTTTTTTTTATTTACACCTGCAACACAATTATAAAGTGGTGGAGAATATGGTAACGAAATTATGTTTTACCGCGTCATTAAATATATCACGAAATTCACGGGTCAGTAAATGCCAGTAAATATGGAATTTACTTCTCGACACCGATTCGGCGTAAATTCGCAATCCAAGGGAGACGAATCAAAACGCCCGCGATCACCAATGGGTTTTGACAGCGATCACTATAAAGTATTTAAAAAAAAAACACAAACAGAAAAAACTTCCACGGTATTTGCGTTGTTCTAGTCACTGGTCGTATGAAGGTGACCGATAGTACCAGAATGGTGTAGGAAGACAACGGAGATACGATCGGCAGAGTAAGCGCACGTCACTACGATATCATAGGTCTTGTCGTCGTCATTAAGTAGGGACGTGCGTAAAGGTGAGGCAGGTGATACAGGGCTATGATGTTTTCGTTTATTTATTGGCGTACAGTTAATCTCGAGACAGCCTGATATATCAGCTGCATCAGAATTTCGAATTTACCTGGTAGATTTTTATGATAATTCTGTTCAGGCCATGTTTCGACGATTCCTTGCGATACATCCGGTTACATGGTCTGGACTCGCAGTAAAGTGTGTGTCGGCTTTGATAAAACGCAGTCGTATTGATTGCAGCTGAAGATGAAGAAGATGAATAGTTTTTTTAAGGAAAAGTGTCAGGAAGAAAACTGCCCACAAAAATCGATACACAATTCTGATGAATTATATCGGAAATTGCATAAGGCGAATTCTTTTTCTTTGAATGGAAAAGATCAATGCTAAAGAAAGAAGAAAAAAAGGGGGGGGTTAACTTAGAGAATATATAAAAAAAGAGAATCTCGTTAGATTTAATCACCAGTTACGTGAAATAAAAATGTGTAATCTGTAGGTACAAAACGTGACGTTTTGCCTTCAGGAAAATTGGTGTCTTATTGAAGAGACATCTAAAACATACGGTGTTATAGATGCTAGGAAAAAAATGAGTATTTTGTTTATCACCAGATACCTTTTGAAATATGTGTGCTGTTGGTGGAGTAATTACTTCTGTTATCCATTAATGGTGTTATTAAAATCTGGTCCATCGCGTGACGAGACAATTCCTAGGGTGAGAGTATCCAGAGCAAAAATACATTGTTTTAAAGAGTAATTCAGCAAATATATTCTTCTCAAGGGTACTAGATGTTGATCTAGAGTCGCTTCAGAATACTCTGGTGGTGGTGGTCCAGCGGTCCACTACAGCTGAATGGTCTCTCCGGTCGTCTCGCCTCTCACCTGACCCAACCAGGCGAAGAATTGAGGGGTCGCTAAAGGCTCAGCTGTTTTCTCCTTAAAACAACACTAACAACAGAATAGAAGATCTCTAACTAGCACCAGGATTACTCGTTAGCAAAGTCGAGATTAACTAACCCACGACGACAGAGAGAAAAATTCATGCTTTTTATAACAACAGAGTTGGGTAAGAGCAGCGACTCGGAGAAAACTTAGCAACCAACAGATTCAGCCTGCACTTATGGTAAAACGTGTCCAAAAATCATTCAAATGCCAGTGGTGGCAAAAAAGGAAATTTGAAAGTTAATTTGCCGGTTTCACTACTAATAATAAAGTGAAGAAAATTCGTCAAAAAATGTCTTTGTATGTTTATCGTCTCTAACAGTTCATCGTCTGAACACCACAACGCGACATTGAGCTCGGTCTGTATACGCCGCGACGTTGAGCTCGGTCTGTATACGACGCGACATTGAACTCGGTCTGTATACGACGCAGTTTGGGGGCTAGTCTCGAGCCCACAAGACTTTAACCATAAAAGAAAACGTTTCGGACTGATGCCATCCTTTGGCAGTCTGACGATATAAGGTGCCATAACAACAGGCCCAAACGGTACGGTGGGAGAACTGGTGAAACCGCAGCTAATGGACGAATAGTTCTCTTTAATGATTGACGTAAACAATCAATAGAGCTTGTTCATGTTGTATTTACATAAGATTAAATGTCTTCGAGTGGGATAGGAAGGATTTTAAAATGTCTGCATATAAAACTGTCGTTTTCGATAGGTCAAGATTGTTTCTCGGATTGGAAAGTGATTTGCCACGTGACCTTAGGGGTATATGTGTGTGTGTGTGGTGTGTGTGTGAGAGAGAGAGAGAGAGAGAGAGAGAGCGTGCGTGGGGCCGCAGTTGGTACATCTCTTCTCGATAAATGACACGAGGGTCACTGAGATGGATTATCTCCATGCAGGTATCGGCAGTCGTCAGATGGTGCGACACGCCCGCGTGAGCGCTGCTCCCGGGTTATCGATTACGAGCGTCCGTGTGATCGAACAACAGCTTGGTGATCTCGGTCCAGGGGAGGCGGGGAATTAAAGCGACGAGCGCTGCGCAGTTTGCCGATTTAGATTTCCTCCGGATCTGAAGCCCCTTCCTCCACTCTGTGGCTGTCTGGGAATGGATGACGACCCGCCTTCCGCAGGTTGAGTTGACTGAGCGGTCTGGCGGCGCGACACAGACTCGGACCACGCCCCTGTCCAGCTGGGTATCTAGGTATCTATTTCCATTGCCGACAGCACCTTTGGTGGCTTGGAGCAAAAATCTATTCATGCGCCCACCCCCAACAACTGAGAATTTTCGTTACTAATAAGCAATAAAATGATAGATCTTCCTGTACTAACGTAATCTCCCCTCTTGGTACTGACACCATATTTCTCTCTCTTCCTCGTAAATCATGGACCCAACAAAAACCAAATTTCACCCCAATAAATTTAAAGGTGTTCAGCGCATGAAGCCGGATTTCTGAGAGTTGTGATCCTGGGAATTTGAGAAAGGGCGAACCGCAAAGATGACGCTGCTTGGGGATCAGATCTGAACAGTTTTTCATCTTCACCACGGCGATGCACAGGACAGTGTGACCTGATGACGGTTAAAGATTCTTGGCGGCCGAAACGTTATGGTATGAAGAGGAATCACACGATATGCTAGTCCAGCCCATCTAAAATGAAAGTGTGCACCGATTCTGTCGTACACCAGGAAGTATAGTTTCATGAAATCTACACAGCTCCTCTTAATTGCGCTCGCCACAGGGGAACCTATTGTTCCACGCCTATATAAAGTGCTCGCAGTGATGTGGGTTATTTTGAATCTGTAGGTGGATATGTATTATTTCATAAATGCGAACTACGATCTCCTTGCTACGTTGATCGACTCGGTCGTAGATCGATGACCGAAGTTTCGTAAAATCACAAATTTTTTTTTTTTTTATCAGAGGGCAGATAAATATCTGAATAAAGTCTTTTTCGATTTTCTCTGTTATCTAAATTACTATTTCACTTTAAATTTCGAAAATTATAAAATATGGAAATTTAATTAAAAATTTTTTAAGAAATAAGACACGATAATATCTCCTAGGATAACTATGAACGCGGCGAAGTAGCTTTTCACCGTAATTAATCCTTGGCTATTAAGTGTTTTTGGGATTAGAAAAAGGAGAGAAAAAGTCCTAGAATTGAAAAAGGTTTTTGCCAACTGAAGTAGAAATGCAGTTCGTTCAGCGATGGCTATCAGATGGGAAAATGTTCGGCTGTGTGTAGCGAACGACTAGGAATTGATTTGAATTCTAGAACCACCGCCCACCTTCCGCAGAACCCATTAGTATCCAATACCGATGGCTTGTTCAAACAGCTGGAATTTCGCATGAACGAAACGTGATACTGGCGGCCTTATGAACATAAGCGCAGAGATCGGCTGGTGTTTAGCCCAACGGTCCTGAACACTGCTGCGCCCAGATGAGACGATCACGAGATCCGAACAAATCAAACACGTGTGTCTCTGTGTGTCTGTGTGTGTGTGTGTGTGTGTGTGTGAATTTTTGTTGTAAGAAGCCGATCTGCAGGGTCCCAACTCCACGCAAGAAAGCAAAATGTTATAAAAACAGGATTCGCGAGGAGGGTGGTTTACGGGCTGATGTTCATTGAAGGTAAGGTCTGAATGGCTGCCTAAAGCAAGCAATTTAAAATTAAAAAAAAAAAAAAATTGTCTAGTGAGACTGCATTTAATGCATTTCCAATGCATGGTGTTTTATACTATCTGATTTGGAAGCGCCATAAATCCCAGTCCGGTCCAGCTGAGTCGGCTGTAATGCCCCACTGCTGTTTCTTGGTTTCCCTCTTTGGGGCGATGTCAAAGAATTTTCGGCCTTTTTATGGATTTTGATTTTGACTTTCAACCCGGGAACAAAGGTGTATATAATAATATTTAGCCTTTCCTCCTCCCTCCCTCTAGATGACATCTAATTCTACTTCATGGCAATCGTCTTTTACGTCTAGACTCTGGAATAGCACGCGACTCGGAGTTCGGTTCCGCCTCATTCACCGGTAGGGCGAGAAATGTTCGGCGCTTAATGGCAAATTTTCTAACATTAAAATTCTGCTGGACATGGTTTTGCAGAGCAAACCGATGAACGATCTCTCGTCGGTGAACCACTTATAAAAAAATAGTTTAAAAAAGAAAAACAAACTTTTAAGTTTTTGAAAATGATAATCTCCATTTTCTTTTTTTTTTCACCAGCCGGTCACGTGGCCTTCCCCTGGGCTCTCTGGTTTTCTTCCACATCTAAAAAAAAAAAAAAAATTAAGAAATTTAGCAAGGTCTTTCTGTGGTTGGCATCATGCTGATTGATCTCCGCTTGCTTTAGGAAACTGACACCAGGGGGAAGGCGGTCCCCTGGCGGATGTCTTAGGTGTCAGACTCAATGCACAGGTCCAAAGAAGGAGAAGAAGAAATAATCGTTGCTTGAACTAGATTAATGAAGTTTATGAACGGATGGAAAAATTTATCGAGACAAATCTCGCTTTCAGGACATTAATTCAGATAAGAGGATTTATCTGTAATTTTCATTCTTGTAGGCTGGCTCTTGAAGCACGGAGTCACGCTATACTATAATGTATTCTCAGGAATTGTTTTTGTTATTTTAATAAGTCTGGTTCAGGGAGACACCGGCTGCCTGCAGGAAACCAGCAGCTCGAAGGAATGGCCGAGCCCCGAACCGAGAGTTGTTGTTTTTTTGCTGCGTTTTGATATGTTTGGCGGAACGTCATACCTTTGTTTACCGGTGTAGTAATCCCTCCCACACACATAACAGTCGCCCACACGATCGCTTTACACACAGCCGAGCGGTTCGATAGTTTATTCGATTGTCGAACAGTTGCTGCTGCTGCAACATTAACACGAACTGATAAATGCTAATTAGTATGAGAAATGTTTCTCTCCCTCAGTGTTCGGTCGGGCTTAAAGCGGGGGGGGGGACTCTGATCAAAGTGCCGATCTGAAACCAATCAGCTTTTCCAATTAAGTGTACTCCAATCATGCTTCAAAAACATACCAGCTGTTTATTTCATGTTATCGGTGCCGGCGTCTAGCATCGAGCCGACTCGATGACGAGACGTCCGCTGTATAACGCGACCTGGTCGGCGATTTATTTCACCGCCTGGTGCATTACTTAGATAAATCGACCCCGCCCCACCCACCAGTGTGAGGTACGTAGCGTCGTCACGACAGACAACTGAATGGGAAACAAGATGCGAGCCGTCAAAGACTTGGTTATTGTTAGATGCCAGATGTGTGCAGACTGACGTGTGCCAGAGGTTTGTTATAAATGCTATTTCAGGGACTCTGAACATCGAAAGAAAATGCTTTCAGAACTGGAAAATCTGCCTTTGCTTGATAGTGTTGTGAATTACGTGGTAATACAGGGTGTTCCAAAAGTCTTGGGCACATTTTGACAATGAATATCTCGGAAACTATTAAGGATATAAAAACGCATCTGGTAAATTCAGAAAGCTTGTAATCTCAATTTTTACATGGAATGTTCAAAGATGTTCAATGTGAGCACCATTGGTCACACGACACACATCAAGCCTATAGTCCAATTCTTGCCAAACGCGTCCCAGCATTGCATTGTCAATGGTTGAAACAGCTTCTGTTATTCGTGCCTTCAGCTCATCCACGTCTCTGGGAATAGGGGGCACATATACCAATCCTTTCACAAATCCCCACAAAAAGAAATCGCATGGTGTGAGATCTGGAGATCTGGGTGGCCAGGACATGAGATCGTGATCATTCTGCCCAGACCTTCCAATCCATCTGTCTGGCAGTTTTATGTTCAGAAACTGTCTAACCCTGAGGCTCCAGTGTGGTGGCGCTCCATCCTGTTGGAAAATGAAGTCACCAGACTCTTCTCACTCAATTTATCCATTAACTAAAAAATCTGAAAAGATATCTAAAAAAAATCTTAATATCTGAAAGAAATTAAAAAAATCAATAGCCTTACAAAAAAAATTAATGTAATTAGCTTTAAAATGACACAACTTTTATCTTACTACCATTCATAGTTAAATAGATATGGGGACTTCAAATGTGCCCAAGACTTTTGGAACACCCTGTATCTAATGAGAAGCATCTAATTTTAAAGTTAAAAAAAAAAAAAAAACAGTAAGAAAGCTCCAGCCAAAACAAAGACTGAAAACCAGCTACTCCTGTTCCAAAGTTCCAAAGCCAGTCCGTCAACTACTATCTCTACAGGTCCCTGCCATAATAATCTGAATACATTCCAAAAGTGGGTGCGATCATGAACCACGTATCCGACCGTCGCCACGATTATGGAATAAACCGATAAAGTGGAAAGATGAATTCTTCTCAAAAGTGCGAATATAAAAGACGTTGTAGCCAAAATATTTCACCCGTTTACCAGAGATCAGATGAGTGGTCCGACCAGTTTATACTCGAAGTTGCCGCTGATTTTTCGCTATCCTCAGGTGCCTTTGGGCTCTAATTCCTGACATTCTGACTCTCACTGCACCCGAGCCTGCCAATATCCCCGTACACCTCACCAATTCCATTGGCTTTTGCAGACTCTGCCTCACCGAACTGGCTCCCGTATAGACTCGGATACACTGAACGGACGGCTGGACAGAAGCAAATTGGACAAATATGGATAAACCTACTGCATTGGCTCTGCCATTTGCACAAGTGGTATCTCACGAGTCTCATCCGCCGAATGTAGGCGTGTCTGAAGGAGGTTGGCCATGTGCTTCACTTGAGTATTTTCACGAACCAGCCATCAAATACAAATACAATGCTTTTGGTATAAAACTAAAGGCAATAAGACCAAGATTGACTTCCCAGCAGGCCAACTGACGGTGTGCTTGGAAACCTTGTGAGAAAATCTGGACCAAGTCAGCAGCATTGAGGATCTGGTTGACCCTTGCGCCGTGTCGACTACTAGCTGCACTGTAGACGACTTGAAATATCAGTAGATAATTTAACATCTAGGATTTAGTCCTTGAAAGCAGCAAGATTTTTACATGACGAATAATAATCACTTAGGTTTCTAAACATATTAATGTCCAAGCGATATTTGTCGGATTAAAAGCATCTTTCAACTTTGTTTATTCGTCTCAGTGCAAAAAACAAAAACAACAACAACAACAAGAGAAAACATTCGAAATAAGCCAGGTCTTTTGCTGCTAAGAAGCAATATATCTTGCAAAGACTTCGCTCAGTTGGTTCGGAAGGCAAAGTTTCGGGCGATAAGAAAATCCTTCAACATAATTTAAATCAGCGGACGCGTTATTGCCACCAGTTTGTAAAAATAATTGATTAAAACGAATTTTCACGGTTCTCAAGAGTAAGATGAAGTCGTTTAGTAGTAACTGAAGTATATTTCAGTCTTCCTTCGAGGAGGCGCCTAGACATTTATTAATACACTTAAATTTAATATGATATTTAAAGAGAGCTTCATCCTTTACCGTTTATTTAACTCTCATCTCGTGCTTGTGAATTAATAAAAAAACAAACAGTTATAAACTGTAAATTAACTTAATAGACGTTAACTTAAAAACAAAATATTTTCGAAGTTTCCTTATTTCTTGTATATTTTTTTCCATTATCAAAATGAGCAAACGTTTGTTCTAGCAGTTGGTATCCCTGATGTACAAACGCACAAAAAAATCCCTAAAATATTGGTTTTCAGAAACACCAACAGCAGGACTCGCCACGTTATGGTGTAGTTAGGAGAATCTAAACACCAGCCATGTTAATTATAATCATGATACGATAAATAAACGTAATTCCTCTGCCAGAAACCAAAGTAGTGAAGTTGAGATATCGTATAGTTGTTAAACAAAATCGTGCGTTCTACAGTAATGAGGCAACACCACAACTGCTTCGTTTTATTCTCCATAATTTCAGAATACCGACAACACTTATCTACGGTTAGAATAAGAAAAGGTATTTTCACGTGGCGAAATCAAAGATGTGTCCGCGATGATAGCGCGTCAGGCCACAGGTGCTTCCACAAAGATAGGTGAAAGAGGAGTGCGGAATCCGATCTGCAATTCTGATAGATTGCGTTTCCACAACTCTCCATCGACTCGAGTCATTAATTAATTGTTTTAGAGTTTTAGGTTTCCAAGTGGTAAATATATCTGTGCTAGTGTTATACCCAGAAATGTGTCTGCCAAACTAAATGATTAATTCGTTATTCTCGTTTTCTGTTACATTTTCCGTTGACAGATAACGTTTTTTCCTGGTCTGGATTCGTTAATACATAAAGAGAAGAGAGAGAGAGAGAGAGAGAGAGAGAGATGAGAGGAGAGAGAGAGAAGAAAGAGAGGATGAGGCGAGGAGGCGAGCGAGAGAGAGATGGATAGAGAGCTAGAGAGAGGAGAGAGAGAGAGGAGATAGCGATAGACGGAGAGACGAGAGGAGAGAGGGAGAGAGAGAGAGGAGAGGAGATGCAGAGAGGATAGAGGGAGAGAGAGGAGGAGAGGAGGAAGATGGAAGATAGATATAGATGAGATAGAGCGATGGAGATGAGAGAGAGATAGAGAGAGATGAATAGAAAGAGGGAGATAGAGAGAGGGAGGGAGGAGAGATAGAGAGGCGAGAGAGAGAGAGAAGAGAGAGAGAGAGAGAGGAGGAGAGCGGAGGAGCGAGAGGAGGAGAGAGAGAGAGCGGAGGAGAGAGAGAGAGGAGAGAGAGAGAGGAGAGGAGAGAGAGAGAGAGAGAGAGAGTCGTCAAAATGTTACCCGGAGCCGAGCATAGAAAATCGGTACAAAAACAACAACATCTATTTTCGCTCCAAAAATCGATTTTTCTTCCTCTTCACACTCCCCTTCAAATGACACTTACTCCCTTTTATTGGAAACTATAATTTATAATTACCCAAGTAACTATTTTTGGCACCGAATTAAATTGATCTCCACCGGGGGGAACTGTACAAAGTTAACCGAACAACTAGTACCGGAGCGCAATATGTAGTGGGAGGTGACCCTGAAAATAGACGGCAGTCACTGCCTTCCTCTGTCGGAAGGTTTGGTTCTTTCCGATAATCCGTGAAGATTGATACACAAGACTTCATAAATCACGCACAGCTTTAACCTCCGCTTCGTATTCAATTCCATTGTTTCTCAGATCTTGGAACGGTTTGCTTGGCCAGCTCTTTAAAGTTGGGAAAAATTCCCGAAGGAATTTTAGAAACTTCGCAAATGATTTAGGTTTGAATGGAAGATGAATTGAATTTGTTGTTGCAAAATACGAACGGACCTGTTTCGTTGGTAAGATGTGGGGAACACTAAGACTTAAGGATCAACATGAATAATTAATAAATTGAGACTTCAGTAAACTTACTGTGGGGAGGAGGAAAGCCGAGTTTTCTCAGCTCCATTTCTTTCTCTATTTTTTCTGGTGATGGGGGGGGAAGGATAGGATAGGTAAGGTTACTTATTGTTGCTTCTTCTCCTGTGCCAGAGATAGAAAGATCTACAAGCCAGATAAAGAAACGTTTGATGCGCATTCTTCTATCTACCGCAGATATTTAAAGTGCAATTATTGCGTTAATTTGCTGTTTTGTCCGAACTAACGTTAAAACAATTTTAAAATACACTTACTGTCTACAAGTGGACATTCGTGATATCACGGTCCACCCTGCAACGCAGGTGAATGACGTTGTGCTGTGAAAAGTTACTGCCGGGTGACTGTCTCAGCTCATCCAGAAACTCGGTCGGTGGGCCCGAGATGAGATGGAGGGCCGGTCAGGGAGACTGTCGTTGGATCAGGGTCATTCTTGCTTTGTGTGTTGGCGATTTCCTTGGTCAGGTGGCGTCCACGTCGGTGTAGACTCTGAAAACTGCCCACTCCCAGACATGGACTGTCGGACATTCTGGCTTACAACTACTAGGTAACTCAAAACTAGCGTCTGCAGCGCCACTCCTCAACAACATACAAAAACACAGAGAGAGAGAGAGAGAGAGAGAGGAGAGGAGAGGAGGAGAGGAGAGAGAGGAGCGAGAGAGAAGAGAGTGAAGAGATGACGTTGGTACAGAGGGAGTGAGTGGGAAGAAGTAGACGTCAGACAAAGAGGTATGACGTCAATTCAAGTGGGAGAGAGAGAGAGAGAGAGAGAGGAATACACGTTAAGAGGTGCCACAGGTACCACAGAGAAACGGGAAAAATAAAAAATTGTGTTGATTCAGAAACAATTTTGAAATTATCTTTGATTATCTATTTCTAATAATAGCTACTGTTTCAAAAAACTTTGTATTAAAATTCGAAGGCTCGTCTCTAGTGCTCTTCCCTTCCCATCTCCCCATCTCTTTCTGCATAACAAGAGTGATTTCCATCCCTTTAATTGCCTCTGGATAAATTCACGTTGGATGTTGGCTACAGTGAAGCCAAGCCATTCTGCGATAAGCACATAATTTCCCAAAGACTGACGAGAGGAATCCACGACCACGAAGAAGAGAGTTCCTAGACTTCAGATTTTATCGAAAGTCTGCGGATTTGTCGTTCTCCTTTGTATTCCTCGAGTCTCAAACTGCGTAGGCAGGGCTTCTGCAAATCATGGGACATTAAAGAAAATCCTGGAAGTCTTTCCCTTTGAGCCGCCTTAAGTTAAAAGACGCTGGATTAATTCTCGTTGGAAGTTTTATTGGGGATGTGGTTTTTTAAAAAAACATTTCTTTACAATGTGTGGAGCAGAGCAGCTTATGATATAAATTATGTCGGAAAAAAAACGGTTATCAGTCTGTGCGTGAAGATAAGAAGAAGGGAAGAGGCGGAAGTTGGGGGATATTTTTTTAATAATGTATAATATTATATTAGCTTCACAGTCTTAAAATGAACGTAGTAACTGACATCTTAGCGCTGTTTTACCCCTCGCTCAAGATATCGCTCTGAACGCATCAAATTACAGCTCTATAGAGCGACCAAAAACAATTGGCACTGAACTCTGGAACGTTGTGATAACAATATTCCATCCGCTTATCCTCTACAAGAGGACGACGTTCGGGATTTCTGTAGACTACTGCATCTTTACGGTTGAGGTCGTGAGTTCGAATAACGGTCGAAATCGAAATTTTTTTTTTATCCTTTTAAATCATTGGTTCTCGTTAATAATTTTTCCTGGGTACTCCGGTTTGCTCCCAAATCTAAAAAAAAAAAAAAAGTTATGATCGAATATTTCGGATACACGTGGCTGAGATCCAACGGATAAGCATCGCTCGGCTCGCAACCTGATCAGCCACCAAGAATGCCCGCCCTTACCTCTCTTCCGGCTTCCAGCTCTAAGACTTTCCCCCACCCGACGACAAGAAGTCTCTTAGATCAAAGACCAATGAGTTGAAGTGCTGCATGGACTAAACTTATCCTACCCAAAGCACTGAGTCAAACTTATTAACAAATAGCTTCATTTACTGTTGCAGATAAAAAAAATCTTTTCCTGAGCCCGTTCTTGTTAATAAGAATTCTAAGTCGAGAGCTATTGTTACGTTTGTTTCTGGAATAAATATTAAACGAAGAGCTAGCGTGTATTTGTTTAGTACTATATATTCGCGTACACATACACAGGGAACAAAATACCTTAGAAAGAAACAAACAAAGTAACCAAACAATTGTAAAACAGATAACACGCCAAGAACAGAGTCTAGATTTCCAGGCTTTCTTTATCACTCAAGTCTACTGTCCGCTACCAGTGAGACTCCAAGCGATTTCCAACGACACGGACTTTAAGATCGGAACGGTTTTCGAGAAAGCCTCTAGGGCTGAGATCGAACCTTTACCGGTCAAACCCGACAGATAACAGACAACCTTAGGTGAGTGCACCGCACTAGCTCGGTTTCTCGGTTTCTGAGCCTCTCTAAGGTCCGGAATTTAATTAGTTTTTACGAGTGCTCGCTCACACGGCTAATGTAAGTCTGGCTAATCGAATGGCCTTGTTGTATACATGCTTGATGTTGTTGTGTTTTTTTTTCTTCTTCTTCTTCTTTCGCTTTCCGAGTTGCTTAATTTCCCTAATTCCCTGGCTGGAGGTTACTTTGCATTCATGCGCACGTACACGTGACCTAAACAAAGAACCATAGCCTGCCGCGTGGCGTCAATTCTGACCCGTCCGTAGCTCTGCCCTTTCCCCAGAGGTAGTTGACAAAAGAGTCAATTCCGAGGCGATGATGAACGAAATCCTGTTTCGGCCAAAAACGTATTAGTTATTTTGGTTGGGGGGGGGCGAGGAGGAAATAAAGACTTTTAAAGTCTTTTCCCGTGGAGTCTAAAGCTAATGTAGAGAGAACCGGGTTCAGTATCGCGACCCGAGCGCCGTCTATGAACGTCAGCAAGCAATTCGTCTTCATCAGAACCTTGCGGGATTAATTTCGCTGTTTGTCGGCGCCGAGTCCTCGCCTGCTATGGCTCTGCAAGCATCACTCCTGATTACGGCAGAGATTTCTTCCGCGCCGCCCCCCAACCCTTCTGAACTTTTCGGACCGGTCCGAGTCGGGAGCGATATGTAAGCTACTCCCTGGCTTTCTTCCCTCACAGTTAATCAACAGATAGCGGGACTAGGCGTCAGCCCACGATAACAACGCGGTCTCGATACTTCTAATCACCACTTTGGTAGATTTATCTCTCCGCGCCGCCAGAGGTCAGGGATAATGCGTGCGAGACTCTCGAATTTATCCGTTGTGGTTTGCTCTCCAATGACGCAATTTCCGGTCTCTCTGTGATGATGGTGCTTGTGGGTATTTCCACAGTTATGCAAGTAAAACTGTTAATATAGCGCGAACATAATGCGGAACCCCTGTGGCTTATGGCAGATTAATGCCCAGCCTCCAGAAATCTATAAATATATGGCAGAAAATGGCCGCTAAACCAGGTATCGAATGCTACAATCAGTGTTACCTGACGCCCATTACCTGTCGCTAGGTTTAATATAACATAACCACACGTGGTTATATTATTCATGTATTTATTTAAATAAAATAATTAAGATTCCAGATTTACTGAAATTCCCAGTTTTGACACGTTGCGATTGGATGTAGAAAGAAATCTCTTCATCCACTAAGATGTTTACTTACTACAGAAGTTCTACGAATATAAAAGCAGTCGGTTTAATTAGCTTCATCACGTTAACTAATTTATACATTCTTTTGCACGGTGACAGAATGAACACCTCAGCATCTTCTCCAGTAATGCATAGTGGTGCAAAGCATTAATTCTGGCCGTTACCGTACAGGACATCCGTCACGGCACTTCGATAACTGTTACTGTGGTCCTGCCATCACCGATAAGACGAGGTACTCTGGATGTCTGCGGTAGCGTGGACGGACCGAGGAGATTTTGGTCACGTTCACTGCAGAGATATCGCTGGTATCGATTATTGGGCGGAGACAGAAGCCATATCCCACAAGTGGTCGGGCTGTAAAACCAATAATGGCGTTAAAGCTAATGTTGTGGTGAAAAATAAGATGTGTATAGAAGCTTTCAAAGATGAGCATATAGAAAAATCCCTTAAAAGCTGAAGCCATTTCAGTTAACTGTTTTGATGCTAGTTTCGTTAAATGTAATTTATCGACGATAAATGATCAAACTAAATTTGAGGTGACGATCTCACTCTGTAATGCATAGATCAGGGGCACATATGGTTTAACGGAATTTAAAGCTTTTCTCAGTTTAAATGAGAAAAGAGGGGGGAGAGGAGGAAATGGGGTAATTATGAGGGCTATACTCACGTTGATGAGAGCGAGAAGAAAACAAAAGCATCAGACCTGTTTATGTTTTGTTAATAAACGATGAAGTCAGTTCTGTTATTTCCATTCTCTCTGTAACCTAATCCCCCCTGACTTCTAGTCAAGTTTCTTTATTTTCATTTACTGCGGCGACTCGATTCGGGTACAGGCTGCGTTCCCGCGTGAAGGCCGCTTTGCAACCGGCCGATTATCGAAGAAAACACAAAGTCTGATTGGAAGTTTAATTTTCGCTTAGGAGGATAAACGCCGAACGCCACGTGAGATCCCTTAAGAGCGAACAGCGGTCAGGAAAATAATCGAAGAATCCGTAAAATATTGGTATGGAAATCGCCCACCTCGGGCATATTTGCTGTTTTTCAGACAAATTCCTAAACAGCGTTACACTTCGTTATCATTTGCCTAAACTCCTGGATTTTCGTGCAAATTAATGCTAACGCCCGACATTCTTCGACATTTTTCAAAATAAGGCTTCATTTCCTCTTCTTACCCCTCCGTAGGCGGGAATGATGCTAATGCGGAACAATTGCAACGCTTTCTCCTAGCTCCGCACCATCTCATTTATTTGTTGAAATGGCACCATACATTTGTCTGACTACAAGATCCCTACTTTCTATGACTCCGTTCTTTCTTTGAAACTGTTATCTCGTCATTTCACGACGGTAAAATTGAGGAAAACAAGCAGAACAGTAGCACGACAATGTCTCGGGCAGCTGTAGGGAAGGAATTCGGGGTCAGTTTAGGCATCGTAAACAAACCGATTCGCTCGAGCCTGGTTCAGTATCTTTAAAAGGAACAGAGAGATGTGAAAGGAAGCGAAAGATGACGAATTTCTGCCGCGAAAGAGGACAAGCGACGTGCGCCTGCGCGTCAAAAGTCAGAAAACCCTTTGAGAAAGCAACGACTGGCAGGGGTCATTGTTGGAGAAAGATTGCCAAAGGTGGGGGGGAACGAAAGCCGTTTGGAAGTTGAAAAATCAACTAAGTCAGTAAGTCTGACTGGTTGCTCATAGCAATCAGAGCGTGAAACACTCACGCAGGAAGATCTGTTCATCTTGCGGTGGAACAGTTTGATTTATTCTGGTAGAAAGCGAGCAGCGCATTCGCATCTGAAAGAGAAGAGTGGTTCCTGCAACGACCATTATGGCAGAGAGGTGTTTCAAGAACCGTATAAAGTTTATTCGGTCAAAAACAAGGCGGATTATCCAGACGATCTGGAAACTTCCCAAGCCAAAGCCTGGCAGAGGAGAATCTGTGGGGAAAATTAGATTGCGATACAAACGAGACACTTGTCATGTGAGTCGAATCTGGCTTCGCGATCCCGAAATTAAAATCATATGAGAAAATTTGGCGAATCCGTGCCAAAACGTGCTTGCGAACCTAGGAAGACGGAGATATTCTTGTACTGAATCTTGTACGACTGCAGCTATAAATGAAACTGAGAGAAGGATTTGAGTGCGCTCAGATTAATTCGAACAAAAATCGCTCTCGGTCTCTCAGCAGAACAAAAAAAAAAATAGAAAGAAAGAAAGGAGAAAGAAGTCAGAACTTTGAACTGAATGCAGGTGCTTATTTCTGGTCGTAAACTATAGGAAGGCCTTTGTGAACAGTTAACTGCTAACGATCCTTCTCTTCTGGTCTTTTGTAGTCGAGACGATAAATGTCAAGTGCACATATTTCAGGAAAGAAAGCCAATTCTTCAAAGTAATCCACTTCACACTCCCAACCTTGTCTCCAAGTTAACGAAGGTTTTCGCAGGAACACGGAAGCACGTAAATGATGTAGAGATGCGGATTACTGTGTATTCTTTATAGACTAGAGGTAATGTAGTCCCTCACCCACCCACCCAATAGAACACCTTTAAATGGCATTCGCTGGGGACGTACCCGGACAGATATTATTACGCCGACGCTGTTTTCATCCGGTGAGCGATCCTAGACAAGTAGACGTGAAGTCGTTAGACATGACTTCGACCCTCCCACAAAACCAGCTCTCATAGTTTGTCGGGTGCCTTTAATTCCCCCCTTTTTTTCTCGATCCCTATGAGAGAGCGGAGGAAAGACGTTAATCCACTTCGAGGGAGAATCAGATTCCAAGACGAACGACTCGTGGGAGGGAGGACTTGACTTAATTTGTTTATTAAATCATTGGCGATTCTAAGAAAACAACAAACTTTTCGCTCTGTTATTGAAAAAGTTGACTGTTTCTCTTGCTCAAACAGTCGGGGTTAATGACCCAGTACTCGCTGGCGATCTATAGTGCTCACTTTACTACTTTTACCAAGGTAACATCGACATGCACTCAGAGCAAACGATTTGAAAGGAAGAAGAATATTATCCGTTCTCGGCATGAAGTCCATTTATACTTTCCTCAGCTACTTACTGGACTAGTGGAGTGTGAAAATATCCGAGACGACAACGTGAGGTACCCGCTTAGAACGAAACGAGTTATGCATCCCCACCTAAAATCGGGCAGTGCGTTCCCGGCCGGCTCCACGTATCGGTTATTACCGCGAGGCAGGGCTGCTCAGCCGTGGTGCCATTGTAAATTTCACGCCGTTTGGTTACTTAAGATGCAGCTAGCAACGATGCATCGGGGTTCTCTGAAAAGTGGACTTGGGTAATTCGGGTTGTAGGTAGAAGTAAGGAAGAAACGAAGGAAAATTTCGAGCTTGTTAGACTGTGAGCGCCCATGCTCAATCAGATGCGTTTGGTTTTCATTCATGTTTTGCTTATTTTAGGTTTCTACTACAAGGGCCGACCCCGGAAGTGCCAAGCAGGGGGGGGGTCGTTTTCTGTCTTGGTAAAATGCAATAACTTCTCAGCCCGATTTTCTTTGTTATTTGTTTGGAAAGCTTTAGCCAAGCCCCGGTCTAACGCAGTTAACAAGACAACACGGGGAACTGACGTCGATTTAAAGATGGCCACGCCCGAACCTCGACGTTCGCTTGCGGAGACAGACGGTAATCGACGAGAGACGTTAAAGTGATGCTTGCCGTTTATGGTTACTTTTCAGACAGGAAAACATAAATTCTCCAATCCATACCCACGGTGGCGGTGTCTGAAGCTATTGGTGAATATAATTAGGAAATATTTTGAGACAAAACAGCGATACATTCAGCGCAGAATTGCAGTTAAAAATCGACGTTCACTTAAGAGGTATTTGAGAATTTGACAAAGTAGGAGCAATAGAACCTTTCGTGTACAACACCTGATTCTTCTTTCTTTGAACCTGCGAACCGACAACGTCACATTAAGACATTGCTAACCAGAGGGGAACACACACACCCCCTGGTGTCAATTTCTTAAATCAAGCGGTTAGCCACACAGCCACCGTAGAAAACCTACCATATTTCATCCTTTACCGCGCCCTAATTGCAGGTATGCGAAAGTTATTAATTACTTCTTACCGGATCACCAGCAATACACAAAGAAAACTATTTTTACAATGTCCTTAAGGACATTTTCACAATATTTTATGACTGTCTTCTATATTCAATGCCCTCAGAAACCGCCCAAAGATAGCCATATGGTTATTTATAGGAATCATTTTTATCCAACGCAACAAATAAAATATCTGAGTTTCTTGTCTCGAATCGTAACCTTTATTTCCTAAATGCACTGTTTAAAATATAATGTTGTCCTGGCGGCTTCCACTGTTAAAGCAACGATTTATTTTCGCTTTCAATACATTGAAAAAGAAATGAACTTTACAGTCAAATAAAATATCATTCACCCGATTTTCCTTCTCATAAAATGTAGCCGGCAGCATATATTTCAAAACTATTTTGCATTTATGTATACTGTAGTTTTTGGAAAACCATCGTCAAAAGTTTCGCGTCTCTCTAGAATTCTTTACTTTTGCTTGATAAAAATCAAGTTCAACTTTCTGAATTTAAATAATGGCGTCACGTTAACCCGACGAAGCACGTATCGCTTTGTAGTCCCCCCCAACAAACTTAATAGGGGAAATTGCCAAAATTGAAAGTGACAGTTTCAAAGCTGACATTACAAATACCTGATTTCGGCAGAGCCATTATAACTCAAGACGAAAGGTGTGATTGGTTGGAAGTGGTCACGGGTTACGGTGTCCTTGAAAACAGACCTCGTTACTGTCATTTCTAGGGTGATGCAAAACCTTTTGTCCATGGCTGTAAACAGTTCAGTTATCCAAAGGACTTGGCTTTGAATCTCTTGTAAAAATGCCATCCTCGTCTTCATCCTTAGTTATAATAAAACGACCAAGAGTAAAAAATTAACCAGCTACCGAGCTGAGAGTGAGAGGCCGTTAACTCGGCGCCAGGCATGAAACCGAGGCTCGGTTTGCTACAAATGTTGACGCGGATAATGGCGTCGTTTCTGTAGTAAAATATGACGGAAGCCTGTCGTGCATTTGGTATATGCACGTGTTAGATACAAACAATATATGAAATCAGTCGTTTCGTGAAATGAAAGGTATAATTCAGGCATTACGTGAAAAGATTGTATTCTGAGGATTGTAATGATGGATTGTCTAAGCATTACGTTTTTTCCCCAATTATTCTGTTCATCAAACTCTAACTGAATAACTTTTCAATCAGGGCCGATCTTTTCAAAGACACAAGAGGCCCTAAAGATAAAGCCACCAATAGTAAAAAAAAAAACGTTTTGCACCACTCCAAGAATTTAAAAATTTTGTTTGATGAAGCCAAATTATGCCCGCCTGATTTTCACGCAAGCGTTACGTTAACCCATTGCAGTGTGGCAGTTCAAAATCTAACAGGCGAGTAAGGGATTTCCGAAAAGACCTTATAACTCACGTCGAAAAGAGGGGCTCGATTAGAAACATTCAAAAGCAGACACTTGGAAGAGGTCGGGGCTGCAGTGCCAATGGATGATTTGAAGATATATTTTGTTTAATTTTAGTGTGATGTAAAACTTTTGGCTAAGGCTGTACTGGTAGCAAATGTTGACTGTTCCACACACATCGAAAGCGCGTGCCAGTACGAGAAGCAGAATTATCTGCTTTCCGAGTATGAAGGTCTTCAGTGTAACAATATCGGAAAACGTGTTAGGAAAAGCCATACAAAAGAGTTCTTACGTTGTAGTCCCCACGGTGTAAAATATCAGCGTAAGCGCAAGAAACTAGTGAACAGAGGGGAAGTCTTGCAACTAATATAGACCAATAATTCCCCCTTTACACAGTAACGCAGATTGGTTGACATATGTCTATGAGTCGAGTCAGGAGTCTTTTAAGTGAAATAATGTTTGCCAAGATTACCTCATCAATTTGTGTTTAAGAAACGTGTTGCAGAGCTTGCTTGACAACTGTTAGACAATGGATCGGAACTCACTAAAGTTGTTTTTAACAGTTAAAAATTGTAAGCCGCAGTTGCTCCTGTATATTGGAAGCATCGTCATCCTCAGAACCAGAGAACGCGCTAACTGCAACATTAAAGACATAAAGTTTACCTGGACGAGTAACAATAGCACAGATGACTCCAGAATGAATATCAACGTTTTCGAAGAACTATGGAATCAGAATTCTATACATCTTGTTGATTGGATGCGACCCCCAGCGTAGCTGTATCCCCTTTTCCCTTATATTTTATCAGAAAATACTGGGAGTAAATCCGGATATGGCCTGTTGTTAGGAATAGATTCCTCAGAGTTAAGTTTTTGCAGGAAATAAAGCCAACACATCTCGTGAGAATCTGGACAATGAAATCGCCAAGCAAACAGATAGGTCCAGTTTATAGTTCCGAAGGCGAATATCCCGAGCAGATAAGAAAATGCTGCAGAGCTTCACACGGACATTGCAAATGATCAGAGTCGTTTGAGACTGTTAGCAAACCGTTACGGGATGGCTTCGGAGCAGGAAGATGGCGTCAAAGCATCGCAAGTCGCTCTTGCTGAGAAGATGGTCAAACGTTTGTCCGTTTTAATTTTTTAAATACCCCGACCGACCTTTGCTTTTATTGTCATTTGAGATATACGTGTGTGTGTGTGTGTGTGGTTTGAATTGACTTATTTTAGTGCTACACGTCATTAAAAGAAATGTCTGCCCCATCCTGGTAGTTTTATCACGTAAGGATGGAGAGATTCATTAATTTGAGGAAATGATTGTTGTACAGACTTACTGTGTGTGTGTGCATGCGCGTTAAGGCTGCAAATTTGCCCGTTATGATTGGTTCCATAGTAGATAATAGAATTTTACAAAGAATTAACTCTGATCTTCCCCGGGTCGAGGTGCGGATTCACGATTTGGCTTTTGAAACCGCTTGCCTCATTAACAGCGATCGGGGGTGGAAGGTCAAGGTCGTCACGAAAGTTTTGTCGGTTGTGTTTAGCGCAACAACGAGACTCCATGTCGTCGCTGAACGCGAAGTTTACTAATCAGCGTAAGTTCCGCCGCAATCAATACACTTCTGGCGAGTAATTACCGAGCAAGGCGCGTTAATACCGCTTTGAGAAAAAAAAAACTCCGGATCTCTGGAGTCGATGAGCCGTTGGAAGACAGTTTCAGATGTTCGTCGTCGCGACTGAAAGGACGTCCGCTGCTTTGAGGCTGACGTCTCCTGTCCGCTCACTCGCTGTGTCCTCGCCCCGTGATCGCCTAATGTTACGGTTGCCTCGCTCGCTTTGTGGCCTGGTTTGAACTCGCGAAACAAAACGGCACGAAAAACCTTTCCTATCCATGCCTTCACTCAGAAACCCGAAACAAATATCCATTTTATGATTTTTAAAAAGGTAGGTTTTGCATAATTTATGCCAAAGCACAGGCTACAAAAACGGTATATAACTTATCTACAGACACCTTCACAAGCAGGCAAAAGATGAACCCTAAATTAACATAATATAAAAACCGACAAAAGTTTGTAACGACCTGATGTTTAGCAACACGGTTTACTTTCAATCCCTTCTCTTAACAGTAAACAAAAGCAACACGAGGGATGTTGCTTGTTTGAAATAATGAAGTAATTAAATCTCACCACAGTTTTCTTAACAGCCATTACAGAGACCAATTAGCGAAAGTGAAAGTAATCTGGAACTTTGTATAATTTTAGATTTCATTTCTTTTCCTTGTTACAGCATCTGAAAGAGGAATGAACCAACTTCATCAGCTCTTATTATCGCTAACCACTGCTTTCATCCCCTTTGAAACATTAGTTTTGTTTTTGGATTGCTGGAGCATTATTAATTAGATTTTACTTAATTTCATTAGATGGCTGTCTGGGACGTCAATTATCTGCCAGTTACAAATGCATCTTTCCAGCTGATTAGAAATCTAGAAACATTTTACTTCGCGAGTGGAACCGTTGATGAAATAATTTTGTATTTATAAGTGGAAGGTACGAAAATTCGACCTCCTTCACTCATTGAAAACACGTGAATCAATCGATAGTGTCTTCACATTAATGAACATTTATAGGCAAAATTAAATAATAAAATAGAAATATAAATATTTAAAACAGTTAGACAGTAGGTTTTTAATTAACGGTTTTTAAGAATTACATCGATGGCTGGTCAAACGGCACTTAATAGACAAATGTACTCAACACCACACGAACTGATCAGAAGTCACTCAACAGTACGTCGTGATACCCTGGCAGGTTCTCAACGTTACACCATTGGTAAATCAGAATAACATTTAGCAAGGAAACACTTAAAAGTTGCACCATATCAAGGTGCTATACTTATAGTTGATGAAGAGACACAGAAATAACCTTATTAAAGTTACACTAGACTCAACAGGCAGCTACTCAAAGGTGTGCCAAAGATTGGTTGGATAAAGAACACTCAGCAAAATTTATCTAAAAACTGGACAAGTGCTCATTGTTACTGCCACGAGTGATTGAATCAATAATTCACTGTTTAAATTTTCATCGACGGCAGCTGATCAGAGACCACTCAGAAAAGGAATCAGTTTAAGATACTCAAAAGACACTCTACTCTGAGCTCAAACCTAACGATGACTGAAAAGGTAAATGCCATTTAAACACAAGGATATGAGGTTGGACGTCAAGAAATATTTGTTGAATATCAGGGAGAAACTTTGTATAAGTTAGGATGGATCTTTGCCTTTTCTTTTTAAAGTAAATAAAAAAGTAAAATCAAAGGACTTCGAATGGGCAATCAGTGCTAATTCCAAAATGAATGCAGTTGTATCCAGTCTTATATTTGGTCAACTGTTCAAGACTATTTTTTTTCCTCCCTCTGGACCTATTTACCTCCTGCCTGTTGTAGAGCGTCAGGGAGTTTCAAATGGTTTCCTGGTGTAGTTTTTTTAAAGAACCAATCAATAAATTTAGTTGAGAAGTGGAAAAGAGAATAACGGGGAAAAAAAGGAAACGCTAGCTACTTTGTAGGATTAATTTAAACAAAAAGCTAGGCTATGCTAAAGTAGGTATAATAGTCTGAAATCTAATGTGACACGACGTCGTTAGTATGAGAGAAACAGAATACGTGCAGTCAATAATGAAGATTTGTGCGACTGCCGAAGGCCGCATCCGTCAATAGAAACAAAAATTGGACAAGATCGAATGTGTTAATAGTTAGTGGGCCCACCCTATAAATACTGAGAGGTATGCAACGAACAGCCGGTGATTTGTTCAGCATATCAGAGAAGAGCAATTTAAATAGTATTTCCGGTATATATTTTAGTAAACTCTTTAATGTATCAATTAGCACCAGCTTAAGTCCATCCTCGTCAGTAATTGTCGAGAGAAGATGAACTCCTAGCAGTCAGTACATCAACAGTTTTGTCCTTGTCGATAAATACTTCGCCATGTATGGCGAAAGAAAGTTTAAAAATAAAGCAAGAGGTTAGAAGATCTGAGTTACGATTATTATTCTTACTTATCGTGATGTCTTTAGTACATATTTTATGTCATTACGTTTTCAAAGGTGATAACGGATTGTATTCTCGTAGAGTAAAATTCAAACACCGATAGTCATCGTAAATGATGACTGAGCTGATATCAGACCCGACGACAAATCTTTGACAATAGATGTTCGCAGACTTCATCTGGCAAATGAAGTACAGATAAGAAATTTTATAATGTAATTAATACCAAAAAAAAAAAAAAATCGAATTTAGAACACTTTTCGTTTGATTGATGTAATAATCTACTCTGGTAACTTTTTAAATTTAAACTTCAATAAAGCCAAAAAAATAGATTTAGTTAACATAAGATGTGTTGGCGATATACGGAATATTTCTGTCGTCGTCTATTCACCCAGCATTCCCGAGAGAGGTTTTAATGCTAATTCTAAGAAAGCTTTAGAGAGCGCACACATGCATAGGAATAACAATATATTTCGTTTATAAAGATAAAAGGAAATATTAGTGCTAGAAAAATCTCTTCACTCGATATGCTTCTATTTCAGCTGTAATACAACAACTAATTTAACCAAGGTTTTTATATAGACTGGTGCCGCAAGTTATGATGATATAGAGAGTTTATCTAAAAATTGGCACGGCCATTTTCAATCAATCATGCATTATCGTTGATAGTTCTTTATTGGAGTGTCATGCTAGCAGAACCAAGATTAATAGTAATTACACGAGCTGAATTCGAGCGAATCTATCGGTATGAAAATCAGTTTGTTTGGTTCCCAGATAAAGAAGAAACAAGCAAACATTTTCTAAATTAATTCTAGATGCAGCTGAAAGGCTCCAATAAATGCGTGAGCGAAATCGAAATCGGTTTCCTAATTGGTTTCCATAAGAGAAAGTGTTTGCTCAGTACTGGTTTTCGAATTTTACTCAGTAGCAGTTCTAACGATGCCAGATATCTGTGACGTTGAGAGAAAGGAAGCTGTTCAGCTCTCGAGTATGGTTTTCGGATATTTACTCCCGCAGAACGTTTTAAAGAGGAAAATGAACTCGCAGATATTTGCAAGTCTCGTAATATCGTTTGATCGCGTATGAAGTAAAATGGCAGATTTCGCGGATTTCACATAATTAAAGGGGGTCCAGTCAGGTCGTCTCAGTTGTTATCTCCCGTCTTCTGGGGCGATAGAAAGTTTCTAACCAATGGCGCTGGCGTTGAAAGGAAGGCCATACCGAACAAACCGACACTATTTCTCTTCATTGTTAAAGCAAGTGAACTTCCAGTCCCCGACACGTTAATAGGGAACCCCATGCCTTGTTTAATTTTTAATGACTGCTACAAGAGCAGATTGAAGGTCCGTGACATTCTTTCTGTTGACATTTTAAGGGACCGCGAGAACTATCCAGAGACGCACAGCTCTGTGATTTCCAACTGGCGAGGGATGTTGCCAGAAAGACCTCTTTTGTTTTCCTTGAAGAATTGAAAGGCCCCCGACTTCAGTTTTCTAAGGGACTTCGAAAATCTGGGCTAGGGCGCTTTGTGTTTCCAGAGGTTTGGATCAGATGGTCGAACTTACGTTCGGCGGAAATTCCGTAAAGCGTTCGATCCGAAGTGTACCAAACCATCAATTATGGCATGGCTGATGTTTCTCCTTAAAAGGGGCAGGCCTTATATATCGTGTCCAGGGAATAATAGATCAATATGCTAGAACCATATTCTGATGACTGCCTCCTTTTCAACTATATTCCCAAAATGACAAAGATCCAAAACATTCATCCGCCATGATTAAGTGGTGCCTCACACATAAGACAATTCCATTTCTAAAGTAGTCGCCTCAAAGCTTGGATTTTAATCCAGTAGAGAATATATGGAACCATATAAACAAAGCTGTTAAGATGAAAAATCTCAGGAATTTAGATCATATTTTCTAAATCATTCGGTCTTGAGCTGATATTTACGCAGATCGGTGTATTTGTGTTGTGGACTCTATTCCTGAGCTCTGTCAGCCTGTAAATGATCTTTATGGCCATTCCACCACACACTAATTCTTCCATGATCCGTTTATCTCGTGTGATCTCTGAAAATTGGATTTTTATCACAAAAATGGAACATTTTAAAATCTGTCCTTCGTGCTCGAAAACTGCCTCTGCATAAACGTATCACAGAGAAACAATGGACAGAAGCTCAAAGATGGTAGTCAGTTGAAAAGAACAAACACAAGATGGGAAACTTAGAATGCACTTCTCCGTCGTCAGCCATATTGTTTCTAAACGGATCTTACCTCGATGTCGTTGATAAACCATTTCGTCGACGTCCCTGCAGAACGAATCCTACATAAGACGTGTAAATTATTCGAGAAACTTACTACGACCACTTTGCTACTGACCGGAGGAATTTCTCGAGAGCCAAGCAGGCTGTCCCTAGTCGGCTTGCGAACTCCCTGAGGTTGTTGGACTAACGCAAGCTGAATAATCCTAATTGGGCCAGTTGAAATTTAAGGAAATGGAAGGGGGCAGTTTTGTTCGATGAATGTCGGTCTCGTCTGCATTGTGTGGGCGGTCGAATGCGGTGTTTGGTGATGCAAGGTCGAAGAATGGAGACATGCCTGAAACTGTTTACGGACAAGTGCAGATTTAGTTTGTATTTCATAAACTGCATACCAGGAATCTTGCAGCGGTTTAGTAACGCCCTTTTGAAGGGGAGTGATATTATGGACCAGATCAACAATCAAAGGGTCACCAAAAGCACAACACTCCCAACGTCGAACTCACTGATGCTAAAAACTCTGACACAAGATTCTGAACAGAAATTCGACATTTTTAGCAAAATTTCGGGCTTCGCTACAGACCACCCATTGTGAGGGATGCCTCTACTGACCCCCTTTTTATGATATCATTATTTTATGATATCTCTGACAACATCAACGACTCATTAAAGTATAGTTTATATACATTCAAGCTTTGCTTTCCTTACAGTACCCAGCACGATTATGACATGGACGCCTCGATCATCAGCAACCTGAATAGTGCGTATATCAGTTAACATTCTGCATCACTAATTATTATTGAATTGGTTAAAGTATATAATCACATTATTAATACGTAATCAATAAAATTATTTGATTTGTAAATAAAGAAACACCAAAAAGAAACAGAATTAAAAGTCGGCATTTAATGTTAAGATTTAAGTTGCCTCTCTTAATTTTCTTTTTAATGGTAGTGAGCTACGGTAGTTTTATTTCTGACGTCACTTCCTTTTCACGTGACATTTTGATGTCGTAAATAGACTGGCAGTGGCGCCTACGCAACTTCATTTGTTTATCAATATCAGCGACAAATAAAACCGTCGAGTTAATTAAATATCTACAAACAGAGGCGTAGAATTTATCAGGCGAGGATTAAAAGAAAAAAGAAAATTCACGTTTTAGTGATTCCAAGGTGAAGCCGATCACTTGACAAAGAATATGCCTAAACTAAACGTCCTTGTCCACTGCACAAGGAGAGCGGAAGCACCGCCATGTCTAATTGTGCATAAAATCGATAAATTATGGAAAAGTTTTGATTATTAGTCTTCGCCCTCCGCTTATAATCGCGCAATTTTTTTTAAAACGCGATTTATGAATACATTAAGTCTTTTCTGTCCGAGTTATTAGTTTCTTGCAACTAATTATTCGCACGAACGATAATTTAGCGCGTGCGCAGAACGCATGTAATTAATGTAAATTGAAATTAGGTTGAACGTAATCAATCTATTGCCAGTCTCTACTTTCAGGCTCTCGGTTTTTGCCTTATAGATTTCCGCGCTGAATAACTCGTAATGTCCGCCACTAAATAAACGCTGATATTTATTTCTTATTTGTCCGCTTGGCGACTAAATTAAAAAAAAAAATTAATATTTGTCTTCAACTTGGGAAATTCCGGTAGAATTTTTAGAATTGTGAGCGGCTCGGTTTGGTTCGCTCGTCGGTAACCGAAGAAAATAGTTCGACTCAGTAAATCTGCCAAATAAACCCATTTGCCGATGTTAGACGACTTTAGTAGGAAAATCCATTTCAATAGATTTACGAAAACCTGAAAAGAGAAGAAAGAAAAAAAAAAAACGTATAAAAACAAGGACAACAACCCCCCAGCATCTCGATCTTTGTGTCTACAAAAGACGAACGTGGGCCGTTGGTGGCGATGCAACCTCGTGACTTCACGACAACCGAAGGCAGACCCAGTGCCGCCGCGACCAGTCCGTTTTGAGATCAGGGAAATTCCGCGAGAAAGAAAGAAAAAAAAATTAATAATAAGATCTGTCAAAGTGAAAGTTCGTTAATGCTGCAGCTATTGCTGAGTCGTACGTCGATCAGCCCAGGCGGTGAGCCCCCCGACAGAGCAGTTTTCCTTAGTTTGCAACGACACAAAGACACGTTAGCCAAGCATTCAGCAGAATTTAACCGGAATCAATGTCAGCAGACCGCGCTGGCTCTCTTCGGTAAACTAACTTGTGGGGGAAACTGTCGATGGTCCGAGGAGCGGATCCAGCGTGGAGGATTGTGAATCATCACCAGATATCTGGGAATGGAAACGACGCGAAAAATGGGAACTCAACTTGTCCGGTTGCTTGGAATAAAAACCAAGATGGAAGAGAGTGTGTTCTTTCAAGATACGTCAGCAGTGAATATAACCGACGTGGAATATTGTGAGTCATCAATTAGCAGCTTGGAATATGTCGTGGGAAATCATAACTTACTGTCTTGCAGAATGTACATCCTCAATGGCAGCAGCAAGAAATATAACTAATGTGGAAAACTGTAACTCATCTCCTGATGGTGACGGGCATAAGTTGAAGAATTAGAACTCATCGATTGGCAGAAGCGCTTAACGGCCCAGAAGATAGCTAGCCCGAGTTCACGGGGACGAGAGCGAGAGAAACGGAGAAATAACAATAGCATATTTTATCTGGTTTGCTAATTTAACAATCTTCCAGCTCAACCATCAGCACGCGAACCCAGCTCTAATTTGTTTTGCTTTTGTGATAGATTGTCGCGGCACCTCTCTGAAAAACGGAAAATATCACCTGCTTCTGTGTGGTAGTTCACCTATCTTGCTTCACACGATTTGGTAATTAGAGAATAAAAATGTTTTACTTTGCGATCTTTTTTTGTTGTTGTTGTAGTAATAGGAAAAAAATCCAATAAAACACAAGGAGCACAAGAAAAATATTCGAAAAGCTGTCCTAACTAAATCACAGATCGTCTGGTCCTGCGAGACGGCAAAGCTTATTTTGAAAAAAAAAATGGATAGATGATTGTCCGACCAAAAAAAAAATAAAATAGGAGCTAAAAACGGCATAAAATCTTCTAAGAATCAAAAGCAGCAGTAAACTATCGACTAAAGAGCATTTAAAAAAAATCTCCCCTTTTAAATATTTATAACATGCATTAATTTTCAGACTTTTTTTAAATTAATAATCACGAGTCTTAAGACCATCGATCAGTTGGTCTGCTCGTTTTAAAGAACCTCGCATTTCGACGATTTGTAACCGAGTATATTATGGCGTTGCGTCTTCTGCCAGTAAAACCGGTTTATTTACTAAAGTAAAGCAGAAAGAAGCGATTCCCTGTATTCCGGAGATAGACATAAATTAAAAAGTAGTCCAAAGCCCATTTCAAAACGGTCTTTCGCGCACTGCCCATTTCATTGGTTGGCGTAGAGACTTCAACCGAAGGATAAATTTCCTTTCGGTGATCATTGGATTCTTGCTACAGCTTTTTGCGTTTTAAAGTCCTTGTCTTGTACGTGTTTCCCAGGTCCTTCTCCTCCTCTCCGTGTTTGAGAGGTTCTCGTCCGTCATGTCCCCGGTTTTCTTTGTTTAGCAAGAGAATTTCTGATTTTAAAAAAAAAAAATGTCTATTTTTAAAGAGGCTAAATGCAGATTTACCACAAACGGAGCACTTTGACCTTCGCGCACAACAGTTAATGAGTTGTGACGCTTTAACGAAGTCTGGTGACGACAGTTAAGAAAAACAGAAGAAACAAACCCCAACCACTTTCATTTGGATGTATTGAGTTGTCCTCCTGAATTTAAAAATGGATGGTTCTTGCAGGACAAAACGGCAAACTGTGAAACAACAACAACAACAACAACAAAAATAACTGAAAGGAAAAACAAAAACAGTTACACGGGACTAATGATAACAGTTTTTATTTTAGACATTAAACTGCAATATGAGCTCAGCACCACAAAAAATATAAACCTCTATCTTCATTACACACAAAGTTTTAGACAAAATTAGTTTAATCAAATTTTCACATTTTGATGATGTAACTAACGTTAGAATTGCTGGTAAACTCGATTTGTGTCGTGGTACTGTTTTATTACCCATTAATTTAGCTAATCGAGTTGCATCAAATTAAGATTTGTTTTTCCTTTATGTTTAATCGATAAAGTTTTCATAAAATCATGAAAGAAAAAGAAAATGGTATCTAACCCTTGTCCGCCCGATGGGAAATGATAGAGAGCGAATGACCAAGACAGGAGAGAACATGGCGTGGGGTGGAATCGTTACGGAGAGTCCGAGGGGGTTTATTGGTCATATGTGGGAAACCGAGACTGGCGTGGAAGGGCGAACTCTTCACCGGCGAAGGGAAGGAAATATTAAAAAAAGAGAGATAACCCGAGACAGATTTTGGTTCCGGAGGAAATTTCGGAAATAATCCCGCGGAGTTGTTTCTAACTGTAGAAATAAATTTCTATTAGCAAGTTAGTGGTCAGGTGGCGCTCGTAGTGCGTGACGAGGAGACAAGAGGTGCTGCTCCATACCCTATCTTTAACGATTGACCTACCGACTCAAAACGTCATCTCTACGCGGTGTTTACACGACATTTACTGCCCGTCATACTAATGTCGTGGAATTAGCATGTAAAAAATTTCTTTTGCTACTCAGTAAAGCTGACATTTCATTCTGTGTTGACGCTGGAGACCCGAGCTTGGCTCTGAACAAACCTAGAAGAAACTCGAGGCGTCACTGCTACTAATTGATACGTTAAAACGAAGACGAATATCCGCCGAATAAAGAGCGATCGGGGCTGCCACGGGAGTGAGTTGTTTGTTTTTGTTTTGAGAGGAAACTAGAAGAATTCATTGAACTTTTCTAAAGAGTTTAACTTTTTTTTTTTTTTTTATTAGGTAGAAACCAAATCCGAATTGACATTTTCAGAGTCCTGTTGCTGATACCGCGTTGATTAAATTGTCGTCAATCAGACTACAAAGGCTTCTGGCGGTCCAACTCTTTCCTTAGAACTAAAGACCAAATCAAAAACAGCTCACGAGGAAGGCAGAAGCGGACAGGTGCGAGGTGTTAAAAGCTACAAATGGAAAGCAGGAAGCATAATAATACCAATGGGTCTCCAAACGTTAAATTAGAAAAAGAGAAGCCATAAACAACAACAACAAAGCAACAACAAACAACAACAACAACAACAACCAACACAATAATAATAATAATAATAATAATAATAATAATAATAATAATAATAATAATAATAATAATAATAATAATAATAATAATAATATAATAATAATAATAATAATAATAATAATTAATCCAACTATGAAATGATGGAAGCTCCTAATGATAACCCTGAGCCCGGGCTAAATTAAAGTGGCGTTTTAGATCGTATAAACAATGGTGGACATGAACAGTAATTAGCTACATCAAATCCTCTAACGGAACTTTTGTTCTTGTTAAGTTCCGGCGGGTTCATAATGACAGCAGACAGCGCCACCCCAATAACAAGTGCATCCTCTCGGTCAGAGTAGAAAGTATGGATGTTATTAACTTATCACACAAAGGATGGCCTCTGCAGGTCACACGGGTTTTTAATTATGCTTGTACCGAAATTCTATTTTCTAATGGGAAACGGAAAACAAAATAGGTAAAGCAAGTACTATACAGTATGTATTTTACTGATAATTGAATTACAACAGATTTAGGTGGTGTTCGCTGCCGTCTCACCAGCTGGGATAAGTTTCTATTTTATTTTAAAAAAAGGTACCCTGGTTTCTCTGCAGCCCCTTAGTTATTCAGGGTCTTTCAGAAAATAGGCCAAATTAGCCTGGCGTCCTAACCTTCCCGCTGTAACCGGACGAAATCACTAACGTGCCACATGTAGCAAGGCACAAAAGTTCTTTTTAGAATCCCTTACTTTCTAGATGTGAAGGAGGGGACCGGAAGCAGACCCGCGCGAACGCTGGGAAGAAAGAGCCAAAAGACATTAAGCCGTGAAGGTAAGCCATATCGAGCCGTTTCCCAACGAAGTTCGAATCCACACCCCTCAACTTCAGCAGTCCGGTTGCCCAGACGGCAGATTGCTGTATGGGTGCTACGTTTTCAAACGTTAGACTTAGCGCCAGAACGGTGTTTTCGGATGACAATCCTAAGAAGAAGAAGAAAAAAAAGGCACATTTCAGTGAATAAAAATAATGAATAAATTCATCAAAATACGTTTAATAATCTGGTTTAAGCTGTCGTTATAAAGATTTATAAACTTGGCCTTGCAGGGATGCGTCTGAAATCTTCAACAGTTAACAGCAGAAACTCTACAAACATTAAATTTTTCGAGTACCAAGAAAATACGTGGGAATATGAGCTGTGGGCTGAGGAGTGTTCAACAGGTGTAACATTGTTTTCGAGTTGTAGTGTAAAAATGTTGTTTTCTGTTGGTTTAGTTGTATTTATTCACGTGGAATTTCCATAGTGGGTCCCGGAATGCTTGGACAAGAGATTAAAAGGGCTTGTAACCTGCCTTACGCAGAGATGCTTATGCACTTAGGTTCAACCAATAATAATACTTTTCAGACCGATATAAACAAGAAACCGAAATACCTGGAGAAAGCGTACGCAGGAGATCCGGCAAAGAAGCGCGGAGAATCTACTTCACCGACAACATACGGCAAAGACGCATCAACTGAAAACACGATCAGGGACGATGCTAGTAAACTCGTCGCTTACGCCTGAATCAACCAGCCTACGGTAACGTTACGATACCGCTAATTAGCTAGAAGGGCAGCCCTTTTCTTGACCCAAGTGCTAACAGAGCCTTGATAGCGATTGTGAGCAAAATGTTCCCTTCCATCTGGAAGCTGGTCGAAAGCGCGTGAGGTGATTGCAAACGTTGGAAGCCGATGCCACGTCATAACGAAGTACACGGTTACCAATATAATGTTGCAAAGGTACTAGTTGTTACTCTATAGCGTTGGCCAGACAATTTGGCCCTTTTAACAATTTTCAATATGAATATAAAGTCTTCAGTCTAAATGCATAGCAATTCTCGAACAATGTTTTGCTTATTCATAGAATTTTTTTAAAAATTGTAAAATGTACACCAAATACATGAGAAATGGTTTCTTAAAAAGCAAAGGAGTGATCTTTGCAAAAGTAATAAAATTGTACCGACTAGAACGTTCTAGAATTTCTTATTATATCCTAGATCAGGGGTTTCCGACTTGTAACACCACGGAGGCCGTATTTCTTTGGAAGTATCCGCCAGGGGGCCGCACTCTAAAATGACAATGGCAAGATCTTTAAATGGAGAACATTTTTCAATACCTTATCCTTATTAACTACATATCTCCGACCTACACTAGATTTGTTGAAACAAAATTAGCGAGAGAACACCGAGGGCTGGGAATATCCACATTTATGTTAGTTTATAGCAAGTTTTGGAAAGTGTTTCAGTGATTCCTCTGTTAGGGAGGAAAGGTAGCGATATTTTATAAATTTCATGCTGGGAAAAGGGAGCTCTCGCACAAGTAAGTAATTTCAAATGTAGAGCTTAATTTCTAATCCAAAGTTTCTCATCTTTGGATATCCTTTTGGGGGGCAAAAATCTAAAGAAGTCCCTACCCATTTCTGCCCTTCCGCTGGAAAAGGGTCTCTTTTGCCTGTAGGAGACACAGTTACAGTTAAAACTGATGGGGGTTGGTTCGCAATCACCACTCTGGGTCGATTGTTAAACAGGGCTGCCATCTGTCATACTTTTCAAAGTCAGAGAAACAAGTATTAAATTCCTGAAAAATTTCCGAAATATTGGTTGTGAAACCTGGAAAATTCTGCGCCTTCAAACAATTCCTCGGCTCTTTCTGCGCGTGAAGGAAAGTGGGTAACGTCATTTTTTTCTATGGAGAGTTTAAATAATTGTAGTTTGTTTCGAAATCCCTGCAGACGACCAAAAAACCAGAGAAATTTCGATGCTTCCCTTGCAATTTTTAATTTAACTCATTCAAGTGATTTTTGATAATGCAAGATTAGTTAATTCTTCTTCAAGATCAGCAGTGTTAGACTTAATATCACAGTGCTTAAGACATTTTCCCGCGCTCAACCAACGTATTTTGGAATAAAGAATTAAATCTCCATACTTGGCTTCCATTTCTTCGGAAAATGCGCGAAACTTTCGATGTGTAATGGACCTGTTGCCCCCTCGAATGAGATTTGTTATCGTAACAACTACTTTCATGGCATTAGCTTGTTTTACTGGTATACTGCAGTGTATTGTAGGGCAACTAACCCCTGTTTGTTTTAGTAGCCAACGAAACCCATTCTTCATCCCAATCACAATCTTTGCTCCATCATATGCATGAATATTATTCAAAACATCCCCATCTTATTCAAACTTCTGCCCTGCTTCAAGAATATCAGTCCTCTGGTAGCACCAATGAAACAAGAACAAGTAGTTCTTGCGTTGAAAAGTCCCGCTGAATAATACGGACAGAACTAGCAGTTGGCTTAGGTCCGTTTGACCAGTGAGTGCTCTTATCCAAAAAAGGATAAAAGCAACAACATCCCTCAACAATATTATAAAGTTTTTGAGATACACACTTAATGGCAGCTAAGCTTGGTGTTTGAGCCGTCATCGATTTGGTAAACCTCCCTCTCTGTTGCTTCACTCAGCTCTTGTACTGTTCAATTACAGCTATTCTTGGATCTCCTTGGTATTTATCAAACTTTTATTCGTGGAAAGATTTATAATGGCGTTTTAAGTTATATTCTTTTGTAACAGATAAAACTCTTACATGCATATAATACGGAGGATTTCTTCATTGTTTTTGCTAACAAAATATTCATTCTATAACCTTTCTTGAAATGTTCTGTTTACGTCTTCCGATTTCCGTTTGCTTGAAGAACTCATGGTAATTGGTTTATCGTAGATTTTGAAAACAAATAAAATGAGATCTCAGGCAGGAACGAGAAAGCGAACGAGGGTTTCCACATATAAAAGAGAAGAAGTAACGACATCTCTCAACAGTTTTTGAGATGCATTTTCATCCATTTGAGCTCTTTGCTGTGCCATTGTTTGATTGCACAACCGAGGAAGTAGAACTGACGATTAACAAATCGATATAGACTGACCTTCACGAAAGACAACTAGAGATCTCACTCACAGAATGCGAACTCCTTGAAAATCCGTTCAGAAACGTAACTAGCACCAATCTTATGTCGTCGCGATACAAATACACAGCTGCCGCTACTAGTGCGTCACTGATGTGAAGGTTTGACAAGTTAAGTAGAATCTAAAAATACATGTTGAAAAAATGTAAGAAAGATAGATAGATAGAAAGAGAGACGCATACACAGGAACCGAGAGGCGGATGGATAGATGTAGGCAGACGCTCCATTATCGTAAGATTCTGGGAACTTGATGGAGGACCCTAAATAAGTGAGCCGAGGACCGTGAGTTGGACAGCCCTGTGCTAGATGATTAACCATTCTTTCCGTTCTTTTCTGGAAACTCAGAAATTTCCTTTCAATCTAGAAAAATTTCTGGAGATTGTTAGAGAAAAAAAATTTTTTTTTCACGGCTAATCTCTGTTTATATATCGATGAATCAATGTCTTCAGTCGCTGTCGGATTAAATCTTTTATCACTTAATCCCGAGTTGTGGAAATATGCGCGGAAATCGAGTAAGCGGCCGCGACAGGCAGCAGATCGCTGCTCATATCCCGAAATGGGCCCGATATATACAAAAAACCCGGACCTCCAACAAGACCTATTGGCAGGCTTACTGGAACGTCCGAGAAAACTAAACAGTTTTTCCTAAATAAAAAGATGGGTCAACAAAGAACCAGTTTAAAAAATAAGGTGGAACCGGTTTTGGCTAGGCTTCAAACGAAAGATTTAAATCAAACTGTATTCTGCCAGCCCAGAAGCATTCACTCTAGGGATTGTTTCTCTGCTCACGGTAAAGGCGATTTGGTAATTCTAGCACCCACGAATACAAATTGTTATTTGAATTTTTAAAAAAATAGAATTTGTAGAATTTCCTAAGAATCCCCATTTTAATGGTAATTTTTTTTAGAAGATAAAGCACCATGCCACACAGCAAACGAATGTCCTTTCTGTCTGGTTCAAGAACAGTTATTGGTATGAAGACTGTCCTTGGCCTTCTGCTGATTCAAATCCAAATGATAACCATGGACAGTCATTGGGGAATATATTTTAAGAAACCAACAAAAAGTCATCAAGGAGGCTCGGAAAAATATTTCATCATACAAGCCGTTAGCTGAAAGCAAAGCCAGGTAAAATGAGAGCAGTCATTTGAAACATAGGTCATTGGTTAAACATGAACAAAAAGACAAGACCTTATAGTTTTAACTCAGTTCTGTCGTAATTTTAGATATCTCTTTGTAATCTTTAAAATCATGTTTGTTGATAAATACCCGATAATATCAAAACAGTCTAACTTTCTGGCATTAAGGTTTCATTTCATAAAAACAAAAAAATGCATACAAAAGTGAAAATTAACGAATGGGACAAAATGATTAGCCAAATGTAACGAGAATTCTAGTGCAATATACTTAGAAAATACACAGTGTCATTATGCGACATCTACTACAAGGTATAGACGCACACACACACACACACACACACACACACACACACACACCACACACACACACACACACACACAAATATAAATATTTTCGAAGAAACAGTTTCTCAGCTATTATTCAAGAAATATTTACAGACTTGTTTACTGATCACAACAGAAGCAGGCGACAGATGACGCCACCATGCTTGCATAGTGATGCAGATTTGTTTGCCTGCTAGTAAGGCATGCAAAATCGAGTACAAGATCACACGGCACGGTACACATCGACGGATATACTGTCATATCTGTGACAGGTAGAATCCGGTATTTATCGACTCTTTGTCAATATAAGAAACGCAGAAACGAAGGAAATTGAGCATAAGTCAGCCGATAAACGAACGGAGATGGACTGAGAAAGTGTGATGTCGGTTCTACTTGATTTAGCAAAGCTTTGAAATGTATGTAACCGTTAATTCGCGGTTGATATGCTGTGTGTACTGGCGTGACAAGAAATGAACATACGCTGCTATAAAGTTATCGAAGTAAAATCAGATTTACCAATGCGTACAGCAAGAATATCTATTTCCAGTTGTTGTTACCATATATCACTTCTGGCCCGCTACTCTGATTAATTTAGGACTTAGTAAGTAGTAGCTCATTAGAATTTTCGGCCTCAGGCTTGAACGGAATTAAAATAGTGCTACTGAAAGACGCTTAGAAGAGAACATCCGTATATCGTATTGCAAACATTTGCAGAGATTACGTTTTGTAATTGTTCAGTTAGTCCAAGTATTAGTACCCTCTTCAAAAAGAAATTATATCTAATAAAGTTTAAATGAAGTAGATCTACAATTACTTTTGTGTATATATTCGCTTTACTCATAAAAAGGACATTTTCCTCTGCATGTCCTCAGAGACTGTGCCTTGAAAACCGATTTTCTCCATATGGTGGTGATTTTTGTATTAATTATCCTGATTAGGGTTTCGTAAGAAATTAATTCAATATACATTTTTTTTCACGTAATCAGGTAAAGTTATAAATTGGCTGCCATGAATAATTTAAACTCCTTAACCCGCTATCGCTTGGTTGGCCAGCAGCCGAAACTGCTTAATGAACGTTTTAGCTCACCGAGGCTCCAACAAGGGTACTGCTCCAATTACCGTCTTTACCTTCCCGAAGATGGATAACTACAGGAAAGGTTTCCAGAAACCGACGTTTACGGCTTCGTTTAATCTCCGCTTTTGAAATAGCAAGAAATGCTCGCATTGACCAATTACTTTCTGTACGAACGCACATCACGAATAGCGTTTGGTTCTCAAAGCTGGGGATGGCTAAAGATTAAGTGCTAGGCAAAATGATGGGTTGCAATTAAAGCTACAGACTTTAGATTTGGGCGACGGTCGACATCAGGGTTAGGTAAGAACTTCTTTTGTCGGAGAACAACCACTTGCGATGGACATCGGCTAACGTCAAAATGGTGGTGATGGGCGGGGCCCCCATCGTGTCCAGTCTCTCGCACATTAAGTTTGCTGATAATGTTCCCCTAACCGGCTAATAACTCCGTGATACACCGGCTGATTCATAATGTTTCATTTAGTAGCTCCCACCTGTAGAATTTCAGTGGATGCTTTACCGAAAGGCGAGATGTTGCAGCGATGGCAATACTGACTACGCACACCTGGCGTCCGTACTTCCCATACTCTACCTGATCCACGTTCAATTATTACTGCCTAAATATTTGTTGAAACGCGCCTGCTGCCAATCAAGCAGACTTAAAGCTGTAGACGTATGACGTCATGACCGGATGTTGAGAGTCACGTGTACTGGAGATAGATAAATCTTCCGGAAACAACGTAAAAAAAAAAAGGTAATCGAATTTTATTATTTTCATACATTTTAAGTATTCACGTCTTTTATGTTCAATGGAATTTAAAATCACTTTGAGAGAGGAAAGAATTAAGGGCAGTCATAGCGTCTAAGACTTCATTTTTAATTAATTAAATCCTTTTATCCAAGGTCTCTTTCAGTGAGAATTAATGATATCCGATTGGGTTTGGTTTTTCTTTCTCTTTTGTTTCCTTCCAAGTCTAATGGATGCGCTAGTTAAGATTTGGTTCCGATGCTCTTTGAAACTTGTAGCGCTCTGGGAATGATAAATGGGCTTTGGTGCAGAGGCATCCTTAATCAGCATCTTTCAGTCATGGCCGTGACGAAGTTTATCATTAAATTATCTTTTTCCAAAAAAATAGGCAGCGATCTTCCGATGAATAAACGTACTCATCAGTGGCTAAATTAAAGAAAAATTGCTTTTTACAGACCTTGATTCTTCAAGTAACTAATACTGAAGAAAGCAGAAGAATCTCAAACCTTATTTTGTAATACATCCACACCGATACATTTAGTTACTGCTGGTGCTGAAGCGAGAGTGACAAAAGTCATCTTTACCCAGCATTTACTCGCCGCTTGACACAAAGAAGAGTAAGCGACATTTAAATTCTGCAGGTAAAAATGATTCCCTGACCGTCTGGCATTAAATATGTAGGAGAAATGATTTTTCGCTTAGTGGAAGAGTTGTATGTCTACGTTTACGAGCTGATGGCGCATGTTATGTTGGCGATGTTCACTTTTAGCAACAAAAAAAAATCGACATTTTCCGCTAGAATGGACCGAATAGAAAGTCACCGAAGTTGGTGCTGAGCGGAGGCAAACATCGTTTGGACAGCTGGAGCGTTTCAGAAGTTAATTAAACCGCGGGCTGAGCGAAATTAATATAGTATTTCGACGCCAGAGGGGTGGTTGATTTTTTCTGACAGGCGAAACGAGCATTCAGTTCGACCTTCCAAAGGTGTGGGGCAAACTACGATCTTAAATCACTAAAAGAAAAAGAAGAAAGAGCTAATCCTAGTCTGCATGGTTATGTTACCGTTCTACTGACTGTAACAGTAGTAGATTCAAACTCGAAATTCTCCGCCGCCCAGCGATGCACCACCTCGTAAATTTCTAACCGCAGCACAAGACCAGCACGGTTTCGATTTACTGCGCCACACAACCTCTCCTTTTCTCTCTTCATTGTTTTGGCTCGTGAATTAGTCTGAACAATCAATCATTATTCATCATACAACTTTTGATAAAAGGGTAAAGCAAGGAAGCAATTTCTAATATCTCAACGTTATCTCGGCTATTAACTACCAATTTCTAAGGCAATAAAACTGAGTTCATACATTTTTTCATTCGAAAAACCCAGTGGAGTCGACTTTATCGCCATCATTCCGAAGCGGGCAAATTAAGCAAAATATACAGGGAGCCACAGCGGCCCACTGTTGTTTACGCTGAACATTAAAATCTTAGCTGGATGAAAAGGCCAAAGTGCTAAAGATAATTAATGTTAAAAAAAAAACCGTTTGCAAGGGATTATTTATTGCAAACAAGAGCGCCGCGAGTGTCCATCCTCTGAGTGGAATTCCGCGACGTGCAGCAGCAGAGGATGGACGATTTATGGAAGATATAAACAACCACGGCAGCTTCGTCGTCGAGAGGCTGTCTAAACGAAGTGTGCATACGTCAGCGCACGACCAATTAAAGGTGCAGGGTCTGACTGTAACATGCAGATGGTTCTCTTTCTCTCCTTGTCGCTGTATCAGATGCGAGGAATAAAAATTCCCATGCAGTTTCATATCTGTCGCCTATCAACAACAGATACAGGAAAACTTTGAAACTGAACTCGTGGAAATTAGACACTCTGCAGATCTCTCTCTCTCTCCTTCAGGCTACCAAAACAAAAATTAATTTTTAAGAAATTTGATTTGTATGTAAGCACTACCAATAAACTTTCAAATAAAACTAGTCTTCAGAAAGATATATTTGTAGATTGTATACTACAATAATGCAAATGATTGTTCGTTTCTTTTAAATAGATTTTTTGACTGGGAATTAATATTTCGCATGCAGAAGTCGTGAAATCGTATGCTGTCTTCGTCGTTTAAATTCGTAGCTAATGCAACCGGCGAGATAGCATCTCTAATCCCTCATCCAGTCAACGAGGCCACACAAGAATTTTAGTTCAGCAGTGAGAATTATGGCTTCTGCGAAGCCAATCGCCAGATGTTGTTGTCAGGGACAGACAATCCTTGTGGTTACGTAAGCTCTACGCAGATTTCTTTAATCTAGTGACTCGTGGAAAGAAATATTAATAATGATCTTTTCGACTACTGAGGATACTTATCAGTGCGCTGTAATTCTGCACTCAGTCGTAGTGAGTGCTTTAAATTGAGTTCTGTGTGAAACAACAAGAACAGCATCAGCATCAATAATAATAATAATAATAATAATAATAATAATAATAATAATAATAATAATAATAATAATAATAATAATAATTTTTATTATTATTATTATAATGCATTAAAATATGTATTTTAGTATATTGTAATTGTAATAATAATAAACAAAAACTTAACGAATGTGCTTAGCCAGAATCACAATTCTAAAAGAATTTTCAAAATTCTCGACATTTCCCGACTATTTACTTATTCTGTATTCATGGAAAATTGTAAAAAGTCAAAAGTTAAGAATTTTTTTTTTATTGTTAGTAAATTTGCATATTAAAATTTTTAAAAGTAATAACCTATAGCTAAATATCTAAAGAAAATATACAGCAAAAATGTTTTGTTGTTGTTGTAACAAACGCTTGTTGGGGAGTAACTGAAAGTAGTCGGAAGTCGGTTAGGTAAAAGTGATAAAGGAGAAAAAAAGAGATAAAAGCTGTAATTATAGAAATTTCCCTCCAGTTTCTTAGAAAACTTTCCCTTTCTTAATGTAGTTCTTAAAAGGGACAGGACGACGTATTTCTATCATGCCTGCATTATCTGATAACGCAAGCCACATAATGCGACGAGAAGGAGAAAAAAAGACAACCTCATTACTCTGAGCAGTCTACTTCAAGAGATACAGGGTGGGGCAAATGCGCACGCACATTTTCATCAAGACGAGATTGAGGCTGACCGTTTCACGAACTTCTTCATCGAACTGGATACTGCTGGCTGTCCGTGGTCTGATTGAATTACGTGAAAACGTTTAAATCTCCCAGCTATGACGCGAGAGAAGACGAATACGAAAAGCTGCCAAGATTTAAATAATAGTGCTTTCATTTTCCATTGTTCGTCGATACAGTTTATAATAAAATAAACACATGTGTGTGTTTTTGATATATTATATCGCTTCATATAAAAGACAATCAGACATATTTTTCCTTTTGTAAAACAATCCCGAAGTCTGTAAAGTAGTTCTTTTCAAATAAAGTCAGGTTTTTAAATAAAGAATAGTTTGCTTCTAAACTTATTGCTGACAGGTATTGGGTTAAATCAATAAATATAAAAAATCATACTGCTGTAAATATACCGCTGTTTAAATAGTGTATTTAGATAAAATTACGACGAGAGAAAGACAATTCTGGTTGCCTTATTTGTTAGCTAAATGGGGAGAATTAATTAGTAACTGTTACTGTATGGACCTTTTACTTCCATTGTTAAAGCATTGCCATTGAATACCCCACCTAATATGTGAAGCTAGAATCATTATTATTACCGGCACGAGAACTCAAGTTTACTCAAGAATAAAAACAAGTTAAATCCCATGCGTCAAACGTTTTGCACTACGTATTTGTTTTTCTAGTGTCAGCAGATTCAATCTTGTGTGCGACTTGCCGGATTACTAACTCGCATTAGTTGGCAGTAAATGATAGAACAACGTTTTACTCGATCATCGTCGGAGTTTCCATTACAAATAAAAGCGAACGAATAAAGATAGAAACACGGCGGGCAAAAAAAAAAAAACTAAAAAGCAAACTATTACCAGTAAACTTGAATAAATGCCCGGTCAGAGAGGTTAGTTATGAGAGCAGAACAGCTATTGGACATCCAGTGGTTCAACTTTAATTCGATTTCCTGCATTAGAACTGACACTCCTCTCCGTATGTGAAATAAAAAGGCAACGACGACAATTAAAAATAAAATTTGAGAGAGATATGACATCAGAAGACATAGAGACTGATATATGACGTCAGTGGCAGAGAGACATGACGTCAGTAGGCAGAGAGATAGTTATGACGTCAGTAGGCAGAGAGATATGACGTCAGTGCAGAGAGATATGACGTCAGTAGACAGAGAGATAGTTATGACGTCAATACAGAGAGATATGACGTCAATGCAGAGAGACATGACGTCAGTAGGCAGAGAGATATGACGTCAGTAGACAGAGAGATAGTTATGACGTCAGTAGACAGAGAGATATGACGTCAGTAGACAGAGAGAGAGAGAGAGCGAGAGAGATGACATCAGTAAAAGAGACCTCTCCCTCTAACAGTTTTAAGGCATGGCTTGCTTTCATTACGACTTGACGCTTGAGAGTAGACCTATAATGCACCATTGATTTGTTAGACAATTACTGACCCATTTTCAAACGAAAATATCCAATTTCTCGCTAACCTACATTTTTGGTGCACGAAACGCAAAGAGGAAACAAATCGAATGTTCTTGTTCTATGACAATTCCCTGAATACTCAATGACTTCGTAAAATCTTGCTTAAATCGTTACAAATAATATTAACGGTTGTGATGGTAATTATAATAATATCAGTGTCATCCTACACCTCATAATTCATGAGAGGGATGTGGCGTCTGAATGATCACGAATGTATATACATGAAATGTCATTCCTTTATCATTTCTTAAGAATGATCTGTGATGATCATTTAAATTTTACCCGATTTATTAAACTTTGCCTCAAGCTGAAGATAAGATACCCGCATGAACCGGGAAGCCTGAAGATAATTTTCAGATAATTAGCTTTTTTTATCAAGAAGAACCACAACCGGTTGACTTCTTTTGGTGTGTTTATTCCTTTGTTTATGTAACCTATAAATCCATATGGATCTTCTGTTTTAGCCTGTTTTCTCACTGCGTTCTTCGCGATCATTGATCTCACGTGTTTTTTTGCATGTGGTAGTCACAAGATCAGATATGATTTGCCACACGTGATTTCTCTAAAGGTCCAACACTCACAAATCCTTTGGTTTTAATATCTAGTTTTAGTTTCGTCATTTCTCTAACGCGCAGCTAATCAAAACATTCATTTATTGCAAACTTATTGGTCTAACTGTTTTTTTTTTTTGTAATTCACTTATGGCTGTAAAGGGCATTTCTACCAGATGTTTTCGTATATAACAAATACAATAGGAAAGCCAGGGTTGTGAACATCTCGACATGACTTGCATTGGCTATTGTAGCACGAAAATTGCTGCTAAGCAAATATTCAACGAATTGTTTAATCTAGCAAAATACTTTAATTCTTTCTGAGGTTATGCAGCCCATAATAGATCCCTTTGATTACCATCCTAAAAAGTGGGCAGAGGACATGAAACCTTATCTCCAGGCTGCTTTACGCTATCTCTTGAAATAAGATTCTTTTTCCTTTCATTGCCTCATAAAACTTTAAACAAAAACCTCGACGTATATTTTACGCTTTTGTTTGTAAACTGTAATTATAAACGCGTACCCACGTGTTCAGATTTTTATGCATGATTTCTATATTCTATATGCATAGAAACCTCTGAGAAGTAAATAGTTACCCAATTTGATATCTGATTTTCTCTTCTAATGGAAAATCTAATTTGTTTGATGTTAGATGACCTTTCGGCCCATGAAAGTCAGAAATTCACTGCAATGCCAGTCAAAATTTGTTAGAAAAATAAAATCAAGTTAAACAGTTAATGACATCTATTGATTAGAATAATTCTAATTAGTGGCGCTAATGTAAATTCACAAAAAAAGAGAGTGGGGTTTTACAACTTCTCTAAGGTGATTATAGAAAAGTTGGTTCTAAACAGCGGTAAACATTTGGAAAATTACACCATAATTAAAAAAAAAACAAGAAGCAAGTGAAAGTTCGCAGATTCGTATGATTACTTTGTCAACCTCATTATAAAACAAGAAAAAAACAATTAGTGATTATCAAAGTGTAATTCGTTTTAAAAATCTAACCATGGCACAATCTGGCGAAGGAGACTTACATTATTTTTGCTTGACGTCGTTCATGTGAGAATTATCGGAGTAAAAACCAAAGCTAACAGTTTAACTCTTTTACGGAGAGTTCAGAACTTACACGGGGATTTACAGACACGGAATAGCAGATGACACGCAGTCATACCTTTCTTGTGGCGCGGTTTCCCTTATAACTATCCTGGAGAAACATTCTCCCCTGTTATAATAACTCCCTAAAGAGCTTCGTTTTCCAAGAACGCATCCTGAGCGCTGTAAGAGGTACGGCCTGTACCAGCGGCTCCCTCCTAAATTCTTACGCTCTTTGAATAAGAATGGTCGCTTTAAAGGTTTGCCCTAATTGCAACGTTACTAAAGCCGATGGTCTAAGACAGACAAATCCGGGGTCCTGGGATGCTTAAAAAAAAAAAGCAACAAAAAATGATCAGCAATGTAGTTTCTGAGGTCGAATCTCTGTTTCCTGGGGGAAGGGAACCGCGAGAGCAATAAATACTCTGGAACATCGGATCGAGACAACTGATGGAAGTCTCTCGATCCTTACGTAACGCGCTTCATATATACTCGTCTGTACAGGAATGGAGGGGAGAGCGGAACTAACCGGCCATCATCAGTTTGCGTCATAATTCTGAACCACCCGTTAGAAGGTTTCACGAGAAAGAAGAAGGAAAATTAAACATTTTCAGAAAGTCTCCCCCCCCCCCTTTTAAGGGTACGGCAGACGGGGTTTTCCGGAGTGGAGGCCTATGATGGCGCCGTACCGCCGTCAGCGAGAGACGGCTGCGTGGAGTGTAATCGGCCCGAGAAGTAAGCGAGTTTTGGAGCGAGAGTTCACGACGAGGTCTGTCTCGTGTCTATTCCGACGTATCCCGACCGTCTCTACTCCGGCAGGCTGCGCCGCGATTCATCGGATGCGGCTATCGATCGATTTTGTGAAGTTCTTGAACCGTCGGATGCCCGTCCACATTCCGAATGTTAGAAAACGGGGAGGAAAAAAAAAACTTTGAAAAAAAGAGAGAATTCTACCACGGTGAAACCAGTCATCGGAAGTACGTTTCGGCGATAATTCCTTGTTATCTATCGTCAGGGTTAGTTGCGACAGGGGAGTGTTCTCAGGGTGCGCTGCCGTTAGTTTTGTCTACTGTCGACCGCCGCCTGCTAAACCTTCGGGAGGAATCGCAGACCGAGAGCTGCGTTATTCGCCGGAAATGACTCGATTCCAACCCTGCACCCTGTCGACTGCTACTTCCTGTTCGAAAACAAATAAACGTGAGTCATTTTAAAGATAAATAAAACATGAAATCCTGGTTAAACAGCGGGAAAACTCGTAGCCATAGAAATCTTCGTAAATGTTTCGATAGAAGAAATGTGTAAGTCGTAGTTTAGGAGAAATGACCCGAATTATCCAGTATCGCCTGTTTTGATGGATAGAACGGATTGTGCAATGGACCAAATAAAAGGAAAAAGTCTATTGAAAATCTATCAGCTGTTTTCGTGGGATTATTTACCCTTTCTCTAACACGTCCGCGAGGGGAAATTCCTGTTTCTCCCTAGATTAAACTCGCAGTTTTCCACAGAAAGGTGCTTCTATTCTTCCCAATCGTCTTCCTTTTCCATGCCACTCATTAACTAACGGTAAATAAACCAGAAAAAGAAATAGATAACATTATTTTCAATAAAAAACAAACAACAATTAATACATTTTCGCGTGACATTTATAATGATAACTGCCGTCTTTTATATTTAATGTGAAGTAAAATATCATATTTGCTTCTTCATGTCAGGTATAAAAGACGAATCCGAGACGACTTTTCCTTCAGCGATGGAGACGGTAAAACTGATAGTTAACCAAACTGGGGTTCCTCTTCATATTCTCTGGTTTCAAAACGTTAAACAGCAAACAAAAAAAAGTATTTTCAAAATGGTTCAAGTTATTCACCGAATTCTCAGCAAAAAGCCATCCTCATTTGGCGACTTTTTTATCAAAGAAAAATGTAAATTATCCTTGGTATACGGACGCGAGAAAAACCGTCTTCTGTTCACATCCATTTCTGACTCTGGCCGAATATTTGTTTTAAAGGGCAACTGGGTCAGTGGCTTCACTCGTTCGGAAGATTCTCTAAGATAGAGAAGATAAAAACCAGGTCACAGACCCAGGGGGCGGAATGACCAAATACGAACAGGGGTGCGTTTTTCTCAAATGTGGAAACAATTCTAAACGTGTGGGGATAATGTCCAAAAATAAGTTCAAAGTCGGTGAAGAGTTCACAACCCCACCAGTTACCCCCCCGGCCGCCATGTGTCACTTCTATCTTGCCGAACGTAAACTCCAACACCAACTCAGCTGGCTTCTGATCTCTTTGCTACAACGGGGAGGTTGGTACCAACCTCAGCCATACGCAGGAGGCTGCAAGAGAGAGGCTCTGTGCCAGGCAACCCACGGCGTGTGTCCCTTAACCAGACGCTATAAACAGGAATAGTTAAACTGGTTCTGGGGGAACACGTGGCTTCGGTCCGCGTTACCTTTACTGATGAAGAAGAGCGCATCATCATCCCCTACTGAAGAGTGAGGGGGAAGAGAATTTTCTAGGACGGGTCCAAGATCTCAGTTACTAATCTCTCATTTGTGCGGAAATCGGAAATCAAAGAATGCTTCATTTTTCGGAAATTACATTTAAAAAATAATTAAAAGCAGATTTAACAGAGGACAATTATAAGAGAAGTTCTACACCACGCACTTGGAGCAATTCATTTATTAATAATGTACGATTAAAATCAATTACACAAAATCTGCAATGCCAAAGTAAAGTTTAAGTATGACCGCGCGAGGCAAAGATTCTGCTACGTCTGTTTGTTGAGAGGCCGATGGAATCTTCTGCGGTCTTGCTGCGGATTAACTTCGACGTCTTTCTCGGCGTCCATAGCAAATCATGGAACTATTTCCCCCCATCTTCCGTGACGTCCCAGGAAGCCAAGCTTCCTATTTGTCATAGCGCCCTGAAATATCTTCCTGCGAAACTGGAATTTGCAGGAAAGATCCACGATTAGGTGTAGAATACTTTGGACACGCGATTTATAAGACAAACTTCTGAGATAATTTCTTTACGACGCAGCCCCAGTATTCACCAAAATCTGTTTTTTTTCCCTAAAAAAAAAGAAAGAAACTCTACCCTAAAGAAGTCAAGTCCTTCTTCCAAAGACGAGGAGGGTTCGCGGTAGTTTCGTATAGTATGAAGATGGCAATTCTTGTGGTAACTAGATGTTTGCGACTGGGTTTACCGCGTTGGTTTAGATCAGTGAATTAGATTCTCAATGTTAATGGAAGCGCAATCGATCCATTTTATGGAAACCAATGCGGAAACATTATCCAGCCGATTCGGCCGCATACCGACGATCTTGCAGATCGAAGGGTCGTCTTAGAGCATAACATTTCTTGGGAAGAAAAATGGCAAATTTAATCTACGTGGAGAAACTTTCGATATGTCCAAATCACATTTTCGCAGAACTTATCATACCAGAGCCATACATCTGGGATTGAGGCTTCCCTAATTCTTCAGCGGTTAGTTTTCCCGAAACAGTCGAGTTGGTACAACGAATGGCTTCACTAAAAAGTCCAAAGCAATCTAAAATTGGGAAAGAGGTGAACAGACCTAAAGAATACCGGTGCCGACAAAGCACATGCGCGCGCCGTTAGTACGAAAGACGGTACTCACACCAAATTCTTCACTTGCTGCTTGCAAAGTATTCAGGGGATCTTCATAATTATCTAACACATACCTCACGAAAGAAGATCGTTCGTGTTCACCCTGCAGGTCAGTACGTCCCAAACCCTTTTGATCGATCGCGACCCTAAATACTTTCCCCAATTCTGGTGACCCAAAAGGGTAAATATAGTTTTAATTGCCGATTGTTTTGATCTATAGCATTTATTAAATTAGGTCCATTGGAGTAATTTAAATAACTAAACCGGAATGAATTTCAATAACCTTTTAATTAGACAAAATGAAAAACACTTCAGTGGCTATCATGTTGCTACTTCGTTTTTTGGGTGAGCATTTCGATTTCTGGTTTTATGTTGATGGACAGAGCACAACGCAAGTCATTAATGCTGAAGATCCAATCAGTTCCTTGCTTTTGTCTTGATCGTCGCAAGACCTGAAAAAATCCTTGGTCACAGGATTAGATTGTCGGGAACAGGAGAAGAGCCTTCTCAGCTTCCCGAGTCAGAATGGGGCTTATCCTCGAGCTGGGTCAAAATTTTTCAATATGGAAGGCTTAACGTTGCTTCCGAATTTAACTTTCCTGGAGATCTCAAAGTTCTTGAAATCTTTGGATATTTTCTCCGACTTCACTGACGTTCACAGTGAACACATCCCTGATCCAGCTATACTGTCTGAAGGTCGACGTTTTCTTGCAAATGCCTGTCCGTTTATTTTTGAAGGAGGTTCAGATGATTCTCGGAAACAACTTGGATGTCACCGAGTGATATTTCTGACGAATTCTCTAGCATAGAACTCAGTTCTGGGAAGGTAGGCGTTTTTCCTTTAGCCATTTTTACTTGAATGAAGCAAATTTTTTTTCACCAATATCCACCTTGGTTTGATTTCGGCCCTGTATATCTGAATTTAGTTCATTCAGACACCTGAACATGTCGCCCAAGTAAGCCAGCTTTGCCAGCCAAGCAGCGTCTTTGAGGCGGTCGGCCAACGCCGGCTTCAGTTTTGAGTTCAATAGCTCGTCCCAGAATCTTCCCTCGAGAGAGCCAACGGAAGCCCTGTACTTGACAAAATTCACAATTTGGATGGCATCATTGAGAACCAAGTGATGTTCTAATTGCAAGCGCTGAGAGGCCAAGTTTTCCGATGTAAAAAAAACTGAATTTTTATGCCGTCAGAGTTTTCTGCCTTAACACGAGTGACAAATCCCACTCGACTTCCCATGATAGATGGAACTCCGTCATTGCACACCACCAAACAGTTCAGCCAGTCAAGATCGTGTTTTTTGAAAAAATCGCTCACCATGTTAAAAATGTCTTATCCAGTGGTGGTAGTTGACAGGACATTGCAGAAGAGACATTTCTCCAATATGCTGTCGTCTCCTTTGTACCTGACAAAAACCATGAGTTTAGAGTCATCTTCAATGTCCAAAATATTGATCGTTCTGCAACGAAAATTTTTCTGCTTTCTTCAGCACCACAATTAGTTGTTCCAACCCGTTTTATTCCATTATTGGAAAGTGGTACCGAGTACAGCCTTTTTAGTAGCACCTGTTCCACAAACAGTGTTTACCATTTCCATTGCCGCTGGTTTTACCAGCTCCTCTCCAATGTTACGAGGCTTTTCGCATCTCACAATGTTCCTCGCCACTTCAAAGGTTGCCATTTCTTTGTGAATTAGCTTTCAGTGTGGCGAATCGAGGCTTTGCTATTTTATATTTACCTTTTTCTCGCTGTTCGTGTTTTCATCAATGATTCGATGTATTCAATGTATATTGGGCAGTTGCTTAGCATATGTGTTTTTGTAGTGTAATAGAAGGATATTCGTGTTATTTCTGTATTTCTTCTGAGACGGAGATCATAACTCATCATTCAAATTGCAGGTTTTCTTATCAAGCTAATTGTTTATTGGCCCGGGAAGATGTCGGAAGGAGTGGATCGTGGTGAATACGTTTACACGAGGGAAGTTACACAACGAAAGTTATGGAGCATTGTGTTTGACCCGGATTCTCTACCAGGGCGGTCGTGACACGGACCCACTGAAAACATAAATAAGAGGAGAGTTCACCCTTCGCGAGGGAAAGGATAGAAGCCATCAAACGTCCATCGCTATTTCGCCTGACTATGATCCATGTGGCCAACACGGGGACTCTAACTCCAGGCCCACCACCAGACATCACCGCTGTCAGAGAGGAACCCAAGCCCTCCTCATTCATGGGGCCAAGCTCATTGATTTGTTCAGGTGCCCGTGCTCGCTCTCGATGGCTCTGACATCGCTATCAATCACCAATACACCTCCAACCCACCGCATTAGTTTTCATACTACGTATTTTTGTTATTTGCCTTTCTGTACAATTGTTTATTTTTACTTTCTCGATCAATTTCCATTTGCACTTCTAAAAGTTTTCCAGTTTAAAACTTTTTTTAAAATATTTCCAGGTTTGAAAACTGATCGGAAAAATGGTCCAGCGCAATTTACAGTATAAGCCCCGAGTTTTTGAAATACGGCTTCGCTGAGCTGAGAGGACGACCCGGGGAATTCCCGACCCCCTGGGTGGTGTCCAAAGTGCCTGCCAGTCCTCGCAAACGAATCTATGAAAGAAACCAAACTGAAGCGTCGTTTGAGTTCGGTTCATCAAATTTAGTCGAAAAGCAACTGAGTTATTGGAAGAATAAAGAAGAACAAGTAAAACGAAGTCGGATCGATGGCTCCTTCGAGTTCAGCTTCTTTCCTCTGGAGAAAGCTTCCCGAGTTCGTCACGGCGCAGCGCCCCATTCCATTTAAACCGTTTTTCTACCGACCTTTCAGAAAAAATTTTAACATTTCATTACAGAAAACGTTTTGCTTTTTTTTATGCATGCAAAACTAATCAGTGTAGAGCACCTCAACAAAAAGATCGAATTTTAACTTGTTAGCGTTTCTCTTGAGATCGATGGCCCTGTCTGTGTTCATCTACTGATTTCTGGCTCTATGTTTTGACAAACTGTCTTAGATCAGCCCCTATCAGTAATTTTCAGTCTATCACATTGCTTAGTTAGTAGCCGTATAACACTAAACCCCCCCTTTTCGTCCAAGTATGGTGTTGGAAAAGCTGAAGCTAACAATTTTAATTTCTGGCTGGAGTTGAGGTTAAACAGTTTGTATCTTTCGGCCCAGAATACCTCACAGCCACTTTGTTTGAGCTGTACCATTTATAGTTGGGAGGGAAGAGACCAGAAACTTTGTGTATTTCTCGAAGATTCGCGGCGTAAACGAAAGATCTTTGTATCCATTCGGGGCCTAATCTTTGAATAATTCTTTCATTAAACGTAAATAAAGCATTTTGATTTGAAAAAACCCCACACAAAACAGTCCTCTATCGTGTGTAAAATGAAATTATATCTAGAACTTGTAGGAAATGTTATTAAAATCTTAAGGAAATAATATAAAATCCTTACCGGAAAAAAATGACGTGCACTCTCACTGGTTTTTAAGTTGGTATTGACATCATTAATGTTACGAGTCCAAGTGAAGTTACGTATGCTGACAAGAAAGAACCAGTCATACAAATTCAACAATTTATTAACAAACTAAGCAATAAAACTCTACTTAGGTGTACGGATTACTTAGGACGGCTTGGAATTTTTCGAATTCTGCTCCAGTGACTATGGGGTCCGGGGGGTGGACCTGCTTGACGGCGGCTTGGTGCCCTTCCGTGTTTCTTCTCTGTCGGCGTCGGACCTGCCAATTTTGTTGATCCTACATTACTTCCTATTAGTTTAGGCCTGCATTATAGTCTGAATCCTTCGAGTAGCATTCATCGAGTGCCGTCTATTGAGGAGAAGTGAAAGGCGCCTCTTGTCTCCATTTCGATATAAACCTTCAAATGAGATGCAATTTTTCGTTCTGTATCAGTATTATACCCGTCTGAAGAGCCCAGCGCCCAGGCCTTGATGATTGGCTCGGCGAGGATGTCCTCCCTTGGGTTCAGACCGGGAGAACGCGGTTAAGGAGGAAACTCCTATTAACCAACAGCGGGAGGTAAGTACAATGCAGAGGCCATATAGTTATATGGTTCTTCTCGATCCGGGCACCACGTTTGGCCTCGGTTGGCTTCGGCTTCACTTGCTCTCTCCGATCGCCTCGTGCGCTGTACTTTCGCCGGTGTTCAGCTTTTCCGCTCTTGAACTGCGTTCGTATATCACCTGGGTTTCGACATCCGCTTACGCCTGCTGTGACCTAAAACGCCACTGGCTCGGCCTTCGCCTGTCTGGCTCCTTGTCACGCCACCTGACGGAGACTTCCGCTGAGCGCGTTCATCCGGCTCGCTCACGTGGTCACTCGCAGCTCCTTTCGAGGCGCTGCCAGCCATTTAAATTGGACAGCGGTTACTGCGTTATCACTTTCATCAAATAAAAAGGCTGATAGATGATCGAGAAAACTTCCATGGTTCGATTTTTTGGGAACAGAAAAAAAAAATGCGAATTTTTAAGGGACAACCCCCCCGCAATTATCTCGTATTATCGACCTCAGACCTACCTGCTTTGAAAGCGTCATTTCTGGTAGCTCACCGAGTTCCGAAAGCTGAAAGGCCTCTTATAATCGACGAAGAGCCGATTCCTCCTGCTGCTCACCTGCCGTGGGCTGTTTTGGGAAACGGCAGTTTGCAAGGCAGGACAAGTTCCTCTTCCCGACAACACTATTGCCAGGAGGATCGACGAAATAGCTGAGGAGATCGAAGAGCAATTGATGGAGATGATAGCGGGATCTTCGAGGTTTTTCGTTCAGATGTAAGAATCAGCCGATACTGAAAACGAGGCAGTGCCGTTGGCGTATGTGCGCTATACTTCTGAAAATGACGTGTAGACAACAGACCACAGGGGCAGAAATCTTCAGAGTTTTGGACGACGTGATCCGCATCGTTAGTTATACCAAAACGCATCCACTAGATATTCGCGTTTATTCGAATCCTTGTGCGATGTTATGGATGCCGAACACGAGCAGCTTCTCTGTCGGTAGGGAAGCTCTGACCGGATTCTTAAAGTTAAGGGAATGGCTGCAGACGGAAACTCGTTGTTAGCCGCACGCTTTGGTGACAATATCTGGCTCGACAAACTCACGTGTTTGAGCGGCACATTCACTGCACTGAACGGAGTCAATCTCTCGCTGCGAGGGAGAATGGCAACCGAGCTGTAAGCCTGGGGAAAGTGCGTGGACAGGGGGATTTTTTAAATGTTTCATACTCTTGTGGATATTTCAGAAGCTGATGGACTTTCCAAGTTAGTAAGGGAGCACCTCAAAATCTCTCTCGGACGCATCTGAGCTATATTCTCCAGCCAATTAGGAGTCGCCCTTTCCAGGATCAGTTGATTGAGCTGGCACGTGATGGAGAACTTAAAACTTTGTTTAACGCATCCTCGCACCCTAGCTTTGAAGATCTCGCTTCCGTTTCCATTTACGTAGCTTTGTGAAACGGGTTCTCCGCAATGTCTGCTATCATGTCCAGACATCGAAAAAGAGACCGCGAGTCTCGCTGTCGAGCTTAAAGCCTCGATATGACTCACTTTTGTCGGGCAAACGATCTAACTGATGTGATCCCGCCAGTAAGTCACACATTTTCATGTTATTTAGCTATTGTTATCTTATGTATGATTTTTATCAGTGGAGGAAGTAAAATTCTCTGGGTAACTAACGGTGTCTTATGTGTGGTTTTTAAGGTGGAAAGCGAATACTGTTGGGGAAGTAATAATAAGAAAATCTGTATTGTGTGCTTACGGATGCTATGTAAAGTATCACGTGACCTCTTAAAATTAATTACCATGATGAATATGCAAACAAATACTTCTGTACCCGTCCGTCAGAAGTTTTTGAATGAGTTTGCCGGTCCGCGGTATAAGAAAGGTTGGGAACCACTGATTAGTCTAGAGCATATGTGCAAACCATCTCGATGTGATCATTTGGGATGCATGAACACTACAGTGAAAGTCAATAATAAATAATTTTTTTAAAATTTTTCTGCCTGGCAGGCAGAGTATTTCTCTGCTATATCGATTGTTCCACCTTATGCTTATGGTCTTCATTTTTAGATGGGTAAACAATTTTATCAGTGCATATTTTCCTGCTGTTTATGACATTTGATGATAAGAACCAAGAAATGCCTTCTCAATTTCGAATGAATTGGTTATATAAGGCACACAGATAAACTACTGCTTGTGTTACCGAATATCCCGAGTTCCATCAATAATCACACCAAACTGAAAAGACATTTAATTCATTTCACTGCAGACGTGCTGCAGAACAGCTATTGCTCGATAATTGAAGTATTTCATTTTGTATCTGCCCACATGTTTTCTGAAAGACTCGTGCTTTTAGGTTTTCGTTGTTTTTCAGTCCGTAGTTGCAGTAATTTCGCAATTGCCTCTCGTTGCTCCCTTTCCTCTAATTGCGATGCCACGTTCTACGATTTACCATAAAATGGCGAAAATTTTCAGGAGTTCCCCTTTGTCCACATAGTTGTTCCTGTTGTCGCTGATCTTGGAACTGTACATTAATATTTGGTGTTTCTGTAAGAAATTTAGAAATAACTGATGCTAATTGGTATGTCTGTGATTGATTATGGATTTTTCATTTTCTCAGAGGCTTTCCTTCAGTTCCTAAATTCTGTGGGGATAAATACTTCTTCAGAACATTCGGCTGTGCCAATCATTTTACGATGCAATTTGTTTGCAGCACAAAATTGCATTAAAACCTGAATCAAAACGTAGCCGAAAATACTCAACTACTTTTGTTGCAACCTTAATGTTTGGTAGGCAGTTATTATTTGGAGGTACAAGCAAGATCTTGTGGCTGATAATGCTGCTGAGAAAAGTCGGACAAAGTAGCATTTCCCTTTTCACAACTTCTAGGAGCATCTTTCGATGCTGTCATGAAGGAAGACGATAGATTTAAAGGTGATGTTGAAATGTTCCTGTTGTCAATTTCTGTAAAATGTAAATTCGCACATTATATGTCAAAGATCACCAAAGTAAATTATACCTGACCTGGTCAAAATACGACTTGGCCCTTATTTCGCACCTCCCTATTTAGTTCTCAGTCGAAATTAGATGATGTATAATGGAATTCTGTTCACAAGAGGTTTTCCAGATTTGTCTAAAACATTTAAAATAAAATATCGATCTTATTATTATTATTATTATTATTATTATTATTATTATTATTATTATTATTATTATTATTATATTATTATTATTATTATTATATTATTATTATTATTATTATTATTCTATTTATTATTATTATATTATTATTATATTATTATTATTATTATTATTTATTATTATTATTATTATTATTTTATTATATTATTATTATTATTATTATTTCACGACGGATTTGTTCTGCAGAATAAAAGGGATGTTTCTTGATTTGATTTTAGCAGATCGGTCAATTATTTCTCCTCTCCATGTCAGGGTTCTCATGTACACGTGACAACTTTCATTCTTCTTAGCTGATCTCACGTCTTTACCTTCGAAGCGTTGAAAGTCCTGTTTCCCCCTCACTCGCCGTTCGAACGGGAAGGGCAGAAAATATCTTTAACCCCCCCCAACCACCACCCCCTTTCCTTCGTTTTTCGCTAAGTCGGCGGTCGTTTGCGATCGTGAATGCCGATTTTGTCTTCGTGCCAACGTTGGATTTTCCACACGGGTTTCTTTCCGCTCTTCTGACGAGCGAACGCACCCACCCCGAGGCCATGGGACAAAAGCCATTTCGCCTTCCACTCTTTCACAACGGCTAAGCGGCTGACCAACAACAACTTCAGTGTTGCGCAACTATTAGCAGCTGGGCCACTGCAACCCCCGCAAGAGGAGCGGATAAACCGCAACCCCGAAAAGGAAGCCGCCAAAAGACAATAATTGATCGTGTGTTTGTTTGTTCGATCATAATCACACGTGGGTGTGCAGAAAGATCCCAAAATATCGATACATATATATAACGAAAACGAAGTATAAATATATATGTTATGCACTTTAAAATAAGAGCTTACCAAAACTATTTCAATTCCAGGGAGTCGATTAGTTCTGTTATCGCCCCATCCGGATCGAACCCAAGCTGGTTCCAAAGTGCTGGCATCTCCACAAATTTACACTTATGAAATATGTAAATATTACAGTGATTGCCGCTGTCTTGAGTGCGAAGCGTTTGAAATAACGAACAGTTTGGCTGCGAAGTCCGCGAAATTGTTTATTTTGTACCAGTTCTAAGAGATTAATTCCAGGCTACAAAGCAGAGAAATTCTCATGTTTTCAGATGATAGAAATAACAACAGCGGGGAGAGCATTTAGGCCTCTGGTGATGAGTGAAGAGTTAGTCTTCAGTGTAGCTCACGGAGAATACTCATCTGGAGAGAATGTGTAACAAGCAACCAGCTCGGAGTCATCGCGAACATGGATCACTACGACGATTGGTGCGAATATATGTATGGGCAGGGATTGTATTGGGTGACAGGGAGCTACCCCGAATACAATGAGGTATGTGGAAATGATTCAAAATTTCTACGACAGACCATACGCGGTTGTAATTGAAGTTCACTTCACTTTAATGGATGATAACGCTCGCCTACGTAGAGCATGTGCAATCAACCAATATATTCAAGACCAAAGTTTTGATTGTCTGATAATGTCAGCGCCTTCTTCCAAGCTTAGAACTACTGCGAATGTATAGGATGCTCAAGGAAGATGTATTGCCTTTTCCTAATACCCTCCAAGATCACTTGAAGAAGTGAAAACGTTTCTAATACGGCAGTAGACTTATCTGCCCACTGCTTCCACCGATGCGGCTATAAAAAGTATCCGAAACCGCTGTGAGTTATTCACTGCTGTCTGAGGAGACGAAATCTACTACTGACTGTCTCTAATCTATTTTGTCTATACATTCCTTATTAAAGAATTTGTTTTTTTTATTTTGAATTGTTTGGCCAGTATAACACCTTACTGATAGTTCGAATAGGCCGTGGAAGTGCTTGGGAGATTACCCGAATGATATGTTTCAATATATTTCTCTTCGTCAAGCAATGTTGTCCAGAAATCAGGTAGAGTAGAGTATCAGCCCAGACCGCACGCTCAGATCCATCTCACGGGTCCTTCGTGTGGCTCGAGATTACGTTGCTGTGGTAGCCAGCAAGGATGCTGGGGGGGGTGTTTACTTCCTGTTCTTCAACCATTGACAAACTACAGAAGTACATAGGTAGATGTTGGTGTTGGCATCTTGGAAGTATCCAATGTGCTCGAGATAAACATAAAAGATAGAATAGTGCACTTAATTTTTAATGATGCGCAGTTATTCATGAGATTCGATGTATATTTCTATCGGGATTATCCATCTCATTAAATTATTCACAAAAGTCATTTTCCTCACCGTCAGCGACCTACGCACTAAGTGCCATAACGTTGTGAGTTTGTTGCTAAGCCAGCCACTCTTTTGGCCCTCATGACAAAATTTTAATTAGTATACAGTCTAGTCCCGATTGGTTTTTATTTTTAATACCACTGCGCACGTTTCTGTCTTCAACAAAGGAAACTGATTGTCAGATGAGGAAATGGCTGTGAAATGCTGGACACGTAGTTCCTGACATCTCATTGAAACGGCCGTCGTCGATATATTGCGTCAATTGCTGCACCGTTGAACATCCGCTCATCTGAAAGATTCTGACTCATTCCCGTTTTCCCCCCCCTTTCCTGTAAAACGTTCTTCTGTCAATTTTTCTCATAAAAAGACGTTTGCTGCTAGTTCATCCAAGTTGTGTAGACTCTCGACAGAGTGGATCCCGATTTACGAACGTCCTCTCGTGTTCTTTATCGAGACCTCCCCAAGAATAACACATCCTCCTCTCGGTAACAGGTAAGGAGCAGAATATCTGATGCCGGCGTTTACACCTACCTGATAGCCAAAATGGTTAATACCTGGCGTCAAAATATTCACGAAACTAATTTACGAAAGATGACAGATTTATAATTTTCTGGTGAAGCAGTGAATCATATAAACTTGTATTTATTTCGTGTAAAGATGAAATTAATTTTTTTTAAAGATCCCTTAATAAACACTACTTAAAATGCGTTTATAACGTGTCAGTGTGTATAATGAAAGTTTTACCTTCATATAGAATTTACCTTATTATCGTTTAAAGATCATCATTAATTATTTTTAGATGGCTATTAAATACATACCGGAAAAAGGTCTTTAAGCATCATGTAGAATCTGCACGTGTACGGAAACTAATTATACATCAATTGCTATGCAAAAGACTTATTTTCGCTGGATCAATTATTAAAAATTTATGTCTAACGTAGTACAAAGGAAATTAAAAAAAAAATTAATAACAGCACCGCTTGTATGGAATGACATAATAGTTAGAGGAAGAAACCGTGCTGACGTTAAATTTGATAACCGAAGACATAAACACACAGGTACATACATACACCTGTAACAAAACAAAAACAAGGAAAAATAAAAACATTACTAAAATAGAAGTTAATTAAAACAAATCGTTTTGAAGACTGTTTTTATTTTTTTAATCACTTTGACTGATGTCCACTACGAGATGAGATTGTTATCGCCTTTGAAGAAAAATGAGTTTCAAATAACAAATCAGAAGAAAAAAAAAATATATATATATGGAAGAGTGACCACAAATAAGCAACAACAAAGGAAAGAGGTGCGAAACAGAAGCGTATCTTTAAAACATAAGACTCCTATCCTATGACTCGACGTCAGAACAAAAAAGCGAATAAATATGTAAAAAATGTCTTTCTCTCCGGGTGTTTCAAAGTGCCTAATTAACCAATAATACAAACATAAATCGGAAACACAGTCTTTCGGGGCTGGTCAAAAACAGTCGGAGAAAGTTACAATCCGAACGATTTTTAAATTCTACTTGCCAGGAAAGGAATCGATATTTTTTCGGAATGGTGGCTGGGGAGGGGGAAGAGTCCAAAAAAAAAACAAAAAAAAAAAAAAACAAAAAACAAATAAAAAAATTTTTATTTACTGCGTTTTTAAAAATTCCATCTTCTGAAATTTGGTCGAAGGATTGGGTATATTTGGTGAACGTTCGAAAAATTCTTCGGAACGCAAGATGGCGATCCCCACAGCACTGCCCTCAATGTTTACTTACGCAGTTGTCTCCCCATTTTTTTTTTTTTGTGTGTGCGACTCGCGAACGAAGGCTTTAAACCGTGTAAACAGATTAACTCTAACCAAGTAATTCGCATTAAAAAGACAAAAGAAGAGAGAACAACGCAGTTAGGACTCAAAGAAAATTGGCGAAATTGGTGAATTAGCTTTTGACAACTCTTCACAAAGATAATTAAATACACATATAGCTGTCAGCGAGCACTAGCTTGCGAACTAATATGGAATTATACTTTAGGGTTTGTAATAAGACCGAAGCCTTATAAAGAAGCAGAGAAAGAGAGATGAAGGTTAATCATCCTTCCCGAACATTACTAGTTAATTATGAGAATAATAACATCATTATCAGTTAATTTCAGTCAAAGTCGACATCATTTGGAATTTTCCTTTGCTTTTGTTTTTTCATAATTAAGTTTAGATGTTCGTTTGCTCATTTCAGCTGTTATGGAGATTCTGTTTTTAACACAACCCCCGATCTTACGAGATGGAATTAAACAAAAAAAAGTTTATTAAAATATGAAAGCGGACGCTGACCACCAGATTTAGCCGCTTTAAAGAGTTTCTGCGGTAAATTCAGATCGAGGAGCATTAAGGATGGCCCTTTAAGCCGGAGGGGAACTGCACGTGTATATCTGAAACGTGTACGGCGGCTCTCCTGACGACCGCAACCCTCCCTCCGTTAGAGCTACGAAAGGGGCTCTACACAAAACACGGAATGACTAATTTAGGACCGGCGTTATAAAGACAGCGGGTAGATAGGATGGGCTTGCGAGGCGGAGCGAATAGCGGAAACAGCTCACAATCATTTAAAAACCGCTACCCGGGTAATGCTGGCGTGCACCAAGGTTCAGTGCTGAGATATGTCGACTGTTTAGCCATAGTCCGGTTAATTGGAATCTCTCACACACGAGCGCACCGTGTCAGTTTTAGAGTTAGACACTCACGAGTGTTTCTTTTTTCTCTTTCTTTGATAGGCTAGCTTGGCACCGTAAGCCAGGCAGACGCTAAATGCATACAAAAAGAGATAATTTTCTGCAATATATAATAGAAAATCTTACAAATACTTGCAGATATGCCCATCCCATTGATATCTGATAGGGACAGCTATCGAAGAACTTATTTGTTTTAAGGATTCAGACGACGACTAGCCGAGTGTGTAGCTCTATTCCGACTTCGGTTGGCAACCATTCCACACCACAGCTTCATTTTCGCTTATTTGGCCTAAGTTTCCTTACACGGAAATAATAATAAAACGTTTTGGTAAACGGAGAAAGGATAAATGTTACAGTCATTTATACATTTAATTATTAGCCGTGTTTCCTGCCAATTCTCTCTCTCTCTCTCTCTCTCTCTCTCTCTCTCTCTCTCTGTCTCTCTCTCTCCCCTCTCTCTCTCTCTCTCTCTGTGTGTCTCTCTCTCTCTCTCTCTCTCTCTCTCTCCTTCTCTCTCTCTCTCTCTCTCTCTCTCTTCTCTCTCTCTCTCTCTCTCTCTCTCTCTCTCTCTCTCTCTCTCCTCTCTCTCTCTCTCTCTCTCAACTGTAGCCGACGATCAGCGACACTGAAATCATTTAGCCGTTATAGCACATAGTGATAAACTACGATGGAGGGCGAGTGCAAACGGGAAGGAAAAGAAATACGCTGATGAAAATCAAAGTTTCCAGCTGAAGGGTTACATGTCCAGCAGATTTCCAAAATAACCGCAGACTTTAACGTTAGCCTCCCCTGATACATAGCTGGCGCTAAAGAAAAAAAAAACCCTACTATGAAGAGGCGAGTTTGTCGCCAAAATGTGCCTCGCTGATGGGATTCTAATCCCGTCACCGGAGGAGGGTGGGGCGGTGGGGCAAGAATCCGCAGAAACGAATTTCCGACCTGCAACTCTCACGCCACGTAACGGAAGGCAGAATCTCCGATTTGAACAGCGACACTGAATCCAAATCACTCTCACATTTTCAGCAGTACGAGAATTTAGGCATCGCTTTGGATGAGTCGTGCCGTCGACCTAGGGACAGATTTCCATCAGCGGTGTTTGTCCACACCAATTCAGACAACATTGTTTTGAAGGCAGAACTCCTCGAAGTCTTTTCATTAAAGGGCAAAACTCGTGTACCGGATCTAAAGGAGATGTTGATTTCGGTAGTTGTGAAAAAAAAAATTTGCCCTTACAGATATTTAAACAGACTTTGGGGGGAGACCCTGTCCACGCTGGCGTCTGTGAATGGATTGGTAGGGTCTTGTATTTCTGACGAGAGCTTTTCAGAATGTTGGACATTTCAATGAATTATTCATCTCGAGCAATTGGTGTCTAAAATTTTCAAATTAGATCACCCCCTGAAACCTGTCATTGGAATTGTGAATTCTATTTGAAGAAATGCATTCAATCACAGACAAAGAATTGAATGAAAACCTCGTCTCCGCCGTCTGACACTTTACTGTGCAGTTCGAAGGCTCTCGATAGATAAAGTTATTGCCCATTTTTATGATCCGCTGGAACCAGTAAAATTGGTTACGTAGGATAAGTACAGAATGCACATCGAATTTACAGGCCCCGAGTGGGTTATAAATTCACCATTTCTTGCAGACATGCTGCTGCATTTGGATAAATTAAATGCGGAAATGCATGAAAATCAAAGTTGCTTCGTTGCAAGATATGTTTGCCTTCATCAACAAACTGCATTTGTTTCAGAGGCAGATGCTCAAGGGAAACAGACTCATTTCCCCTCAATGCTACATCTTCAAGCCAAATCTAAAGAAGATGCAGCCGAAGCCTAAAATAGAAAACAAATGGATATGCAAACTTAACTAAAGCAACGCAAGGTCAGATTTAAAGAAAAATTCCAAGATCTCCAGCGAAAAAACACACCAGATCAGATTTCTGATTGACCCTTTTAGTGCTGAAGTCCATCCCCTTTAGTTCTCGACGAAACAGCGTCTCAGATGGAAATAACATTTTCAGATTGAAATCTATACAGAAGGAACGGAATCCAATACATTGCAAACACCTCGACATCAGAGGTGTAGCCTTAACATCAGTGTCGATATTTGCCTCGATCTAGCTTTTTGTGTCTGTATTTTTTATTTATTTTTTTTTTACACTAAAACAAGAGAAATCCATGTTTCGGGCTACTTTCACACACCACGGCTTAAGAAAACTGCTGGTCGTGAGCCCAAACGAACAAAAAGCAAACTTCAGGGAAATTGTTGAATGGTTAGGGCGATTGCCAGAAATCACACTAAGTACAAAGGCGTGCATTGCAAACATACACAAACAAGGTAACGTTTTATTGCTATGATTAAAGGTATAATAATAACATTTATAATAATGATAATAAACCTGTACATTTAATTTAAGAAAACCTTACACATAAATGGATATAATATGATTTTTTAAATATAAAACAAATAAAATATTTAAATATAACCCTTGCTCTCTGGCAATCTACGCTGGTAAGTTCTGGCCTGCTCTCCGACTAAAGGTAGGCCACCTCCGTTTTACAGCTGAACAAAAAGTTCCAGTAGGGACTTCTGCCTTGGGTACTGCTCGAAACTACGTCCGGCACCTCTTCTCTGCATGTTACCGAATCCCTTTCTTTTACCGGTGTAATTGCAGCACAGACTAATTCATCTGCTCTAAGACTAAAAATCTATAGTTAGAACCACACTGATATTGGGTGTGTTGTATGTATGATGTAATAACACAGCAAATTTTTTTTAAAAAAATGTGTTTGTGTGTTTTATAAGTTGAAGCCCCCCCAAAGCCTTTAGCATATTAAGCCGGTTCTTTGTCTAAAGTGATACGGACAGAAATTTTCACCATTCAGAACCGGTCTACTGTGACGAGTTCAGGGGGAAGGAGGAGTCCCGAACGTACAAAGCCGATATTTTAGAGGACAAGATGGCGAAAACCTCTGGATCGCTAGATGAAAGAAAATATCGTAAACTTGAAGATTGTCTAAACTTTGATCTTGAAATTTTTTTTTCCCGCAGGTGTCATTCACAACAAATACTTGTTCTGATGTTAATATAACCTTAATTTAGTTTATATAAATCAACAGACTTTTATTTTTAAAACAGTGATTAGAAGTATAAACTTTTTTGGGGGGTGGTGGTGTGGTGCAATTGTTAGGGCCTGTTTGTTAAGTTTGCAAGTGTATGTGGTGGGAGCTGAGTCGGTTCGACGACCGGCCGCCTCAGCTGTTTATAAGTGAGGTCTTATTCCGACCTGTATTATTTTTTCTTAGTTTAGTGTACCTCATCCTAGCGAGAGCAGCGGGCTACCCAACTCCTTCGTAATCTAATACGCTCAGGAGAGGTAGGTTTATCCAGGCTGAACCCCCCAGAACAGAGTTTTCTCTCTCTGTGTCCTTAAGATTCTAAAAGGCAAGGGAGAAGCCGTTTAAGATATTGTCATAATTTTATATGACCTTAAAAAGCTATGTATACACCGGAAAAACATATCGGAAAAATTGTCAAAATAGAAAAAAGACTATTTACTGATATTTACCCGATGAATTCTCTTATAAAAATTATGTTATGGAACAAGAATCATTTCGTCGACTATGCTGCACCTTGAGCAGCATGAAGATCGTAACCTTCTGACAAAAACGTTACAACTCTCGACCGGTTTGGGAAGATTCAGTGTAAATGGACACTGCGAACGAACGTAGACTTAATCAACTTTCCATTGAAATACCAGTTTTATTTATTTTCTTTTGGTACAATAAAATATCCTTAAGTCCAAATAAACTGATAAATCTATTGGCCTATTTAATTTTCCAATTAAAGATGCAAAGAAAAATAAACCCCTGCTTTAACAATGGGCTGGCACAGATCACAGATAATTTTGACAAATGATTTCGCAGTGGCTCAACTGTTTGTGCTATAGTTTTAAACATAGAGAATTACCAGTGCCGGAAGTGTAAGCTGTGTGTGTGTGTGTGTGTGTCTGTGTGTGTGTGGTGTGTGTGTGTGTGTGCATCATTTGCTTTATCTCTACAATCGCTTCCAAAATGGCTAAGAATTCTATATTATTTATTTAAAAAAGTATTTGAATATATGGTTTTGGAATTAAGTCGCTTCGCAGTTTTTGTGTGTAAGAGGATAGTTTAATGGGAAGAAAAACCGATATTTCTCAGACAGAAGAAAAGTCGCTTTTTTTTCCAAATTACCCCGAAAGTAATCGAGGGTTGTTTTGCTATCCGGATATTGATAACTCAAGAAATAAATAAGAAAGCATTTATCTTATTCTGCATAATGTACAGAAATTAATAAAATGAATTAAAAGAAAGATTTTAAAAATATTTAAATAATCATTTTAAAGAAAGCGACAGCAGCACAAAGCATGATAAGTTACATCTGCCTGGCATTTAAAACTTTAAAATAAGAACTGACAGAGTCTTAATACAGCCAACAGATTAATCATTTGTTGCGAAAGAAAGAAACAACGGTGTTGCTTTTTAACGTCTTGTTTTGTAATTTTTCCAACCTGACGTTGGAATTGTTTAAAAATAATTTCTAGTTTTTTTTAATAACATTAAAATAATTAAATCACTCTGCCAATTACCACATTGAATAAAAAGATAACGGGATACTGCTTTACCAAAAATTGTCTTGATATGATCTGATTTATTGGTACAATTAAAAATAAAAATTCTTTTCCAAAAAATATCATAATATTATAAGACATAAATCAAAATATTTAGGAAAAATTCAGGTTAAAGAGTCTGAAGACATTTATACATTTCCAAAATAAAATGAAAACCTCAAATTTGATTCCATTTCACTCATGAATCATTTTGTCTTTGACAATGTAGTAGAAATAATGGATCGTAACATGTTTTAGACGACTGCGTTTAGCTGGGGAAAAGTCTGTTAATATTTTTTTATAACAGCTTGCTTAGACTATTCATTTTGAGGGTTGTTTGTCTTTTCTATACCATTCGAATGCCATAACCCTCCTGCCAAGGAAAACACGAAGAATTTATTGTGAGTCATAGTCATGGAAGGTTCTGTGTTGTTTGGATTTTGACGTCAGTATACTGCTGCCATTTTAAAAGAGATATCTATTGAAGTACTGATATGAAAAAATTACTTAAAATTACTCTTTGTATGCATATATATATATATATCATTTAAACCAAATCATAAGTAGTAGAGATATGTGCTAAAATGTGTAAACTTTGTGCTTTTTAAAATTTCATTGATTATTATCGATGGAATTAAGCATTTGGACGTTCTATTTTCCAAAGCAGGTACCTCTCAATGCACTTTTAATGACAAATGTAGCCAATATGGACAGTCCAAGAGTATACATCAGAGATAAATATAACCAAGGTGGCTATTACTCGGTGCTCAACTTCGGAAACGATGCCATATTTACTAACTGCAGTCCAAGAGTATACATCAGAGATAAATATAACCAAGGTGGCTATTACTCGGTGCTCAACTCCGGAAACGATGCCATATTTACTAACTCAGCAACGATATGTAAAGTTCATATTTTCAAGATGTCACTGACATATTACAAGCGAAGTTTGGTTCTGATTTGAAATATATAAAGACCTGACTAACACGAGAAACCAACCCTTAAATTTGCCCATAGGGTCTGTCACCGGTTTATTCAATGCCCCCTTGTTCCGTTTGAAAGAGCACATCAGCTTTCTGTGATTGTAACAAGAAATAAATGGGGTAATTAGTTAATCGGTTTCAAACAAGGCAAAACCCATTTACATTTTAAATTTTTTACCCTGTCACCGTATGCATTTTAAAGAAAATAAGTGAAATTACCAAACCTTTTATTTTTTTGCACTTTTGTGAAAGAGGATCTTATAAAGAAAGGTCGTTTTAAAACTTTGACAGATAACGACTTTCTGAATCTCTTTGGATGTTTCGCTAGAATCGTCCACCTCATCGTAGATGGATAACATTAGTGAGCGTGAAAACTTTTGAGACATTTTGAAACGTTTGCATTTTAAAGAAACTTTTCAGAATTAGATTCCACCCATTGTCTCCATCCACATGAGACATTCTAAAATCGAAATTATGACGGCTTAAAATAACTTCTCTGAAAGCATAAAAATCAGAACCTGGCACACTTGTTTATTTTACAAACCTCAGAATCGTTCATAAAAGTTTTAAAATTATTCTAAAGTGGAATAATTCCTTAGTATTTTTATTTTGATATTTAAAAACGAATTCTTTTGTTTTATAAAAAATGCTTTTATTTTTTAAAAGTTTCTTTTCCCATAAATCTAAAAAAAATACATTTTTATAATTGTAATATTAAATCCTTTTCTGTCATTTTTTCACTTTCCTCAATAATTTTTTTTTCTTTTGGTTATAACAAAAAAACTACTTGCGGCCATGTTACAAAAGAGATAATTCGTGTTGACTGGAATCGCCGACGTCATCGAGGATGGGAAGTAGTCTGGCTATTAAGAAATTAACGTTCAAGACAGAATTCGACGCCAGCTGTGCTTAATCTGAAGAGCGACGTGATCGGCACAAAGTTCCAAAAACGCTGATAGCAGGACAAACGCCAACGCGCTTACAATAGTCATCCTTCGCATCGCCGTCACACATCCGGGAAATCTTTCAATCACGTGGGTCACGATAAGGGCTGCCGTAGAGAAAGGGATGGCAAACCAGCGATCTTCGATTGCTACAAATAAGGTTTTAAAAGTAAGATAAATAAACATCGAAATTTATTTACAAAAGAAAAAAAAATTCTCAAAAGAGTGTAATTTGTATTTTTAATCGCATGGTTGTTATCCCTATTAATTATGGTCACTATTTTGCTGGGCAACAAAGTAGATGGATTTTATCTGACTCGTTCTTGTGACGAAGAGAGAGGAAATTATTACTCAAAATAAGAAAAAAATAATTGATATCTACAAATGGAAAATCGAAAATCGGAATAATAGCCCCTCCCTCGCCAATTCTAATTCTTTTTAAGAGTGGGATATTTGCAAGACATGTCTAATTAATGGATATTTTCAACTTTAGTAAATTTTTTCTTTCAGTACTTCGCCTTTTAATAACGTGAACCATGCAAATCGCTACATTTCGATTTTAGCATTCTAATTTGAATAGAGATCCGTTTTTTAGTCGTTTTGCTTTCGGCAGATTTCATTTAGTCTGTTATCTCAGCTCATATGGCCAGAAAGCTGGTTAATTAGAACTACAGCTGTTTTTTTTGTTTTTCAACTCTACTTTTCTAAACTTTTCATAGCAGAAAGTTAACGTAGCACTCTCGCTCGTTTTGGCGGCGGCCGCGATTCGATCAGAAATGTTTTCGCGTAAGCCATACGCTTTTTAAATCTTCTTAATAGTTTCTTAAAAAAATTTAAAAAAAAAACTTTCAATGCTTAAACTGATTTTTTTTTTTGATTCCGTCAGTTGAAATAACTGAAATGTACGGTTGACGGGTCGTTGATACGTGTTGTCCCGGTTTATCGTGGCGACTACGGACTGCTCTCTCTCTCTCTCTCTCTCTCTCTCTCTCTCTCTCTCTCTCTCGGAATCACGTTCTAGAATGCGGTTTATTGGTAAACATTTTTAAAGACTACCAAGCTGTTTACGCGATCGATTTTTGCATCTGCGTGGTTAGATTAGAGCCTCTAGTTATAGAAAGCTTTTAAACAGTGTTTTTACATCCAAATCAGAACTTCAACATTATTTTAGTGATTGATTCGGCTATGATGGGTTCCTGTCGTACAATAACGGAACCAAATTAATGAAGCAGATACTCTCAAGCGGTTCTATAATTGATAGGAACAAAAGTTTTGTCATAAGAAATGTTACGTGCGCGCGCGCGCACACACACACACACAATCGAACAAGCTTATAAAAAAGAGCTTTTCAATCTTTCTTTTCCATATTTTCTATTTTATTTTTAAATTTCCAAGATTTCTGCGGTAGTAAACGCATACTGGAAATTAACATAGTGCTCTTTGAAACAAGCGTTCTCAGGTCTCTTTCTGACTGACGGCGACTGAGAAAGTTCGACAAAAAGGGGGCTTCATCCAATAGTTTCGTTACCACTGATGAAGCCTTTTAATCTCTGGATTAGAATTTATCGGATACTAGTGAAAGAAGATTAGCTTCAAACTGCAAAGATTATTAAAAAGGTGGAAGTTATCAGCCTTGGTATAATTTTATATAATAGAAAAGTGATAATAGACACAAAAACAGACAAAATTGAAATAATACTTAATGATACAACTGGATATTGTTCGCACAAGCAGATGCATTTTACAGAGAAAACAAAATTGTATACTTTTATCTACTTTTGGTTATTATAACAAAGAAACAAATTGTATACGTGGAAATTTAAATGAAAATAATATTAAATATCTGTTATAACTTGTGGTAATACAAACACTGGGATAAACTTCCAGAATATTCATTACTCAAGTATTGGCTGCAAGACGTTGTGTTGGATGACTATAATAAAGCAAATAAATCTTGAAAGAAAGTTCAGCGTGTACTATGCCTATTGGAAGAATAACTAAGGAAGAAATGGCTAATTTATATGGCGTGGGTGTTCACTATACGTGGCAACGAAGGGTACTCCATGAAATACAAAGACAAGAAAACGATAAAAGCTAAAAGACATCGACGAAGGAAGACTACCAATATTTATATTAAAGTATCAGGCGAGACGATCTACTGTGAGTGAATCTAAATGGCATCAGGGTGTACTTGCTGTCTGCAGGTGCCTTACGGCCGCTGAAATAAACATTCTGCGCAACTGCAAGAAAATAGGCGTAAACGGGTTTCACTTGTCTTTCCACCATGCCAGATTGCAGCCCGCTCATACCTTGGCACTCCAGTTTTCGTAATTAACAGTGAGCAGAAGACTTTAGAATTAAAGGTCTTTGTTAGACTTTTTCTACACACGGATGCAACCCCAAGATGTAAAACCTCAACTCGTCAGTGAAGAGCACACACAATCAATAGTCGAGGGTATTTCCAGAAATGTTCCATGGCCAGACATTCGAAGCGTTTTATTCATAAGGTTACTTATGTTCTATATGCTCTTTGTGGCTAAGTCGAAGGAGATGAAACTGGACCGTACTTAGCCTTTTTACAGCAGCGACAGCCCGACGTGAGAGAGACCTCCCGGTGTCGGGTGGACCGGGCCGCTTGTCGGCTCGACGAACATCTCTCAGTAACGAGGAAGACTCGACAGAGAACAGGCCACTTGCCTTTACGGGATGCAATGCCATTGACAGAGCCTTGTTCGGAAGTCCAACTCGCTCATCATCAACAACAACAACAACAGCAGCGACAGTTACTTTGGTTTACTTTGCGGCAATAATAGCCACATATCCATGGAAATGTCAAGATGTTTGGAAATCTGTCGTTGACCAGCACTACTCTGAATGGCCTGTAATATGACCTTGGGTAAACAGACAAAGGTCGCAGAATCCGCCATTTTTCGGCCTTGTAACAGTGCACAACACTTTACATCTGCCTATCTAGTTGTCCAATATATACATAATCACGGTTTAAATATGTAAATTTTCAGTTAGATATTAATATTTAGGAAAATTATAATATTAGTATGGCAGAAAACTTTAACACCTGATCAGAGCCATATAAAAAGTTACTTTGCATAAATCCAAATTTATGGAGAGATAACTCATCTTTCTTGGCGCAGAGAGTAACGAGTTTTCTTATCAATCTTTGTATCGTGGTTCGATCCCCCGTGGAGTCAGAGGTACGTGCTTTTGATGAGGGCCAAAACGTCCGCAACAGCTTACAGCCCTCTGGATGCTAACATTCATCTTGACTCTCGATCTGGAGAGGGATGGGCTCCCTCAGGTTATAACGTGCCCTAAGCACACCTCTCGATGTTCCCCAACGACCTATGGATTATGGGACAAGTGAAGTGAAGAAATGAACCCAAATCCTACTTCAAAAGATTACTATCTCATATTGATATCCGATAGCTCACTGCAGGCTAACAGATAAGAAATTCACCAGACATTCTGCAGTCAAACACCAACGTATTTAGCGTTTGCAATTTGCATACAAAAAATAGATTTTGCGCCGCCCCCTTTAAAAAACTTATAATGTCTTTATCCACAGAACTTACTACGCCACATTTCTATACTTATGAGTGATCTTTTTGTGTGTGTGTGTGTGTGTGTGTGTGTGTGTGTGTGTGTGTGTGTTGTGTGTGTGTGTGTGTGTGTGATCTTAGCCACTTCATCTCTAATTTCCAATTTGTGAATGAGTTTCATCACTTCTCATCGAGTGAGTTGGATTACACAGTACCGTTTATCTTCTTTGTGATGTTTAAAATGACCTTTTATAGTTTATAATTTTCTTGCAAAAAAAGTAATTTTGAAGAATGAACTATAAAACCAACAGTTGTAAATGTAAATTAACACTTTAAATTATCATTTTAAAATGATAATATCCATAACCAGTTAATATGGCGCTTAGTTTGTCTTTGAATGCACCTACGCAATAAATATAACTTAACTTACCATAACCTGATGAGATATCTAAAGAAATTATTGTAACTGCTTATCAATTTTTATAGCCACAATTTCAGTGTATTTGTTCCTCTATTTCAAGTAATAAATTAAAGTACAGCATTTTATATTTTGAACTGTCAACATATCTTTTTTGCAATTATTTTATTAGTTATATTTGCAAATTAAATTTTATTTTTAAATTTAAATCCTTATTGTAGTCACGATCATAACTTATCTTATCGTGCATATAAAATTTACAATTATCTAGTGATTCAGAAAAAATCGTTTTTTAATTTTTACTATATTTATAATCGCTTTTATTATACACCAACAATTTTATTTAAAAATTAGATCTGTTTTTATATAAACTGTAAATATTCTTTAAAAGAAGGAAATGTTATTTTAAATTTTGTATCTGAACTTGTTATTGAATGAAGTATTGTACTCTCATTTTCATCTTAATTTATACTTACCAACAGATTATTATTCGATAAAACATCGATTTGATCTATTTTATTTAAAATGGTATCTGATGTTTTTTCGTCAAAGTAAACGTTTTGATTTCTTATTACACTTTAATTATATTTAATTTGAATATTTATTTTAAGGCATATTTGCTCTTATTTTCTTCTGTTTACAGTACTTGCTTTCTGATATCATTTATTTTAGATTTACTGTCTCATTTTTATTTGTTTCTCTTATTTCCCTCATTTAATGATATATTTGTTTTTCATCTTATATTTTCAAGATGATTTATGTTCTTATTCTTGTTAATTAATGAGCTACTTTTATCTTGCTGTTGCAGTATTTTTTAATGGAATCTGTATCTTTGTTTAATCTCTAATTTCACTACCCGTTCTACTTATACTAACCTTTTTTTGTGCACCATTACTTTCTTTGCTAGGTTTTTTTGTTATTTTTTTTTCTTTTCTTATCGTTTCTAAGTTTATTTTTCTACTCTTGTCCTTCCAACCCTTTTATTTCTTATGTTATTATTTTATAATGTTTGATTGTTTTTTCTTTTCTTTTTATCAAATAATAATAAATTCTTTACTGTGAATTACATTTACTATTTATACTACCTTTGTTTATACTTTAATCTGTAAATTATATAATCTTTGTATTTCTTTTTTTCTTCGTTGCGTAATTTTTTCTTATATCTCTTTTAAGTCTATACTTTTGTTCTTTGTATTACGTTTGCTTCCTACTTCTATTATACATCTTGTGTTTTCTTCTTCGTTAATAGATTTTTCTTCGCTCGCTTAAAAATTACAAAAACATTAAGAGTATCAACAGCAGTTAGTTTTATTTAATTTGTAATTGTTTTTATATGCATTTATTTCTTTTTATCATAAGTTGTTTGTAATTCTTTAATTTTGTAGAGGGTTAAAATAAAAGGCAATACGTTATAGATATAAATAACAATCTGACCGTAGATCTACACAACACAAACTGAAAACAAGACAGACGACAGCAAATAAATAATTTCATTACATTTATGTTTATGTTATACACTTTAAATAATATTCTATCATTTTTTAATAAAATAATCTTACTTTCCTTTCACTAATATTATTAGAAACATTAGGACCATAACTTCTATCTACATTATCTAGAAGTTGATCCATTTGTAAATTTTTAGTTTCTTTTTTACTTTCAACAAAGTCATTCATAATTTTTAACCACAACTGACCAAAAATAATAATGTTATTCTTTATGATTTCATTTGTGTGATAAAAATATTTTTTATCAACTTACTTGCCTACCAAGCAAAAATTGTTTTTTTTTTCTTTAAAAATATCGTTGCAGGAGATAAACCAAAAGAATCAAATAATAAAAATTTGTATTAAGTTCACACCAAAATATTTAATGTGTACCACGATTTCAACTCAATCTAAATTGTAGACACCACAGTTTTGATTATAAAGTTATTAGGAAAAACGCATTTTGTATAAAAAGTCATTTAAAATCTTCAAATTTCTATATTTCATCCATATCAAAGTCCGCTAAAGATCTGTCTATTTAATAATTAAAAATAAGATCAATTAATGAAATATTTAAATGGTAAATTAGTTCCAATTATTAGTCTTTTACTAAAAATTCTACACTTTTCTTTCTGTATTTACAAGTACCATTACGTTTGGTTTTAGTTATACTTTTAACTATATTATCAACTACATCACATGTAAAACCGTTACCAATTTTTAAATAGAACCCAATTGCAGCCCTTTTCTCCACTAGCGGAAGCTCATCGCTTAAGCAAACTTCAAGTTACAGCAGCTGAAGATTGCAAAACAATATTTTTCAATATTCAATAAATTTCTTAAAATAGTTCCAATAAATCCACCAAAATTTTTCTATAACAACATTTTTGCATATATTTGTAAAAAAATTCATTAAATCCATCCAAGTATTTTGGTTGAAATCTTATCATGGCATTATCTTAAAATTTTGGTAGTTGTTCAGTTTAATTAAAATCAGAACCAGAAAATAGTTTAGGAAGTAAACACCTTCAAAGAGATTCAATAAGGACGATTAAAGGCTTTTTTTGCTTCCTGATGTATGTCATTCGTGACATGCTAAGTTTAACTTAAAGCCATGTTGTCTTTTTAAATTTATTCTTTGTTTCCAGAGAATAATAAAAAAATTATTATATAGTTGATTCTATTCAACCTCAAAATAACTCATCAGGTGAACTTATCAGTTTTTGCTTTTGGAAAGAAACCCCATGAGAAATGTATTGCTCCATTCATTTAACAAAAAGTATTATAATGTAATTTTAAAAACAACTTTCAATTAATTTACATTTGATTGCAGAGTCATATCATAATTGACAGAAAAAACAACAAAAAGCACAAGTCTCTGCAGAACATCGATTCCATTTTGTAGTCTTTCTGACTATCTACTTACATAAAAATTATCAGAAAGTAACGTTTTTAAAAGCCACTACGTGTAATTTGATTAGCAGAACCATATAATATATTCCATAAAATCCACCATTTCTTGATGATTTCTACTGAATTCATTTCTTATCAAATTTAGCTTTAGACCTAGTGCGGGTTTAATATTAATATTTAGAAAACCATTTGCAATAAATGAAAATAGTATTATTAAATAAAGAAAGATTTTCTTCTTGGTTATTTTCTAGAGCTGTTTGAAAATCCAACACAATATATGCAGGCTTTTCATTTTCTGCTAAAATAGTCAACCTCCAATCAAAATTAGTAAATACCGCAACTGCGATCGAATCATAGTGTCCGTCATCAAAACCAATATTATAGGTTACTTTATTTCCATGCATGTTAACAAACTTTAGCTACTGCTTATCAGACAACCCTACATGCAGAATATATGGGCCATCTTCAAGAACTGTTTTCACCGCAATTCCGTTTGCTTTAAATATTGCATCGCCACCGTTTTCCTCATCAAAACAATCTGATTCATTATTCCAGACACTATTTTATTGTCATCACAAAGCACAAAGATGTGAATTAATAGAGATTTGATTTTTTATTATATAATCTCAACTTACTTTAAATTCCACATTAACTAGCTGTTTTACTCGTGTCTTCATACCAACAGTGATTCTCTCCATTGGATTCACTAAAGCCAGCTGAATAAGTTATCAATCTTTTGAAGGTGTTCGTTGACTCCAATAAAGTATATTCTCAATTTATTTAGCACCTAAAATATACTGCACTTTCAAAACAAATGCAAAATAAATGTTATTCGTCAAAATGAAATTATCAGCATCAGTATAATTCGTATTAATAGGTTTTAGATGTTCCCCAAATAATACCGACCTTTATGAGGAATAAATGGGCATCTTGATTTTAAATCGTCTTGCCAATTTTTACCAGAATTATTTAAATTGTATATAATTTAAGATATAAGGATGGTGATTGCCAAGGCAGTTTTGCTGGTATTAGAAACAGGCTAAAAAGCCCATATAGAGTTAATTCTTGATTTTAATAATTACTTGTTTAAAATTTTAAAAAATAGAGATGTTAGTTAGAACTACAATAAAGGTTAAATATCTTGGAGATTTAACCAAGGGTTTTTATGAGATTAACAAAGTGTGTTGCTGGTTACGGTTAAAATTAAAAGTACATGAACAACACATAAAGGCAACCGTCTGGTACTAACTAAGGAACTACATAAACCTATTAAAAGGAATTACCCCAGAAAGCAGGTATTTGTTCCTGGTCGGCGAATCTATTAGATCGTTACAAAAGTTTTGTCGGTTTTAATATTAGGTTAATTTGGGGTTCATTTTTTGAATTTTTATGGTGTATGTAGATTACTTATATATCGTTTTGTAGCGTATACTTTGGCGTACATTATGCAAAACCTACCTTTATGAAAATCATAAAATGGATATCTGTTTCAGGGTTCTGAGTGAAGCACGGATAGAAAAGTTTCAGGCCACAAAGTGAGCGAGGCAACACGTGACATTAAGCAGGCATGGGGCGAAGACATAGCAAATGAGCGCACAGTACAACGATGGTTTGAAAAGTTTCGATCAGGAGATGTGAGCCTTGCAGATAAGGAACGTAGCGGACGTCCTTCCAGCTGTGACGACGACCGTCTGGAAGCCTCAGTTGAAACCTATCGAAAAGAAACAGTGTGAGGAATTTCTGGAGAGCTTGATATAAGCTCTGTAACTGTTTCCCGGAATCTTGACGAAATAGGAAAGGTGAAAAATCTTGATAAGTGGGTGTTCTCACGAGTTTTATGAACAACAAGAAAATCATCGATTGGAGATCTGCTCTTCGCTTGTCATAAGAAGCAAAACCTGGCGAGACTATCACAGCTAAAAGGTACTGTCGTGAATTAAACGTAGTTCTTCAGAAACTCTCCCAACCAAAACCGACATTGTGAATCAGAGACCCAATCCTGCTCCACGACAATGCTCGTCCTCATATTGCGAAAGTGACTCTTCAGAAATTGAACACGTTTGAGTACGAAGTTCTCCGTCATCCAGCCTATTCACCAGACCTTTCTTCCACAGACTACCACTTTTTCAAACACCTTGACAGCTTCCTCCGTATGAAATCCTTCTCCAACCAAGCAGATATTGAAATTGCCTTCCAACAGTTTATCGACACCAGATTTTTTTTAGAAATGGTATAAATTCGCTCGTAACTCGTTGGCAGAAGTGTATTGATTGTCATGGAACTGACCCTGATTAATAAACTTCACGTCCAGTAGCGATATGAAGTCTCGTTGCTGAGGTAAAAAAAACCGACAAAACGTATGCAACAACCTAAAAGTTGATATTCGAATTTTTCATAAATGGAATAACAGTTATAAATATATTATAAATTTAAAAAATAACATTAAAAAATAAAAGTAGAAAATTTCTAATGAAAACATTTAAATCTTTATTTTAAAAAGGTTAATAGAAAACAAAATATGTTATAGACTTATATCAGAAGTGAATTCATTAATGGAAATTTTAAAAATCTTTTAGGGAAAATAGAACTTTATCTTGCATAAACTTATGATGAAATAATTTTAGATGAAATGTAATAAAACTTTGAAAGTAATATGCAGAAAAAATTTGGCGGAAATTTACTATAGTATTTGGATAAGCATTTAGATGCATTAATGAAATAGTATAAAATCAAAAACAGTTATCTTGAACATTGATTTAAGACTAATTACACTGGTCAACAAGTATTTTTCATCAAGCATATGTCAAGGTGTACTTAGTGTAGTTTTTAATGCTGATTTTAAATATACAATTAGTTTTTTGACATCACGTACAGTTTTCAAGATGAGAAAGTTTTTTTGGTTTTAGCTCATGCATTATATAGTAATTCCAATTAATGACGTGTGTGCATGTATTTCATTTACATCATGGAAACATACCTTTAAAATAAACTACATTATTCATTTCTGCATAGTTCAGATGCAATATTTCATCATCTTAAATTAACCAATCAAATTTTGTCTGGTGAAATAGGTATTTCAACATCTCAAATTGTCCAGTCATAATTGGTCTGATGAAATATTTCATCATCTAAAATTCAATATAAGTATAACCGTTTGTATCTATTTCCTTACTTGTTTTACAGTGTTAACAATGTCAAGACAGTGTAGAAATCCTGAATTGTTTTGTTATGTCTGTGGACAATTTATTGTGAAAGCTCAAAAACGTACAATAACACCAGAGATCAAGAAGATTTATAAGCTATACTTTGACTGTCCTCTTGGAGATCAGGACAAGTTATGGGCACCACATTTTATCTGCTCAGCTTGCTCAAATGGCTTACGTGACTGGTTCACTAAGAGGAAGAAGTCCATGCCTTTTGCCATTCCAATGATATGGAGGGAGCCGAGAGACCATTTTAATGACTGTTATTTTTGCAAAGTAAATGTCACAGGATTTTCTATGAAGAATAAACATAAAATTGTGTATCCCAATTTTGATTTTGCAATGAGACCTGTGCCTCACAATGGAAGTCTGCCAATTCCAGTTCCACCAGATGATGGTATTGAAACATCAGATGATGATGCTGACTGTCACGATAGTGCTGCTGAAGATTACGTGGTTGATGACGATAGCTTTGAACCTCAGAAATTTTCCCAAGCTGAACTGAATGACCTTGTCAGAGACCTATCCCTCTCAAAAGATAAAGCAGAACTGTTGGCATCAAAACTGAAGGAGAAGTATCTGCTAGAGCACGGTGTTCGTATAACTTATTTTCGGCAGAGAAATGTAGTTCTACAAACGTGTTTTTCTGTTGAAGGCCCGCTTTGCTTTTGCAGTAACATCGATGGACTTTTAGAATGTTTATCACAAAATCATGATCCTGCAGAGTGGCGTTTGTTTATTGACTCTTCAAAACGAAGTTTAAAAGCTGTACTTCTCCATAATGGTAATTTGAAGCCCTCCATTCCTATTGCACACTCCGTTCATCTTCATGAATCATATGAGAATGTGGAACTTCTACTTCATGCCATTGCCTATGAAAGATACTCATGGAAAATATGTGGAGATTTAAAAGTCATTGGAATGCTAATGGGAATGCAGTCAGGTTTCACAAAATACTGTTGTTTCTTGTGTCTATGGGATAGTCGGGCAACTGACAATTTTCGGAATCAAACTGGTAGACAAGAACATCATACCAGCCAGGACTGTCTAGCGTCAAGAATTCACCTCTTGTAGATCCATGTAATGTCCTATTGCCTCCTTTGCACATAAAGCTTGGACTGATGAAACAGTTTGTAAAGACCCTAGGGAAGAGAAATGCCAGAGGGTTTGAGTATATTGTAGAAAAGTTTCCCAAAATCACACAGGCGAAGTTGAAAGAGGGTATCTTTGTCGGACCCCAAATTAGAGAAGTACTCAAAGATGTCAACTTCACGACAACACTGGATGAACTGGAACTGCCTGCCTGGAATGCTTTCAATTGGATCTGTGAGAATTTCTTGGGCAACAAGAAGGCAATGGACTACAAGGATGGCATCAAGAATCTTCTGAAATGTTACTCAGCAATGGGTTGTCGCATGTCACTTCTTGGACTCCCATCTGGATTTCTTCGCAGATAACCTTGGAGCAGTGTCTGATGAACATGGTGAAAGATTTCACCAGGACATTAGTGCTATGGAGAAACGGTACCAAGGCTTCTGGAATGACAGTGTGCTGGCTGACTACTGCTGGACACTTTACCGTGATCAACCAGATCAGGAACACCGCAGGAAATCCAAATCACAATGTTTTTAACTCTGTTGTTCTAACTTTGTCTGTTTTGTCTGACCAATTTTTTGTGTATTCACTCTTTGTAGAATGATAGTGATGATTTTTAACTCATTAAACTCATTTACTTTCTAAAAATAATATGTCCTTATTTATTACGTTAATGATTTCATATATACAAATATGTAAATATTTGCATGTATCTACTGAAAAACTGATACGTGCTGCATACAAATGGAGTGAAATTTTAAAATCAGCATGAAAAATTAGTCTAAAAAAGTTGGTTTGCATTCATAATGAGTATAATACATTTAATTTTGTTGACCAATGAATTATTTACTATAAGCATATCGTTATACCTTTTGTAAAAGGTTACATAAAATTTGGACTGATGAAATATTTAAAATCATAAAGATTAATAATATTGTTCTTTGGACATATAAATTAGAGGCATTAGATAGAGAAATATTATAATGAATTTATGACCAGGAGTTACAAAAATAAATATGTCGTAGTAAATGTGTTAGTTGTCCAACAAAGTGTTTCACCATTGATGTTACTAGATTAAAGAAGACTGAAATGTCCATAAAGTAAAGCTGATGTACTCCATCTAGTATATAAAACTTATCATCAGATGGATATATGCAACTTTACTTACATTAATTGTATAAATATTATTTTAACCGATTAAATAAAGTTCTTATTTTAGGCATTGGTTCTGTATTATATAATGTATCTATATAATTTCATAGGTTAAATTATATTCTGATTACATATTATATTATTCTTTTAAAACATTTGTACAAGATATAATGCACAAACTTTAGTTTTAAATAAAAAAAAATTATTTACCATTTTCCCTGCATATTAATCATTTCTATTTTCCTTTTTAAAATTCTAGTAAGCTGGTTTACTGCGTAATCAGTGTCACATGATTCCATATTTTCTTTCATATCTTCGTAATACTTTTATATATTCTTTTTTATGCGGCTAAATAGAAAATCTTCATCTGAAAATAATAGTGTTAGATAATTTTTGTATTTCGATTTCATAAAATTAAAGTGACTATAGTGGATTAATTATTTTGGAATAATTTAAAATACACATTTATAAGTTAAGAAAATTTTTTAAAAGTTTTATTTAAATTTTATATAAGTAACAGTAATAGATTTTCGTTAATAATATTTCTAATTAATATGAGGTAATTTTATTAACATGCGATTTTTAAAATTTTCTCTGGGGTTGTGCAAACTTTTACAACTGTTCGTATTTAAAATTTACTAAATTTTCACCATAAACATTTTTTTCAAACTTATTAATAGTAACAGTTTCCATATATCTACTTAACTGAAGATATATTTCTAGCCAAAACAGGTTGATTAAAAACAATAACTGTATTTTTGTTATCTTCATGCATGGAGAACCATCAAAGCTTAAGATTTTTACAATGTACAAAATAATTCTTTTTATTATAAGATATTTAACAATTTTAAACTGTAGATTTATATCCGAGTTAATTTTATATTATCTTATTTTGATGAGGCGAAAGTCACTCGGTAAGTTAGTTACGTTTTTCTACAGTTGAATGATTTTTTGATGGTGGTTATGTAATTATTTGAAATATTCCAAGTCTAATTAATATATATCAGATCCGTTTTTGAATCAGGTTCAGTCTTCGTAACAATGTTTTGATAATCTAAATTTTGTAGTTGCCCCCTTAAATATATTATTTCGGAGTGGCTTACATAACCTAACCGTATAGATTATTTGATCCATCAAAAAGGGCTTCTTTAAAGACCGGATCGTCTTTGCTCGGTCGGACTCCCTTTCTGTCTTTCTCCTTACATATGCCCATATTACGCTCAGAGCGTAACAGAGGTACAGAGTTTGACGCATCCGCCCCGGTAAAGTAAATTTTACTTGGTATAGAAGTTTTAGAAGTAAACACGGCCACCAAAGAAAATGGAGGATTTCAGATTAAGAGCCAGTCTGTAGATGACAAGCCTGATCATATGGAAAAGAAGAGGGTGAACTACCTATATTTTAGATAACTTTCTTTTGTTTATCTCCGGCTCTTCCAGTGTTTATATAATGTTTGCAGATTTGCTTCTCTAACACATAAAGTCGAGAGTCAGTCTGCACAAGAATTTCAAGGTAATTTTTTTTTTTCAACCGGGTTCGTAACTTTGTTTTTATGTTATTCATAAATCCGAGGCCACGCCCACAATTAACACTTGGAGCCCGAAAGGTCGTACATATATCTACCGGGCATTAAACCATATTTCACTGTTCCGCAAGTTGTAGACTGAAGGTCACCATGCCCAGAAAACATTTTGTAGTGATTTTATTGACCCACGTTAAGTCGCATTTTCCAAATGATGTTTTTTCCAGAAAACCTTACTTGATCAAGCATCAGGACTGGTCGGTATGCAGGTGAAGCAAAGTCGACAGCGGACCATTCGTTGAAATAATTTTTTTTCAAAACTCTTTCTCAGATAATCGGATAGCAATGACATGAATGGCACAACGGATTCTCTGTTGAGTGTTTTACCTCTTGTGCTCGACACAATTTGGATTTTCACTTTGTTGCTTCAGAAATTTGTCTCTCTGAGATACCGCAGTTTGATCTTGCGGACATTGGCCCTCTCTAGCTGTACATCTTCGACCGCTATTACACAGCTCTTCTAAAAGTATTCGCACAATTCTGCTAGCTCCCATTAATGTCGCTATGGTGATATCGTTAGTAAAGTCTGAGAAATTCTTCAGGAAATACTCAGGTCTCCATTCTCTCCTTTTTTATTCCGTCAAAATATTGTAGATGGGCATCAGAGCCACTGACAGAAAAAATGTCTTAATTAGTTGGACAGTTTACTTCACTTGTAGACTGAAAGAATACAGCTTTACTTTCGGTAAAACGTGCAATTTTTTCAAGTTGTCTTTTTTAACTGAAGATTTACAAAGGACCGTATAAATGATTTTATAAATTTTTATCAATATTACTTTGTTCCGAGCATCAGATACTCTAAAGTCCTTGCTTCGTCCACACGGTGTTGCTACACTAAATAAGGAAAGGATTGCTTGTTACCCAGCATGGCAGAAGCAGTATCTGAAGTTAACATCACCATTTTCATTAGTTCTAGCTGATTAATGGTGTAGGAGTCATTAATAATCGTAGCAAGAAAATAACTTAACAGCTCCACCAATTACTGTCTTATGCACTGCAGATACCACTACCCTAACCTTGAAATAAATGATGAGCAACTTGCTGACTGAAATATCCGTATTCTCATCAATAATTAGTGCATGGAATAAAAACTGGCGAATTTCCAACATAATTTCTGCATGTTGGATACTGTTTATTGATTTAAAAAATTCAAAGGCATACTTTTTGCTACTCCAGTTCGCTGGTACCTGGAGATATTAGTCATGTATGTTGAGAGTGCATGAATTTGTTCTTTTGTATTCCAAGCAGTATATTGTCTATAATAATGTTCATTTCATTTGGTTTCAATCGCTGTCTCTCTATCAGACCCATCTATTCACTCTTTAAGCAGCAGTTTTTGTTAGCATATTTCGTAAGCCAAATTACAGTGGGTGGCGAGAATTTCTGTTTCTAAAAATCATTCACAGCAGATTCATGCGATATACTTAAGTAAATGCATTTTTCATATAGCCCAACTTCTATTCGTTTTTTCAATTCTTGCCAGTAAAGAAATAACCTGATATTTTTGCTTCATGGCACATTTTACAGATTAAGCCCACGTCTGTACTTTATTTGAATATCTCTCTCAGTTGTACACGGTTCCTACTTTTTGATTCTTGAGATTCAGCCTCTACAATTGTATTAAACTCGTCTTTCTTAACGCGATGGAGTGTGAGACAGTGCTGGCTCTGTTGTCGGGCGATGTCAGGCTTTCCGCTTAAACGTGTTTCTGGCGATTAACTCTGCTTTAAGATCAAACCCCTTTTGAGGCGTAAAGTTATTAACAACCACTGTCTTTCAGCGAGTAGCTCTCTGCAAGACCCATTTTAAGTTCTTTTTTGATGCTGAAAGATTTTTTAATTATGAAATAGTATTCGCAATGAGCACTTTTCATATTACATTATAACTTTACTTACCCAACACAATTTCCAGAAAACTGGCATTCAAATGTTCGAGCAAAAGATGTTGAGATGAGGTGGGCGGAAGATATCTCTCTCTCTCACTCTCTTATTTTTTCTTAGCTATAGTTGCAGTCCACAAGCCTTGACAATTGGTTTATTTAATTATTTCAAGGGCACAGCAAAATGAAAGCCGATTAAAAGTAGACAGAACACGATGAATTTTGAGACACTGTGTTGCTACCTAGGAAATGACGTCAGCATAAGACATTTTAATCCAAATGAGTTGTAAAGAACGTGCACGGCAGCTTAGAAGGAAAAATGATTTTGACATCCTTATAATACTTTAAATCTGTATCTGAGGTGCTATCTAATTCATAAAAATATTCATATGTTAATTCACTAGTACCTAGATTATACATACGAAATTGTCAATAAAAAGTATGAAAAGACAATTTTTCTTCTAAAATTTTTTAATTCGAATGCATAAATTGATTTGATTGTTACTTATCATCTGATTTCACTTCTCTGGCATTAGTTTCAAAGTCTTTAAATTTTGCATAAAATATAAGTTGAAATAAAATTATATTGTTTTCTCAGCTCAAAAGGTTTTTTAATACTTCTCTTAGATATTTTAAAATACTCTAAATTTTTTAGATTTACATTTGGATGCACTGATCTGAAAATAATAAAAAAATAACAATCGAATGAAGTATTTATAACATTTACAATTAATATTTTTTCTAATGCTTACCGTTAATTTTTTGTTCAACTTAACATCAGCAAGTCTTTAAACTGTTTTAATCTTTTCTTTCATAAGTGTAATTGACTCAAGAAACTTAGAATGAAGGGACATAAATGTTTAATTGATCCTATTTATTTAAGCAATATTTGCTGTGAATAACTATGTATTAATATCTGTATTTTAAAGTGATTTTTTATTTGTTTATTACGTCAATTTTTATCAAGAAGAATTTTAAAAAATGCGGTTAAAATTTTAAGATTTGTGTTTTAAATTCTTCAAATAAGTTTCTGAAGATTTCTTTGCTATATGTTTTCTACTTTAGGTCTCTGGAGTTGTTAAAGATATTCTGATAAAAAAACCGAGTTAAAATATAAAAGATTTAATTTTTTGTAAATTTTTCTTATAATTTTGCTAAAAATCTCAGATAAATATTCCTCAAATCCGAATGCAATTATTTTTTGAGTATATTAATAGTTCTACCAAATTCTTTGTCGTGGTTATGTTTACATTACTAAAATAATTATTTCCGCAGTTAATTTTGTATGCGATATTCATAGGCAAATTTCACTCAAAAACGGATGTCAACGTTTTATTTACTTATATAAAAATGTATTGGATTCCGTTTTTTTTTTTTTCGTTTAAACAGCTGGCATTATGAATTATGGAGAAAAAAAACCAATGGAATCTGACCCAGATAGAAACTTGACAATACAAGACTGGTTTCAATTTTCTAGTTACAGCAGAGCATAAAACGTGTCTATTGATTAACATGTATATAAAATGCGGCCATTATATCCGGTTATCGTGTGCTTGGTCAGCCTGACATTTTAGGTCAACCCTCTACGTTCTATAGAGAATCCTTTGTATAAAGTAAAACTTTATACTGCTAATGCATCATTCGCTAAAGTTTATTGATAATCTAACAATCCTTTTGTAATAAATATTTATGTTGGAAATTTTAACAGTTCGGATTTTAAAATATATTATTATTAAAATGTATCAAATTTGTGCTCTGATGCCATGAGAGAAAACTCACTTTATGTACAAATGGAGAAACGTGAATACTAGTTCGAAGTTTTGCTGTAAAACATGTTTTAGATTCGTATCCATTATGAATCAGTATCAAAGTCAATTAATTAAAACTTCATCGATGAATTCATGTTTTCTTGTTTTGGTGATGTACTATTTGTTTTAGAGCGAAGATGGCCCTGACATCTCGCCGAGGGATGCCTGACTGCTAAAGTTTCGTTATAAACTAGCGATTTTAGAATTTTTTAAAAATTTTGCTGCGCGATGTTGAAGCTCAACGCTTGAGATGACCGGAGAAGTGGGCCCGATGTCTGCTCACGAATATAAAATGATGGCGTAGACGTTTCTTAATAATTAAAATTAAGAAATAGGAGGGCGCGGAAGCCCTAACTATACTTGTATCTTTCTTTCACCAGAGAATCTCTATCACAGTTATTTGTTTCAGCATACAGTTCGCGATTTGATTGTGTTTGTAATGGTAATTTTGTTTGTAATCATCTGATGCTGATGAGTAACGGAAGCGTTATATTTTGTGTGATTGAAATCACAGATTTATTTGAATATGGTTTGTTTCAAAATTAATTAGGGCTCAGAGCTCCTTAATGCTTCCAATATTGTGATTTTTTCTCGTTGTGGCAAATGAAACAAGAAAAAAAGAGGGGTTTATACTTTTCTCATTACCACAAAAAATCAATTATAAACGGGCATTGTAATGCAAGTGCACCCCCTTTTTTCACGAACCTTTGGAAAGTACGGCCAGGTTTTCAGCGCAACATGTTTAAAATGTTTCATCTTAATCCAATAGCGGCTGCCGACCGTCGCAGGTAACTGAATTTTTCTGTCGGTTAGCACATTGTAGACATGTTAATTATTTTAGAAACCTTTAAAAAATGTCTTACTGTAGAGATTTATAGAAATCAGTGGATGCCTTGGCTTCTTCTAGAGAGTTGGTTAACAGCTACGGTTTGGTGATTAAAGCTCAAATTATCAGTCTCGTTTTCTCTGTTTATAACAAAGTATCACGCTCTGCTTTGCCAGCTGCATTTAGGTGTTATTTAAGCATGCATCATGATGATGAAAATTATTATTATTATTATTATTATTATTATTATTATTATTATTATTATTATTATTATTAACATCGTATTTGATAAATTTATAAAAAATGTATCGAAAGTACAAATCAGTCCTACTCTCTTTAATATTCTACATTGTCACCAGCTACAGTTTCCTGATTGATCATAAAAAATCTGAACGCTTTACACTGACAGTCAATTGCAGGTTCTCGCTGTAAGATCGCCCGGTTTCCATGCCAACAAAAATGAAAACAATCCTAACGCAAAATTAAAATTTTTTTGTTTGTTTGATTTAAAAACATGCAAATGCTTAAACGGGAAATAACAAAGACACTATTTCCCATTCTTGCATCGTCTGCTCAGCGGCAGTAAGAGAACACGGAGTATATTTATTTTCCGGATTGTTTCTATGGAAACAAAAAGCCAAGAACCGTTGCCTTTGCAAGCAGACATTTTGCTTTATTTTGTACTTGGAAAAGCTTTAATATCAAAGATTGATGACGTAATTAGACGTTTCAGGTTGAGCTTCTGTTTCTGCTGTTTCAAAGAAAGAAACAGAATCCGTTCGGGGATGATTCTGTGCAGCTTAATTTTGCGTTTCCACAAACGCGGAACTGCATCTATTAAAGATGGAGAACGCGTCACGCTTGCACGCCGAACAAGTTCTTAGTTATTGAATGCTCAAGTGAACGTCGAGTCGAGTTGGCCACGAAAGCATGAGGAAAGTGAAAACCAATATCTGAAAAGCAAATATTTGTAAAATTTGTATTTTGAAAACTAAACTTGATTTTGGTTCGGCTGTTTTCTTCCAAGCATGTTCAGCTTTAAGTGTATATATATATATTTTTTTTTTCACATTCAAGTCTATTGCTATCAGAATACTTGAAGAAGGAAAAAAGCCAATATCTGATCTGGATATCGCGATCCTGTTGTCTTGGCCATCTTGCCATGTTATGGATGTACATAGGTCGGAAGAGGTGCACAATTGTTTACCAAAATGATTCGGAAGGAACGAGTGATATTAGTTACACTCTGAACGGTTTTGCAAAAAAGTAAATTTCTTTGTCTTGTAGATTATGACATTTAAAAATTTAAAAATTTAAATTCATAATTTTAAATTATTTAGTTGTTATTTTGGGCTCTAGTTACAAGGGGTTTTTAATCAGAAGGTTTTACCAATGGAGTAAATGAACAGTGAGGGCTGTTGATTTATCCCCTGTTCACTTGACCGCTAACGTGGGCAAGGACACGAAACACTAGCCAGAAGGGGAAAGAAATGACACATGATACTGGAAACTACGGCTAACATGAAAGTTCCCAGTGAGCTCCGACTTAACACATCTACCGAAAATCCCTACTTCAATTTTTTTTTTTTTAATGATTTGAGGGGAATTCGCAGTACCTGGAGAAACTTCACTTGACCGGCTGTGGGAGACAAGCAGAAAGAAACTACTCTAGAAAGGTGCGCCAAACAGCCGATGTTCACCGGGATTCGAACTGTGACTCTCAGCCACGGCAGTCCAGCAGAATAATCCCCTAGAAACAGTGATAATAAATCAAACTGATAAGAAACATTTATCTTTTTTGGGAACTGTATTATGTGGTGGTTTTCTCTATGCGACAAGTAGACCAAAGCTGGTGAATTAAACTCCCGACGTTTATCCTCCAGACATAAGTTTTACTTTTTTTTTTAAAATATATTTACCACTTTTGTAGACCACTGAAGGCAAATGGTTTAGTTTTGCACCTGCACATAGCCGCAGACAGTGTTCAGAATCTAATGCCAGTATTTGTCGCTTGTGGTCGCTGCACTGGAGAGCTGCAAATGTTGTTTAAATGTATCACTCTAAAATTGCAACAAAGGCGCTGAATTAACTTTTTAACTTTTAAATATTGTATATTTTCTCGAACTTTTCAGGCTGATATTAATCGAGAGGATTTAACTTAATTGTTCATATGCATATTTCTATTTGTCCTAATTTGGTTTATCGTTAAATCCATTTTTTAATATGATTATTTAATCAACTGTTTAACACTTGCAGGGGTCTGTCAGTGGCCCCTTCGAGAACTACTAAAAAAGAAAAATAATAATTTGTCTCCCCTTGTCATGTTGATAAGTTTGTGATATTAACAAAAGAGTTAAGGTTAAAATTAAATTTATGATAATAGGTACAATGAAATCCCTTTTTAAAAATGCTAACAGCGGTGTCGGAATGGTTCTCCCATGTAGCCTTCTGTGTGTACACAGTACTTAAAAGAACACTCAAAATATATAACATTAGATTTCCATTTATTTCTGTAACTAAAAATCCTCAAGTATTGGTTCATTCTGAATTCAGATTTGAAAACAACATATTCAAATTAGTTTAAGACATACTTTTATCTCAGTAGAAAAATGGTTGTTGTTCAGTGTATTTAAATACGAATAGACATTTGAAGTTTTTACTGATGCTCATATATCATTTAGCCTTGTATGCCTGTTATGATTTCGTATAAAGTAATTTTTCTTGTATTTTAAACTGTTCATCATTGCCTGTTCTGGTCTTTGTGAATTAACGTGTAAAATATTTATCTAAAATACTTTAAAAATAAGAAACAGAATAGCTTTATGCTATACTTGAAAGCAATCGTAATGTGTTATTTATACAAAGATTAATTAAGCGAAACATCAATAAAATCAATATCTACAATAATCCCTTTTTCTTATGAAAGTTTTCAAGAAAATGCTTAAGTCCATCATTAAACCAACATGGATCACTCGTAGAAACTAACTGCTTATTTATTACTAACATACATTTATATTCAAATGGATCTCACAAAAGATAGGATGCATTACTGTTGCTTTGATTTTCGTGCATCAGATCAATGTTGTTACTGTTATTCGTCTTAATAGAGGTTTTATGAAATTGCTTCATTAGCAGTTCACGCACCTGATCCTACTACAACTGTCAGATAATGAAAAAGGACTACATCGAGTGCCAATTTATTTTCCTCTACCTGCCATTCTCATCTCCTTAGAGTTCTGCAAACATTGATAAACCTAAGTAAAAAAAAAAACACTCCTTATATACTGTTGAGAATCCTTTTGACATTTTGAAAATTGATTTTGTTCTATTCCGCGCTTTTGTCTGGGATTATATCTTTGAGATATTTTACGATAAAGCGAATACGTTAGTTTACTGTTAATTACCTAAGGGAATCAGAAAATCCACCACCAAAAGATACGACACGATTTAAACGTCCACCTTTGTCTGCCATGCACAGCAAAGCGTTTCAAAATGTCCCAGCATGCACTGCTCTGTAAATGTGCTTTACACGTAGTGCAGTTCACTCGAAATTTTCTTCCCCGTTGTTAAATTAGACCTAACGACCAAATATCCAAAGAGCTTATAGAAATTACGATTGCGATGAGACCCCCCCGAGCCCCTGGTGGAACCGCCATCTTTGACAAAGCAACGCCTGCTGGTAAATACGGTCACGTGAGCAAGAACCTGCCGAAAATCTCGCGACGCCTGAAAGGAAAAAAAAAGGGTGGTTTTCTATTAAGGTTGGTGAACCGGGTGGGTTTCGATGGACGGGTAGACTGACGTCGACTTATCCCTGAACCAGAATCCTGCAGGAACTCGAGGGCGGCTCAGAAATCAGAAACATCCTCCGCCTTCGCAAAACTTTGCTTCCTTCTGTATTTCCTTTTCAAAAATCAATCCTTATTACTGTTCGTTGTTGTTTTTTTTTCTAGAAAAAAAAAGAAAACGTTTTACGCAGCCTAAATTTTTCTAAAGGGACAAAACTAATGTTAAAGAAAAGTTTATTCGAATGCTTTAATCGGCTGTGGAAATTTGATTATTCACCAGCGTAAGCAAAATTAGTTACGGTGATCGATTTCAACAGCTTACGGCTGCGACCAACCGAGAAGTGACGCCCTCCCGCCCCGAGGAACATTGTGGAGTAATGCGCCGTGTCTTTGTGGCGTGGTTTACAAGATCGTCAAAGCATCACTCACCCGGAGAAAAGTGGCACTCATCACAGCCGGATGACGGATGACAGGTCAGCAGATTATTTTCCTCCGCGCCACGCGATCGGTTGGAGCTGCGCAAACCATCGGTTGCGGAAAAGTCACGTGGATGCATCGGGGGATTCCGGTGACGGAGAGAATCTAACTCGGAAAGATCGATTCTGATTTTTTGTCGTTTTTATTTATTTTTTTGAAGAATTTCGGTCCCGTTTGCGGGAGTTTCTTTCAGTTTAGACCCACTTCCAAGAATCCAGCTATGGGTTCGACTGCGTGTTTTGGCGCGTGGGGGGGCAAGGGTTAAGCCCAGTTATGCTTTATCAAACACAGCCAAGGAGTTACCGTTTTCAAAATGAAATTATTAACATGAAAAATGCGGCTCAGTGTAAAGACGCACATCTGTTAAAGTAGGACAATGCTCGTTTGTTTCCGAAAGAATAAATCTTCATTACACAATTTTTTTAAAAAAGAAAAATTTTCCATGGGAAGTCTTGGAGCGGTAGATTAGTTTCCATTCTATATTTAGCTTATCTCTAACGTAAAACAGCTATAAGCGCAAGTGTCGCAACTTCTGCGAGGAGATGTTTAACCGGCTACCACACAGAGCACTGTAGCATGCGGCAGGACCAAGAGAACGTCTAGGGTTAAGAGTCAGGCTGAGGACACGTTACATTTAGTGTCAAAGAAAGAAGAACTGTGCAACCGCGCTGTATTGGGTTTAATACATGCATGTCAAACTGAGGGTCCCCCGAGGGCCACATGGGTCACATATGTGTTGTCATGAGGGCCACACACGACAACCAATTGCGCACATTACAACTAATTGAAGTCATGTAATAAAATTTATTGCAGAATATTTTTGTTGCAAATTAGTACCCTTTGTGCGGGCTGCAGTTGTGCTTGTAAAGGGCCGCATGTTTGACATGCCTGCTTTAATAAATGCCTTTTAGTAACACTCCTGGGAAAAAATTATCTAAATTATTTAAAAAATAACGGTCTTTTATCTAAATTTTTAGAAAGTTATTCTGAATCGTTTGATTAACAATTTCAGCTACGACGTAATACGGCGCTACAAGGATAGCGATGCATCAATATAAGATAATGAATTAGTTTCTACAGTGTTAGATATAAATTGATGTAATTACGATTCCAGTACATCTAAAAACAATGCGACTGGATGCGATATGATGTTTCCGTTGAAGGAAACTTCTTTGAACCCCCCAAATTTGTTTGCGTGTGAATTCGTCTTTAATGACTGTCATACAGAACGATGAAGTCCAATTGAGAACGGTTTTGACGGCGTATAGACTATAACAGATATTAAATGCCAGGTAAAAATTCTTCGATTCTGTCAGTCATTAAAGACGTATACATTCTCTCTCTCTCTCTCTCTCTCTCTCATGACGCCATATCTGTCTGTATAATGACGTCATCTTCCTGTACTGACGCCATATCTCTCTCTCTCTAATGACGCCATATCTGTCTGTACAATGACGTCATCTGCCTGTAATGACGCCATCTCTCTCTCTCTCCGGTGATGGTGCCACTGGCGTTGGAAAAGCAAGGCTTTGTAAATACCAGGCCAGAAAGAAAGCCAGACTTTCCAAAAGAAGGCCAACATCGGTTTTCGTTCCTAAGCTGGTTGTGGCTTCAAATAACAGCGATCTGACTGGTTTGGAGCGCGCGTGGACAATTAAAAATGGTAATAAATTTCAGCATAAAGTTGGGGTTTTATCGAAGAAAAAGCAGTTTGTTGCATTGTATTCTTTTAAAAATGTTCTTGTGTGTATGTATGTAGCTGTGGTGTAAGTACCTTCATTAGTCGTCCTATAATTTTACGTCATAACGGCCTGGAAAATTCCGTGGTATCGTAACTTTTGCTCGTATTGTCGCCGAGCTACGATCTCGCCGTATGTTGTCGGTCCGCTTCGTTAAACTCCGTAGGCCCCGCTATCGAGCTTCCTCACCTGAAACAATCTCACCACCGGGGCGACGCGAACGTTTCTCTATAAATGGATGAAAATAGCAAAAAGTGGATGCCCTCAGCACTTTTAAACATGCGTCTGAAATACGGGGGTTTTTTAAACAAAAAAGCTTTATTTATTTTTTTTAAAGTCTTGGTCACGTGATGTACTGAACGCGAACGACGATTCGAGAAATATGGGGGGAAACCTTAACTGGAAAAGTTCTTTCTCGAGTTTAAAGAACCACAATTTGACTGAAAGGAGTAGAACAGCAGGTAAAGCATAATTTACAAAAAATAAAAAATCGAATTAATTAAGGGAAAGAAAATGAGAATACATAACATTCACATCCAAAACAACTGAAAGAATATACAGCTGTGAACATGTGACTAATGGCGGTACCGAATGTATTTCGTTTATGAGGATAAATGTTAACGGATTGCATTACATTACTTAATTCACCTCACCTCACCTGTTCGCTGCTTTTGCAGCTTCTTTGGTCTTAAATTCTGTGTTTTCTATTACAATTAATGCGTCCCCCTCTGTCGTTTTACAGCCAACATCACCCCCCACCTAATTCAAAATTACACCTCTGCATTCTGCTTCAAACAACTATCCGTGATTTACTGCTGCTATCGGTGTTTCGAAGTGGCATCAATCGATACGACGACGGTCTTTCAAACGCGAATTGATTTAGCTCGGCTGTGAGAGATGGATTTCCGGCGAATAATCTTACTGAACGGTGAATGGCAGCGGTATGTATTAGGGGGCCCAGGTTTAGTGTACTGGACGATCTGTTAAGGACGGTCTTCAGTGGATCGGTAATGTGGAGATGGTCGAATACAAACGGTCGGATTAACTATAGAATGGAAAAACAAGCCTCTTGGCGTATAGAAGAGGGCAGACCGTGCGAGCCACTTCAAATATTACTTCCTCTTTACGTCTCCGCCTCCAAGCCTCGTTTTTGATAGTAACTTAATTTCTTTCCATCGAAACATATGCAAGTAAAGTACCCGGCCCCACGAAAAAAATCACGGGTAAAGTGACCGATACTCATCAAGACTGTCTTTTTTGTGGGGGGGGGGTAGAAGGAGTAAACATTTGCTTAAAGGTGGCACAGATGTTCGCGATGACTGTTTAAAACAGCGGGAAAATTCAAATTTAAATTGTCGCTGGGGGTCAAAATCATGTGACCAAAAATAACTAAAATCAAACAGAAGATTAATGAGGCGGTCTGTAAACTGCTTTTAAGGTTTTAATTGCGGTGCATTGTGGGAGCGCTTACAAGGTTCTGTGAATGGTAACTGTTGGAGTTTCTTTCAATTTTTTTGATAATCTTAGATTTTAATAATAATAATAATAATAATAATAATAATAATAATAATAATAATAATAATAATAATAAATAATAATAATCGAACTCAGATAAATGACTAACCGTATAACGCTCATGTCTAGAATGTTTCTTTAGGAAATCTAATAAACTCAGAGGATTCGTTTCTTGGCTTGACGAAGTAGAAGGGTGAAGAGAAGAATTGGGATCATCGGTCCGGTCGCGCTGCCTTTCCTAGCGCTGTTCAAGAGTAAAATTTGAAAACCTCGGTAAAGTCTCTCTCTCTAGCGATGTTAAGTCTCAAATCTCTTCTCTCTCTCATCTCTCTCTCTCTCTCGTCTCCTCTCTTCTCTCTCTCCTCTCTCCTCTCTCTCTCTCTCCATCTCTCTCTCTCCATCTCTCTCTTCTCTCTCTCATCTCTCTCTCTCTCTTCCCTCTCTCTCTCTCCATCTCTCTCTCTCTCTCTCTCTCTCTCCCCCCAGACAAATCGACCGATTCTATAAAGTGACCGCAGCTCAAACGTTAAAACGTGAAACCGGGAGTCGTTGAGCTGAAAACTACACACTATAGTCTGGTGGAGAAACCTCGAAGTGTGAGTTAAACGGCAAACCACGCATTTTCCTTTCGACGGTCATTTGATCGACTTGAAATTAAAACTAATTTGGTGAACTGCGGAATAATAACGGCAGTGTACAACCCCCCCCGTAGACTATGATCAGCACGAATCTTCCATGAAGAAATAAGTTTAGATGGCTTCAGTTTTACGCGAAATAAGTCCCTCCTGACATTCAGGTGCACGCCGAAGCTGGAAAAGTCCTCAGTTACAACGCGATGGTTTATTTAGTTTGTATGTAGTTTCACCTGGACGGAAAGTCCAGCGGACGACGTCGGCAGTTTCTCTGAAGACGGAACGCGTGGGTTGGGGTTGGTGTTTGAGGGGGGGGGGGTAGGGGTCGGCTATAAAAATTCTCTACGTCTATAATTAGGGATACGTCTCCACGTTGCGGCGCCCTGTGATAGGAGACGGGCGCTCGTGGTTTTGGCGTCGTCTGGAAGCCCACAATCCTTTTGGCGCACGGTGCGATTCAAGCATTTACTTTCGCAGACCGCCTTCCATTCCGCAGTTCGACGATTGATAACATCTCCAGGCCAAGAGGGTTTTGACCTCTGAGGAAAGACAATAAAAAGAAAAAAAAAAGCACAAACTCTCCATTCTTATTAACTAGGACAATTTTGAGATTTAAAGACAAAAGAGGATCAAGACGAGGAACGAGTTTCCGATAGAATGCGCTCACTGAGGAGAGGATTTTGATTAATAGAGGACAGGGTCAAAATCTTTGCAATCGCCCAAAGACGGCGTACAGTTCTTCGGTTGCTTGTTTCTCTTTGAAATGTTTTTTTTTCTTCTTCTCTTTTTTACTTGTATGAATGCAATTACAAAGAAGGCAGCATCATACAGCGATTACTGATCTTGAAAAGAAAACGATGACGATTCCCAAGATATGGATCTCCCAAACAGATGATTGTCTTGGACACTTTCCAGATCAACGATGACACAGTAGATTCCAATCTCACACCGTAAAAGTCAAGCGAATGGGAAGTAAAAACGCGGGTTGGGACTAGTTTCCGGTAAACTTCCTATTTGTTTTAAAATTTCGTGACAGAATTTTTTCTTTTTTGAATTCTCTTAAATTCACTTAAAATAATAATGTCGTAAAAAAAAACAACACAAAACAGAAGCAGACTGTTCTGACAACTTTTCTTCTTTGCTCTTCTGAATTAAAGAGTAGAGAAATAGCAACGTCAGAATCCATTGAAATACTATTACGCACAACTACGACGCATGCGTAGTTTTACCCAATTCTCCTTGACGGAATGCTGAGATCATAGCGCATGACTGCAGGAAGTGGGTGGAAAATTCAGATTAAACCCCACTCGAAAGAAGTGATATAGAGGAGGTATTACAGTTGAATGTGTTATGGAGTGAACAGAAGATGTCGCTCTTCTGAGTGGGACCTTTAATCATTTCACACAAGTCACATCAGATCAGAATTTACATACCGCACAGAAAAATCCCCTGATATAGTTATTTTTCTTCCGATGGATTTAGCTTTTGTAAACAGCCCTCTGTGTGTGTATCACTGACTGATATGTGCTGAACCATTACACATTTAAAGCAAATGAATTTGAAGTATAAGGTTAACAATTCGAGATTCGAAAAGGCAAACTGAAAAGTTAACAGAGATAAACATTGATTTTAATTTTTCTTGTCTTCCGGTTGCTTCAGGGACCAGGAAATTCTTTAAAAATGCACGAGGTCTTCGGTAAAGTTTCTTAATGTTTCTTTTTTCTTGATTTTAACATTACACTCGTTTTCCACTATTTTCCTTTTGTCTTTACAGGTTCTGGTATAACTTTACGGATGTATGGTCAAGGCGGTCTTTACATCGTGAGGTTTACATTTTCCCACTTTAGCTACCACATCAACGGTTACCAGCGAGATATTTCCGCCCAGCCCTTTAGATTCGCTAGTTCTGTTCCACGCGGTGCTACCAGCTTTTGGTTTTCCGCTACCAACTAAAGCAGGGACCGAAACCGTCGTAGTCTTGTCGCTGTCATAGACGGTTCTGTCGATTTCTAAGCGCCACAGCCCCGACACTGAGACCAGAACACAAGTAAACCGGAAGGAACCTCTTCTCCACAATCTTCGGATGCTCTTTCCTTTATTTCCCGGACAAGTGCCTGACAGGGTTCTATTATTCCTCCGGTTTGCGTCTCTAGAGTGACCATTTCGCGGAACTGATGGCGTTTTGTTCTCGTTGATGGTCAAGCGACTCTCGATCGCGAACGGACGATCGCCGTCTCACCAGTTATCTAGTTTCCGCCGAGTTTACACCCCCCCCCCGTACCGGCGCGACGAGTCAGGTGGGTTTTAATAGGCTCCCCCACCACCTCGGAAGTAT